>JASEVX010000006.1:52228778-52312292 GCA_031761405.1 Serripes groenlandicus
GACAATCGTAGATCAGCTTGCTTTAATGCTCGAAGTACGCGTTCGAATTTGCTAGTAGCTGTTCAGGTGAGTCAGCACCACAATATAAATCATCTGCTAGCTTGCTACGATACCGTCTTGAAGGCAATCACCAAGCACCCGACACATGAGTTCTTCAAGGGCGGTTTCTGATCCCGGTATTCCCATAGCACATCTTGAATAAACTCTTACTCCGCGAAACGGTGTTGCTACCCCACAATACTTCATTGAGGACTTCGCAAGCGGTATTGGTAAAATGCGCTGGTAAGATCTGATACAATGATGTTTTTCCATTGTGCGATGCTGCGTAGTGTCGAGTCCACATCGGGCATCAATGAAGGCTGAAGTTTGCTATACCGCCCAACATCCGCAAATGCAGTCACAAGTCGAAAACCGCCTTTAGGTTCTTCACAAGGAAGGATGGGTTAAGGTATTCTGCTGTAATACCGATATCCTCTGGTCGTTGAAACACTCCTTGACTTTCAAGCTCATCAAATTTCTGTTGTAATTCGACAAGCTTGTCTCTAGCATATTGAGGTACCCTGCCCTTTCTTTGGGGGGGGGGGGGGGGGGGGGGTCTGCATTTAGCCCCATGTTGACATTTGCTTCGAAGGGGCCCATAGCGCCGTTATAACCCTTTATGGTTGCATCAAAACTTCGTCAAACTCGCGCAATGTGTTATTAAATTCTTTTCTTACATTATCAGTTAATACATTGCCTGGGTCGAGTATACAGTGTCTGAGTTCAACGTGAACTTGTCTGGTTTAATGACCTTTTGGGAGATAGGGATCTGCAAATCTATGTCAAATCTGGCTGAAGGGAATCCGCTGTGGTCGAGTGGTTAGCGTCGGGGATTTCGAAACCGGGTGTCCCGGGTTCGATCCTCAGTCGCGGCACTACGGTCATGGTGGAGTGCTCTTGGCAAGGCACATTTCTAGCCTAGTACTGGTTTGTTTTACCCAGGGATCATGAATAATAAATTTAATTGCGCGCTATATGACTTCTTAGCTGTCGATGCGCCATAAAACAATATACATCATTCAAATCTGGCTGAACGGTGTGCGCACCTGGCAAAAATGTTCATTTTTCTTGAGAACTTGAGGTTCTTGAGTGTCATTTATTAATCTTACTTTACCACCAATTACCTCGGTGATGTGTGGATGTGGCCAGTTTTGGGATAGTTTTGTACAATCTTTGCGTGGCTCTATGGCGAGAGTAGTTTCTGGGTCAATTTCATTATGAACATCAATGTCTATGTAGTTCCCAGCCAAACCGTGGAAGAAGTTCCTGATCTTAAGACATAAGCCTGAGTACGCCGAACCTTATTACCTGTAGAATCGGATACAGTTGGGCCAATTTTAAATATGCACAGATTCGCCGATGATAATTTGGGTGTTTAGCAGGTCTAACAGATATGTCATAGTCATCATAAATGGAATTCCGGCGAGATAATGTCAACATCCATCTTGTTGACAACGAGTGCTTCTAGCTGCAGCTCCATGTTGTCTCTCGATAAGGTAAGACGCGTCTCTCCAACTATACTTAGTGGCGTTAACCCATCTGCTTGGAGCGCACTTTGGTCACTTTCTTAATTATAGCTCCAATATATTCTGCTCAGAAGTTCTGATCATGCTTATTTCAGCTCCTGTGTCCAATGGTACTTGTAAAGGAAAATGTTTTATAACATACTTTCATCTGAGGTGACCTTTTTTTGTACTAACGCGACGAGAAGTTACGATAGCGTATCTCATTGTCAGTTTTATCATTTCCTAAATCGTGGAGTTTGGTTCATGGAGTTGTCATATTCATGTTCATCATCGTTTTCAACATTTCCATCAAAGGTTTGACGTACTCGAGTCATAAACATTCTGTCTTCCTCTGGTAGTAATTTGCATGACTTGAGAAAGAGCGTTTGAACATTTGGACGCCCAGCTTGTTTGCACAAGGCACATATTTTGGATTGACGTCTTGAGTTGAGAACGTGTGGTATCGTGATGGGGTCTTGTAAGCAGTTCTTAATATTTTGGCATCTACTGACGAATGTATCTCATCCAGGAGAGACTGTCCAATGCCTGGGATATCTCAGGTTGTAAAGAGGAGAGAGTTTGCGACTTCTTATTTTCTGTTCCGTACCTTTGTTCTTAACCAAATTCGGAAGATCATTTATGTATTAAGCGAAGCCATGTTAAGACTATGAGATTTTCAAGGGACGGAGACATTTCTTCATCGGTTTCTGGTATCTCGCCATGGTGGCGTATGTTGCCGTCTGTTTTAGGAGGTTGTCTTCAATACAGCTGTTCAGCCTTGGTAAAGATCCTCATGACGCTCTCCCTGTTCGATGCGGTATGTTGTTGAAGTGTATGAAGTGAGCGCCAGTGGATTGGAACCCAAAATGTATCTAACGGATTGCCATATACCGGATAGAGATGTTGAATTTTTGACAATAGTATTCTAGAGATGATTGGGCAGTAGTTGGCAATCTGCCCAAGCTCAACTCTAGGTGAGTAACTTTCTGGTCTGCAGTCGTCGTTGAGCCTCTGGAACTGTCTCATCATCGTCCACTAAACCGCGTCGAGGGTTGGCGTGAGATTTTATTTGCCAAACAAAACCGTCACGAGAAATGGAGCGAAATTCCGGTCAGAGATAAAGTATACTTGAGATTTTGTTTCCAAGCTTCGAAAGACGTTATATTTTCGGTTTGGTTAAGGACCATTGTTTCGGTGCCCGAATGTTCGCCATTATACAAAAGAAATGTCTTTTCCACGCCTGTGTCGTCTAACAGTTACTGTAAAGACTGCCTTGTCCGAATACCGTTCCTGGACGAAAACGTATACACTTTACACTGAAGTTTTAAAGTACGAATGTTTATGCACTTGATTTAGTCCGTAAGACCAACCGCTGCCACCACGCCAGTAAAAGGATACAGAATATCTCTGACAAGATAACACAGTCAATGGAACTCTGGAATAATGTTTAATCGTAATCAATTGCTACAATTAGCGAACACAAAACATTGTCATTTCGAAAGCTGGAAATAGGAACAAGGGAGACTACTCCCGTAACATTATAACTGGCGTTATGTCTGCACATAAGATATGGTAATCAACATTTATGTCTTAATGATATCTCAGTCAAGTTCGAATATAGGTCATATTAAGCAGAAACTAGAACACTATGTCAAATTGAGGGAAATCTTGTTAATACTCTCAAATTGGGTCAGAATGTTTAACTTTATGATATCTAGGCCAAGTTCGAATAAGGGTCATGCCAGTTTAAAAAACTAGGTCATTAGGCCAAATTGAAGGAAAATCTTGTAAATACTCTGTCAGAATGTTTGTATTGATGATATCTAGTCCATGTTCGAATATGGTATTTAAGCGAGACTGGCATCTGTGGGCACTAGGTCAAATTAAGGAAACTCTTGATAACTTTCTTGAGGTCGCATTTTGATTTTTGTCAGAATAATTGTCTTGATGCAGTTTGGCATTGTTCAAACACCTTCTCCCAGTTAGTAAATGGTTAGAGAGATTATTTCTACTTGATGGAAGTTGAGTTAACATTGACATATTTTCTCAATATAATAAGCAGTAACTTCAAAATATTCTGCCTAAACCTGCTGTCAAATTTTCTTTTGATTCTTTAGGTCTTAACGTGTATATTTGTGAGCTCTTGCACTCAGGTGGGCAATATAGCGCCAAAAGTTCTCCTGTTTTCAAATTGGCAGTTTCATGATATTTACTATTTTTGATATGTTCTTTCAACTTCTTAACAATAAAATACATAAACATAAGCTGCAATTGTTATTTCCTTTCACATTTTCCATACTTCTCAAACCTCCTGCAGTCCCCCGGGCCGTCAATGATGCAGTGATCTTAACAGGATTTTCATAGCACTGAAACTTGAAAATCTTATTAACATCATCCTGCATTAATACTATTGGGCTACTCTCTTTCAGATTCCTTTAAGCCATGTTGATTGGTCGAAAACATGGCCACCAGAGGAGGGGCTATATTTTCCTTATATGGCTAAAGTGAAACCTTAAAACAATCTTCTCCAAAAGTGTCTGACAAATTTTCAAATAATTTTGTAGAAATTCCTTCAAGCCACGTTGATTGCTCAAAGACTATGGCCGCCAGTGGGTAGGGCTATTTTGTCTTAAACAGGCAATAGTGAAAACTTAAAACATCTTCTCTTCCGAAAGTGTTGGGCCGATTTTCAAAAAAAATTGTAGAATTCTCCTTATGTGACCCTCTATCAGATTCCTTCATTCATATTGATTGGTTGAAAAACATAGCCGCCAGGGGGCAGGGCTGTTTGCCTTATAAGGCTATAGATTTAAAAAATCTTCTCGGAAGAAGGTATCTGGCCGATTTTCAAATAATTTTGTAATATGTTCCTTGGGTGACTCTCTATCAGATTCCACCAAGCCATGTTGATTGGTCTTAACATATGGCTGCCAAGGGGCGGGGCTGTTAGTCTTATATTGGCCTTTAGTAAAACATTTAAAAATCTTCTCCTTTCAAACTATTTGGCAGATTTTCAATATATTGTGCAGAAATGTTCCTCGGGAGACATGATATCTTCAAGCCATGGTGATTGGGCAAAAGATATATCCACCAAGGGGCGGGGCTGTTTGGAGATTTAATTTTTGCATAATGGCAGTTGAGCGATACTCGGCCCTCTTGGACCTCTTGTTCTGTCTATATCATGGTGTACCCGTACTACTCGTCCATTTATTCTACCGTCAGTCGTAATAGCAAACCCACAATCCTGAGCGCCAAGGAGGATAGCCATTACTACCATTTTTAAGTATTTTGATGACCCGACTGGGGATCGAACCCGCACCAGAGGCGGACGCTCTACCATTACATCACCGAGGTAAGCCAAGTCGATTTCAAAGTCATCTGCTGCATACTTGTATGTAGGAAAGGAATAATTAATCCACTTCAAGCATTGAGCCTCCACTGCACTATTAATTGACTTTATTAACACTTTCCCACATACAACAAATCTACAGCAGATGACTTTGAAAACATTTAAGTTAAAATATGGATGATTGCTAAAAATTAAAGTATAGTCATTAACAGTTTTAAAAATACTGTGGCGAATGTATGAAATGCTCATTTCTCATTTAACCATAATTTTTTATAATGTACATGTAGTCGAAAGAGTTAAAATACCAAAGGAGAGAATGAACAATGCAGGGTTCATGATTGAGAAGTTTATATATCACGATATGATATTTTTAGAGTCCCCGTTTCGAAATATCCAACTGCATAATTCAGCATCTTCAAAATGAAAAGAATATATGAGCCGCTTCATGAGAAAACTAACATTGTGTCAACACTTTGCCTCCTGTGCATTTTCTGTTTCAGGAATCATTACCTCTATTCCCCTGAGACGGAATGTGTCGGGATGATTTAGGTCGATAGACTACGCAGAGTCCATAATGTTGGTTTTCTCGTAGAACGGCTCATAGACTGGTATGAATAGCTTTATGGGCAGGTGTCAACCACGGAAAAGATTTAAACAAAGCTTCGTTTTATTGGAATTGAAAAACAAAATTCAAAACACTTGTTTTTTACATTTTTTATAAATAAAGAATCAAGTTTTTTAAAAGTCATAAAGCTAAAATCACAAATGTATCAATTTAGATTAACACATCAAACATTGTTAAAGCAAAATAGTTTGTTAAACAGAAATATAATGACAACATACTAAACCAGTTATCCGATATGGTACTTTAAGAATTGTCCGTTTTAAATCCTTGCGGAAAAGAAAGGAACATGTGGTAAAGTAGATACAAAGTTCAAATCATTGTAGAAAAAGGAGAAATAGCTCATTTAAATATTTAAATAAAATGATGGTTGATGCATCGACTTATTTCTCATTCACATTTTATATCATATAAAAATATCATATCAGATAAACACCCGAAAGAAAGTATAAATTTGGTCTGGTTAAGAGATGTTTAAAATTAGTTCAGAAGTACATGTAATTTATCTATTAGTAAAGTTTTACATGTCAGTATACAGTTCAAATTGCATAGGAAGTATAAATGCTGTCCTCTTTAACCCATACCCACATACAACAAATCTGCAGAAGACAACTTAAACAATTTTATAAATAAAGTTAAATTCTTGGATAGAGTTGTAAACATTGTAAGCAAAAGGTTAAATTGCTCATGAGCAATATCTCCTCTTGCTACAATGTTTTCAAAAGTAGCCCACTGCAGATTTGTCGAAATCTATCTGCAAGTAACAAAGGGTTTAAAGTAAAATAATGAAATGCAAAATATAATTACAACAAACAAACTTTTTAAAGTGCATGAAAATAGTATTAAAACTGAGGTCTAGATAAGGGGGAGTTAACTGGTCTTTTTACCACAATCTCGCTCTTATTAATAAACGATTCTTTTGAGTATCATCCACAACATAGGGTTTGAGTGTCAAATAAGGATTTAAGGACATGGAAATTGCCACTTATCTAGAGCTCTGATAAAAATGAAAGAGTGACATGTTAAATCATTTCAACTGTGTGTGTAACTTTACTCTTGCATTTACAAGCATTTTCAAACATTAGGGTAACTTCATGTAAAAACTTACATGTTTAAGTATAAATCGTAATCTTGATTACATACATGTTGAGTTGATAAGGGGTGGAAGGTCCTTACAGGAGGCTTCTACAATGCTTGTACAACAAAATTGCTAAACAAGAAAGACCATTCTTATAGTGCAAGGGGCATGCTGCTCTGGATCTTTCCCAGTAGAAAACCCCAGAAGCTCTGAATAATTAGTTATGTGACTTGGTATAGACATTCGTATTGTTCCTAAGAACATGTATACCAAGTTTCATTTGAAAACGTTGAACGGTTTTCGAGTTTATGAGTTAATGTTGAAGTTTTGGTGCCTGCCGTGGTACATAAGGACCACCTTGCGTTTCTGTTCAAATTTTGACTTTTTTGGTATGCAACATATAAATTTTTACCCTATCCCACATACATAAAATCTGCAGCAGATGAATTTGAAACATTTAGTATGGAAGCTCTCTACAAATGGAACAATACTGTTTAAAGTTGAAAGTATTGAGACAAAAAGAGAAATTGCTCATTGCAATTTCTACTTTTGCCACAATGTTTTCAAAACGTCATTTGCTGCAGAGGCATATGCAAGCGTCCATATGTTGGAAAGGGGGGGGGGGGGGGGGGGGGGGGGGGTTCAACACTCTTGTTTGGTATTTACATAGCAGACAACTTAAGAATGACATCTTATGAAAGGCAAACAATCTGTTCATGAGCAATTACTTCTCTCTCACTATGTATTCTACTTTGCCTCAATATTTAGCATTACAGTGTCTACTCATATTCATTATTTCAAATTTTGAAGGCAAAATGCTCAACACTATTTTCACATCATGACTAAAATAGAAAATATATGCAAATATACAGAAAAACAAAGAATGCATTATGGTTAAATGCCTCTCTTATGAACAATGTATATATATATATGTACTATTTACATACATTTAACATCGAGCATTTTAATTCAAAGAGTAGATGCTGTATCATCTCCCCTGGTTGTCTCCCTCTAATTCAGTTCATCAATACATTTTCCACTATCGTCTGCAGCAGCAGCAACAACAGGCAACGATAACAATAATAATGACTAACAAGCCAATTCCACCAACTATGGGTACCCAACTGGAAATAAACAAAATTTATAAATTACTTTTGTGTCATAGATCGAGTAACAGGTCATAGAGATAATCCAAACGCATCCAATAATCTACACTTTTACTCTTTCCCACACACACAACAAATCTGCAGCAGACGACTTTGAAAACATACTTGTAAAATATTGAAAAATCTCCATTAATAGTAGATTGATTAGTCGCCGGGCAGAAGCCCGCGACTTCTATTTTTAATAGGTTTTCGGAAATCACATGGGAGGGGGGATTATTATTAATCTTGAACATATTACAATTGTGTTTGTTTAAAAACACTAAGTAATGACACATCTAAAATGAAATAAATATTCCGATGTTTTAGGTATTTTCAGTTTCTTTATTTTGACTCGCATTCATGTTTTTTGTTTTATTTACGAAGACAAAACAGTCCCTATTGGCTAGACTGGTATACTTTATTTTACACTATATACTACATGTAATCAAAAGGCGATAAACCTTTACGTCGCACAGCCTAATTTATTTGTTTACATACTCGCGAATACCAACTGCGTAGATCAATCTCCTTTGCAGAGAGCCGCTCTTTACACTCACTTACAAATAGTAAATCATAGGCGATTTAAAATGTTTATTTGGTTCGAAACAAATGAAGAAAAGAACAAACCGAGATAAAACTGGTTTTAATAGAAAAATTACTTTGAACGAACACTCTCTGCCTATAAAGAGAGTTTCAAGAACGACACCTCTGCGAATAAGAAGACAATTTTAAATGTGTCATTTAATTCCCTAAAGGCATATTGCTTCCGAGCTGCATATTGTTATGCATCATTGACACAAGGGCGCTCATCATAATATAATTTTAAAACATGAGTAGTTTGTTATATTTTGAGAAAAAGAGAAACTCATGTCTTCAGCGATTTAACCCTTATCTCATTGTTTTAAACGTAGATGGCTGCAAATGTGTCCACTGTTGACTTTAATAGAGGAAAGGTAAAATTACGTGCTATTGCATGCAAATCCTAAATTGTCTGTTTTGTGGTTTTATTGAAAAATAATAAAATTCAAATATTCTGCCAAACATCTTGAAAAGTGTATGTGGAATTCATAAATCTTATAATTATGCCTTAATGAAAGCACTGTATACATACTAAGACTAATGATTGGCAAGATTACTCATTTCCATTACTGTTTATGATCAATAATTAGTTGGTTGTGTGTATGGTCAACCTACTTTGGAATGGAGATCGATCATAAACAATGAAAGGCTTCAATTATCATTCACTTCGTTGACAAAACAATGCAAGTTATGATACATTTTCACTTGACCCCACCCCTGATGTTCCAATATGCCCCTCAGTTGATAACTGTTTATTCAACTACTATAATGTTAGTGTTATGCATAACTGCACTATGGATATCCGGCGACATTGATGCGTTGCATCAACTTTCTCTTGTATATCGAGTTGAAAACAAATGGGGGAGATTATGTGCAATATCTCATTCAGCCACATTGTTTTCAAAAGTCATCTGCTGCAGAAGCGTCAACATGCGTTTAAAAGTTGTAAATGGTTAACCTAGGGATGTCAACTGTTACCGATTTTACTAAACGCTTAATCGTTTAATTTTTCGATAGGTTAACCATTTGGATCACCTTTCACTTGCTTCCGTGTTTTGTTAAGTCACTTGTGATAAAACAAAAAAGTGAAACACATCTTTGTATACTTGATGGATTTATAGTAAATGTTGCAGAAGAAGCAGCAGTGAACAACAATATGCACACATTAAATTAAAAGGAAACTTACATTTGAGGGTAAAGTGTAACATTGGGAACGATTTCATTTTAAACTTAATTAGCACACGGCCGAGTGCTCGGTGCGTTAGGACAATATAAACACACCTCTGGAAATATGGAGGGTTTTAGAAGCAGAGATGAAAACGCAGAGGGAAAAGTAGAAGCTGCTCAATTTCAACTCATTTTCTTTTGTCAATATGGGTTATAATTTAGTATATTGTAGATATTATAGGATTTGGTTAAGTCTGAACAGTTTTGAAATGATCCTTTCCAACATGCAGACACGTTTTGAAAGGGCAACTTTTGAAAATATTCTGTCAAAAGGAGAAACAACTCATAATATTTGAACTGTATTCAATAATAACACTTTATTATAGAGATTCAAATTATTTTTGCGTAAATATTTACCAAAGTGTCTGCTGCAGATTTTTCGTATGTGGGAAAGGGTAAATCAGGGACACTATATTACTGCAATATATTGTCCCCGATATAGTGTCCCTGGGTAAATTAAGCCATACGAATCAGACTTACATATTTTGACTAATCCAGCTGTCTAAGCAATCTTCTGTCCTCTGATTTGAAGGAACTCTGATGGATTCATCGGAACAACACTTCATTAAGGTACCCTGGGTAATCGTCGTCAAGGAGACATCCAGGCAACAGAAATCCTTACAGAGTTCCACTTTATGTTCTTTACCGTACAAATCGGTGTATGCCGTACAACATTCTAGTGCATCACTTACGTAACCTACAATGAATGTACCAATGAGAAGCGTTTTTGCGCAAGGGTATCTGCGAACAATGAAGACTAGGTTGTGTTGCTATGCGTTGATTCACCAAAGCCTTCATTGTCCGCCTATGATTAACTTTCGTTTCTAAAAGTCATCTGCTGCAGATGCGTCTAAAAGCGACTCCATGTTCGTTCAAATCCATCCTGATCATATTTCATGAACTCACATGTTATGCGTTAATCAATTATTCATCCGTTATTTCATCTGGTTTGATTGTCAACATATCAAATTTGCGTGAACATATACTGTAGAGTCATCTGATGAACACTTCCAACTTGTGTTGAAATCAGACAAACGGAACTATTGTCAGTTGATCACTTTCTGATAACCATGCTTTCGACAAATCAATTATCTTTATGTCCAGTCAAGTCAAGATTTTATTGTTGAAAAACATAACATTTGTTTAGTCCTACAGACGGACATAACAAAATACATTTTGTATAACATGGGAAACATATGAATTGACAATATTTTTTTAAACAATGTAGATAGGAATTTTATACAGAATTGTCATTTTCTTCCGGCGATTAATGAAAGCCATGTATAATGTGAATTTAGCCAACTTGCTCATGACTATTGTAGATTGACCTTTGTGAACACATTTTTAAGAGATTCACTTTAGGGGCTATATCGTAATGAGCAATTCATCATTTCAACTTTATTCAATTTTTGTTCTTTCATTTATATTTTTCAAAGCTGTCTGCAGCTGATATGTTGTATGTTGCAAAGGGTGGTTAAGAATAATTTAAAGCAAGGGTTGGCGACACCGAGAGACGACAAGGCGTTCACGACACTCCACCTTGGGTACTTTGTGCTCAGATGAAATAAAGCATATGACATTTTCATACAGATCTTACTAGTGAATATAATAACTTGTCTCTTCTCGACCGATTCGGCTAAAGAATGTATAAACATATGATAAACACTTACCAGATAGAATAAACGGTAGTAATGATAAACACTTACCAGATAGAATAAACGTAAGTTAGAATAATCAACACTTACTAGATAGAATAAACGCAAGTGATAATGATAAACACTTACTAGATAGAATAAACGCAAGTGATAATGATAAACACTTACCAGATGGAATAAACGCAAGTGATAATGACAAACACTTACCAGATGGAATAAACGCAAGTGATAATAATAAACACTTACCAGATGGAATAAACGCAAGTGATAATGATAAACACTTACCAGATGGAATAAACGCAAGTGATAATGATAAACAATTATCCGATATAATAGTAAACGTATGATAAACATTAACCAGATAGAATAAACGTATGATAAACACTAACCAGATAGAATAAACGTATGATAAACACTAACCAGATAGAATAAACGTAAGTGGTAATGATAAACACTTACCAGATATAATAAACGTAAGTGGTAATGATAAACACTTACCAGATATAATAAACGTAAGTGGTAATGATAAACACTTACCAGATAGAATAAATGTAAGTGATAATGCCAAAAGAACTTTAGCAACTGTCATCTTTAAGGCTTGCAGTGATCTTTGTAGCTCGTTCTGCGAAAGGAAAGCAAGAAATGGTGTATTACACTGCGAAAATAATAGTTATTATGATATTGATACAACACAAGGAAACTTAACCTCTAATGTGCAACAATGTTTCAAATTATACAGATAATATAAGAAAATTGTTTATTAGCGTGACGTGTGCGAATTTACATACATGTACATGAATAACACATTTTATACAAATTTGTATAAATTGGGCCTATAAGTCACCATAAAATATATACATAATATTAACTCATAAAGTCACATGAAATAAGTTATTTACAAATATACAATAATTACAAATATGCATTAATTTGGTAACAGTGTGTAGCTAATTTACCAGGGTAAAAAGGGGTTATTCTAAAGGTTATTATCTACCATACATAGCTGACCTCTTCCTTGGGTAGCTCTTAACAATGAAGCGGGGGTGAGCATTGATCAGAAATTACAGTTTTTCGTGATCACTTAATTCATTAAACATAGTGTCATTTAACTGATCATTTCGAATGTCTATATAAAAATCACATTTTATTAAAAAATGAGTTTCGTCTTCTACAGAGTTTGATTGGCACATTTTACATAGTCTTTGTTCAGGGCTTTTTCCGATATATCGTCCAGTATCGATTCTAAGAGGTGAGATACTACACCTGAATTGCGCAATAAGTGATCGCTCATATTTCTGCAGGTTTAACAGTGTATAGTGTTCATTTTTAACGAATTATTTTTTCTCAAAAGATATATGAGTTCATGCCATCGCTCTGAGAGTTGACCTTTACAATGCCGCGTTCCGTTAACCTACACCTTTGCTGAATATAGTCCTAGTATTTGTTTCCGATATTGCATCACTTCGATGTGTTATTTCAATGAAGTGAAGTCATATTTAAACTATCGAATTAACAGAGAATTATTTCAAGAGAATATCAAATTAATGATAAAGGTATATATTTCATGTGTCTGTAGGCATGTATGAATTTCGAGTTGTACCCCCATTGACTAGTGAGTGACGTAGTTAACAGGTGCCCATTATGTAAACGCTAGCAAACCTGACCTTCGACCCAACGCTGTAGAGCAATGTATCTGCAGAGCTCCAGATAAGGTGCGTGAATACATGATCACGCATTGAAATGCAGGAAAAACGAATGAAAATATTTGCTGTTCGTCGTATCACGCATTTAAACCCGGAATAACGAATATAAAAGTTTATGTTAAGTAAGACAAAATGAAAGTTAAGTATTTCCAGAGAAATCCCGATCGTTAAATATAATTGCGGTCGAATAAATTACCCTAACACCGTATGTAATACAACTTGGTATAAATTTGACACTTCACCGGTAAGTGCAGTTTTTACGGAACAACTAGTTCTCACGCTTCGGAATCGATACACAAATAATGTCTGTTCGCAGGTCTTCACAACCAATTAAACTTGGTTCGTTATTAAAATATATCTAAATGGAAGAACTGCCGAGTTCTGCAATAGCAGAATACATTTTTAATCATTTAATCGATGACGTAGTAAATCAAAGCGCTGAAGGCATTGAATTTGTTTCGGTACATAAAACTGTTCAAACATTTGCCTTTGCATAGATGTAATATTTATAAACATGCATTGTTTATAAATATTACAACTTCGGGTAAAAGAATAAATGGGGCATCCGTTAAAATTAATTGCCATTTTAGTTGTCTATAAAATAAATCATGAGACATACATGTGAATATTATATTTAATTTCCAAGTTTCAAAAGACATGTAAAACAAATCGATAACCATTATGGCCCCGACTCACTCATTTAAGTATTTACCAATTTTTGTTACAAAAAAAATCACAATTGACCAAGGGTTTTCTAAAATCTTACTCAAAAGCTTCCTGCTTAACAATTTTTTCAAGTTTTCACTATAGCCATATAAGCCCAAATAGCCCTGCCCACTGGCGGCCATGTTTTTCGACCAATCAACATGGCTTGGAGGAATCTGATAGATGGTCTCCCAATGAACATTTCTACAAAAGGAATTGAAAATTGGCCAAACACTTTCAGAGGAGAATATTTTTTTGAGTTTACACTATAGCCATATAAGGCAAAAAAGCCCCGCTCCCTGGCGGCCAAGGAACACTTCTTTAAACTAATTTGAAAATCTGCCAACCAGTTTGGTAGAAGAAGAATTTTAAAGTTATTTTATTTTCGTTGCCATGGAAACCATAATTCTGCATGAATCACAAACATTTGAAGGAATTCTGGTGAGGTCAATGAGAGTATGCTTTATGTGAAGTTTCATCCCAATTGACCCACTCGTTACTGAGGAGAAGATGTTGACGGACGACAGACGCCGGACAAAAGGAGATCACAATAACTAACGTTCGGCACTTCGTGCTCAGGTGAGCTAAAAAAAGAAACATCTATCCAAATGAAAGAGTAATTGAAATCATGTAGAAAATATTGTGGGAAAAGGCGGTACTAATATTTATATGAGCACTTTAAAAGAAACATGCTTCAGACTTCAGAGGCTTTTGAATTCATTTGCATTATAAAAGGATTACATGCTCCAGAGAAAACCAATACCTTTGCCGTCCGCATTTTACTCTACAGTATACACCTAAGCTGGCCGCTGTTTCCTTTAAAGGGTGTTTAAGCTTGCCAAATCAATTAAGGATGCGTGACCATACACTGTTAATTACCATTGTGTACGAGTGTCATTCCAAACAAATTATAAATGTAACCCCTTTTCCCAATAAACCTATCATATACATTTATGTATTTGTAACTTGCCGGGATGTGTCGATACCGTCATGGTACAATGTGATATATGCACAAATTGGTTTCACAAATCTTGTGTTAATGCACCTGTGGATATTTCGACAACAGATGCGGACTTTAATTGTAACTTTTGTTAATTATTTGGCTATTATAATGATAAGATATGTGATTAATTGGCAACATTTAAGTTTTTTACTTATAACAGCCTTCAAATACAAATTTGGTTTATACGACGGTAAAGAAAGGTTATTGGAATTAAGAAATTGTTTAAATAAGCAAATTTTCCTTTTCCCACAATGTTTTCAATATATGTTGCTTTTTACTGTTTACACAGCAAGAAAAAAAGATTTAACTTATTTGTTATAGATTAGTATTATTGTTGTATATATATTGTCACAAGATGGTCAAGGGCCGACAACTCACTAAAGCAGAATTGAACACCGATCTTTGAATAAAAATATAAGTTTAATTTACAGCTAAATAATATATACAAGTTTAACTAAACACTTTCTTTCCTAACAAATCGAGAGGCAATAAAATAAAACTACTCACGCACTCTCATCCACACTCTCACCCAAATCACTGAACCTGTCCAATCACTACTATCAATGGTACTTGGAATTGTTCATAACGTTGTCCTTCGGACTCAAACGTCTCCTTTTCCCGACTTCACCGAGTCGATGTACTCATCTGTACTTCGTCGCGTATATCCTCGGATTCCGGGATCGACAAGCCACACAAACTGTGGATATATGGTTCTACACGTCCTATGACGGCACTCCTCCTAATGTCCCCCGTTACGACGTCTTCTTAAGTTGTGGACTGCGTCACACACACTAGTTCTTCAAACTTCTGCGTTTAGAACTTCGATTGTCTGGCTATCGATATGGACTAGCCATAGACATAAAACGGCTAAAATTGTAATAAATAACCATGTCTTACAATAATATCAATAATGTTCCGTAAACCTAACAGCCTACCATTTAATACTCCTATGGTAGCTAATCTCTATGCTACTATCCTTTTACATTTCCCACTTCCATTCTTATCCTTTTCATACAAACATATCTTTCCCAGTAGCATATTAACACATTGTCTCGCTCCTAACAGACTTCAATTTCTGTAAAAACCATTCACTTCGTGAACCAGAAATTCTCTAAACAATTCAATCATGTAATAATTATCTCAATACCTAAGATTGTAAATTTGCACAGATTCCATTCCTTAATTATGGCGAAAAACCCTTTGCACAATAAATAAGAATTTACATACCCATATGCCGTGTGAATTGGTCACATCAACTAACTCTCACCATAACGAGTGAAACCGTCTGGCGACTGCTGTGATTCTGACGGTCAAAACAAATGTTTGAGTAACTTATATAGCACCAATCAACCCCTGAGCCTCCTGGTGACAGGCAAAATTCCCGTGCAACTCGTAATTCACAATCAACACCCAGTTTCAATACATTTATAGGCCAAATGAAATAGCAACATAGTTTATCGTAATTAACGTTTTTAAACCCGTCAATTTCTTAATTCTCAACGGATTTACATGAAATGAACTCTTAATATGCTTAATCTCACTTATCACATATGTATATGATAATAACTTTATAAACAATGATCTCCCTGACGATCCTGTGATAAGTTAAAACCATACGTGACCAACCTGCACTGACTGACCGTCTTTTATTTAGGCCACACCAAATCTATTTTGTTACATATATATATAATTACTAGAAACAAATTAAGATTAAAAGTGTTGTATATATATATATATACTTATTGTTTATTTGTTATTTAAATTGTTCTGCCCCTTCCAAGTACCCTACAGAATAGAATGTTGCATGGATCATTTGCCTCGAAGTATGGCACATGGAAAACTGTTGAAAGTTACAAAGTAGAAAATGAAGAGGCCAAACAATAACTAGAACGCATTCCCCTTCAATCGATTGTAAAGGAGAGGATATAATTGAAGCAAAACCTATGGCTAGTTACTAGCAACCTATTCTATTCTTGCAATGTTTTCAAATTTCGTCTGCTGCAGATGCGTCAAAAGACATTTACTTGTCGAAAAATCAATCCATCAATTCTCGTTATTGATATCTATAGATATGATATAAAGAGGAAAGTCGTTAAAACACTTTACAAAGAGATTCCATTTCAGCATGATCTCGATTTTTGGTTTAATCTATATCACTGATAAAAGCAATAAAAACACATTATATATTTACAAAGAAAACCCCGGATATGATCATATGTAACAAATTATACACATTTTCCCATCTTTAATTAAACATTTTTTACAACAAATCATAGCGTCCGCAGATTTGCTCTATATTCTATAGCGTCCGCATTTTCCCTCTATATTGCATTTGTCCGCATTTTCCCCCTATAATGTATTTGTCCGCAGATCGCGTCCGCACTTTAGGCCCTCCCCCCATACCGTTGTATTTATAAATAGAATTCGACGATCACGATTTCTCTGCAAATGTGTTACTGTCATTTTAAATGCATTTTATGACGCACATATTTGCTTTTTTAATTCTTTATACTATATTTATATGGCCTACAAGGCACAAAGAAAATATTTTCAATTCTGTTTTTATCTACATTTCCAATGCGTGATTGAAAATTCAAATACCGTATCTGGAGCTTAAATCGGAAATAGTTCTCCCTGTAGCAGTTCACTCATTGAGATTTATAAATCTCTCCGCGTTCATGTTTTAAAATACAATGTTTCATTTTATTTCCAAATTATCTTTGAATATAAGAACCACATAAGAAAACAAAGACGATATAAATATATCATTATTTCAAATATCGTGATACATTTGAAAAGTAAGAGCAAGTATTGAGTACTACTTTCAAGCGTATGAAATTTAGGGAATTTTCCATAAGACGTATGGCTTCAGAATTTCAGCTATCTCTAAATTTGTTTGTTCCAAACAAATAAAAACAACAGCCAATCAAAAGAAAACATCATGAAAAAGTGTCACCCAAAACAATCGATCTTTGGATACGGGAGTTCCCGTGGTTGTCTTTTCTTCCCTTGTAATACGCAATGTGTCCCTCAAATAATAAAGTTCATCAAGATTAAGTGATTTACCAATATTATTTAATATTCAATTCGCCTACCAATGAATCATTATGTAGACCTGACATTAACCCACCCGAAGGGTCTGTTAGGTGTGTTCAGTAAGAATAGAGTTGTTAAAACAATTACCTTTAGTAAAGCAAGCATTTTGGACAAATTTGAAGTTGTACAAACAATTGATTTCATTATATAATGACGTTGCATATGGAATAGACCCCCCAAACCAGGGACGTAGACAAATCACAATATTTCACACTATGAGGTGATCAAACATAAGCCTTTTGAGATACTTACAGACATAAAATCCATTTGATATGAGTCTAGAATGTAACTTATTTTGTCTTGAAATGCATTGTATACTTAATTAGTTAAAGGGGGGTTATTAAACAAGATTTATGAACATGTCTAGAAAGTAACTTATTTTGTCTTGAAATGCATTGTATACTAACTAGTTAAAGGGAGGTAATTAAACACGATTTATAAATATGAATAAAATGTTTATTAAAGTAAATTGTAAATTCAAAATAATGCAGAAAAAGGAACAAATGCTTATATTGAGCAATTTTTTACTTTCTCATAATGCTTCCTGCTGCAGTATCATCAACATGTTGTCATTATGATGAGCATCTCTCTCTTTTAAATGTACTCTTTTGTGTTCATGGATACACAGCAAGTGTATATTGTTAAGAGTTTTTAATTTACTGTTTAAACTGTTACATGGATATATAGGCAGTGGAATGCCTATTTAAGATTAGAAGCATAATACATAAGTTAAAAACACGTTGACCTTCCTTATTTTGGGGTGACGGGCTTCCTGTAGTGATTCACTCTTTAATAATTATTTTAGGGAGTGAAACATATTTGACCAAAGTAATTACCTGGAGCTCTGTATCATAGAGATGCCAACAGATTTGTGGAAGTATCGTTGTGCATTTTTATTTGTTTCCTTAAGAAGATAGTAGAAAAATGAATGACAAATAACACTTAAACGCAAAACAGGGAATTCTCACCGTTTTGTCTCCGTTTCCAACTTGAAAGCGATGTTCTAATTATAGATCATTCATTTATATTGATCAGCCATTCGGGCAAAAATGCGCGTCAAAATGCTTATTTTATCAAGAAAAACGTCTATTTGTGGGAAAGGGTTAAGTATGCTTGTCATTATCTATTTTTGATACCATCTGCATCATGTTAGTCATGATGCATCTGATTTATCAGGGATAAGCCAATCATATATTCATACCATTACAGTATTAGGACACTTATAACATATTTATGTATTTATAATTTTCACACTTTTAACATAAAATTGTTTGCAGAAGATTATATCACATTTTAGATATTAAAGCCTTTACCCCATGTAGGGGCTTTTTGATGACATTGCTGCAGACATCTTTAGAACACATTTTGACTGAAGTAGAACTTGCTCAATGCAAGCAATTCCTATTTTCCCACCATATTTTCTTCCCCTTTTCCATGTGTCATACCTCCATTTAGATTTTTAGATTTTTTTGCAAAGCTATGTTTAAAGTCGTATGCTGCATAAGTGTTGTATGTGGGAAAGGGTTAATTAACAAACCATGAAACAAGCTTTAAAATAATGAAGCAAAATTAGATGATCTCCACTTTTTCTATATTGCTTCCAAATTTTGATTTTGTGATTATAAATAAATCATATTTTACCCATTATGCTAGCACATTATGCATGTTTATTTTTTTAAATAAATCCTGTTTTACTCATACATTTTTCACAATTATCCGTATACACCCAGTATATAACAGTATATATTGAACATTTCCACTTGTGAAAGTATCATGTTATGTTATCAAAGGAAAACTAGCTCATTCTGAGCTATTATCCATTTGCCACAATGTATTGATCAACATACACGTTCCTCAGTAATAAAATATTAAGACATTTTGACTATTAACATGAAACTATTAGCAAATAATCACACATTAAGAAAGTCTGCCCCAAAATGCTGTCAATTGATGAAGATGTCTCTTTTAAAATATATATGGACAAAGATTATTTATAATCATGAACTAGACTAGATTGTCTAACAAGAGCTGTCCGCAAGACAGCATGCTCGACTATTTGGCCATTTGATACTATAGACAACAGTTGTTACTGAGATAGTGGCTTGATAGTATAGAACTATAAATCAAGTTGGATAAGTCTTGTTTGAATAGCATCTGCCGATTGTGAGAAAAGGCCTAGCATGCAAAACTTCAACCCAAAATTATAACTTCAGAAAGGGCCATAATTTATAATACATTCAGTCAGGAGTTACCTTATCTGATTGTTTGATACCTTTAAAGACTATATTGAGGCTTTAATTCAATATCTGAGTGGTTACTGAGATATGTGCATGAAAGTACCTTGCATGCACAACTTAAACCAGAATTTCTAAGTAAAAAAAGGGCCAGAATTTGCATTATATGCTGGAAATAGTTATCAAACGTGATTGTCTATATAGGTGTGATGGTAAGGAAGGGTTATATAACGTGTATATGCAATGCATCAAGTAGATACTAGGATATGGACTCTTAATGTTGTTGCACGAAAAACATTAACCAGAATTTGCATTATATGCTGGAAAGAGTTATCTAACTTGATTTATTATATAGGTGTGATGGTTGGGAAGGGTTGTATAAAGTTTCAATGCAATGCTTCAAGTAATTACTGGGATAGGACTGTTAATGTTGTTGCACACAACACTTTAACCAGAATTACTAAGTTATAAAAGGGCTATAACTTGCAGTAAATGCAGGATATAGTTATCTTACTTGATAATATACATAGGTGTGATGGTTGGGAAGCATTGTATACAGTTGCAATGCAATGCATAAAGTAAATACAGGGATATGGACTCTTAATGTAGTTGCACGCAAAACTTTAACCAGAATTTCTAAGTGCATAATTGTGTCAAAATATAATATAGAGTATTGGGACTTGTCCTGCAAAGTCATTTGATGATGTCCAATAAGTGTGTGAAGTTTCAAAGCAATAGCATTTGTGGTTTGTGAGAAAAGGCCTTGCATGCACAACTTTAACCAAAGTTGCAACGCAAACACCAACGCCGACGCACAAGTGACTGTAATAGCTCTCATATTCTTCGAATAGTCGTAATAATAAAACTGCTAAGTCTTAAAGAAAGTTTAAAACAAACAAAAAACATGATCAAATGCAATTATTATTTACATTTTTAAAATAATTCGTTACCAGTACTTTCAGTACTTTGATTAAACTCACTTTTGAATTGTATATAGGTCCTTAATTTAGGAGTTGTTTGCAGACTATTCGCCCAAATGTTACAATATATATATATATATATATATATATATATATATATATATATATATAGTTTATAGTTTATCTTTTCCTTCACTGTTTTCAAATTGATTATTGTCTTAGTGTTATAAAAACTGATTAAGTCGAGCTTGTTTAACATGAGCTTCAGATCACTTCTCCAATTAATACAACACAGTCTATAGTCTTGATTAAATGTATGTTTCGTAATACGATTATTTTCAAATTTAATCAGTCTTTTCCAGTAACGAATTAGATTGGTCCAGTGTTTATATATTCTAGTAATCCATCATATGTCTCCGGTTATAGCAGTGAGCGGTGCAAATCTGTGAACACCAACATAATATCGGATAGCCTTATGTTATAGATTGTCTATAGCCTGATACTTGCGGTATCCCAACACACCAGAACAATAATCCAAAATCGGCACAACGCCTGATTCATATAACTTTTCAAATATTTTAAGTGCAATGTCTTTTAAAAAGTGTTTCTTTGAAATTATCATATCCAATGCTCGACCCGGGCTGCGCTTTTGTTGTGAAGTCTCCTTTAAATACGAAAGTTACACCTAACTTTTTGTATGTCTCAACGTTCTCTAAAATATTATTGCCAATTTTAACCACGTGCTCAGTTTGTAAAGTGCTACCTTTCCAGAAATGTACGCACTTTGATTGTTCTGTGTTAATGAATGAATGAATGAATGTATATTGTTTTATGGCGCATCGACAGCTAATGTCATTTAGCGCGCAATTAAATTTAATTATTCATGATCCCTGGTAAACAAACGAGTACTAGGCTAGAAAATGTGCCTTGCCAAAGGGCACTCCACCATGACCGTAGTGCCGCGACTGGGGATCGAACCCGGGACACCCGGTTTCGAAATCCCCGACGCTAACCACTCGACCACAGCGGATTCCCCCTGTGTTAATGATGACCCGCCAACGTTTACACCATTCATGGAGTACATCTAGCATTTTCTGTAAATCATGTTCTGTTTTTACAAATATCACTATATCATCCGCGTAGAGAAGCATAGAAACCTTTCTTCCGTCTATATCATAGCCAAGGTCAAGGTCATTAATCTCTCTGACCAGGTCGTTGATGAAAATAGAAAACAAAGTTGTTATACATGTGTGACCGTGTTCCGCTTCCGTTCGGCTGTTGGCACAGAATCCATTAAGGCTTAAGACGCTCGATCAGGCGTTTGGTTTGGGTTGGTGATGACTGTTGATAATAGCTTTTACTCGCTTAACTTCGTGAGGTAATGAATACAAAATCAGTCGATTTACAGTTCAATCCTTTTTAATGTGGACACTTTCAAAATATTATTTAAGTTAAGTTCACATCTAGACAAGCACTGACATATATAATTAATCTGCTTTAAGTTATCTGTTTTCCTAACTGTAACCCCTAAGTGTCACTGACCGTATCCCTTCCTTAAAACTATATCTCCGTTTGTACATATCAAAATCTTACTTTGTATAGGGGAATGAGAATTTCTAATTGACCAATGAATACAATAGTTATATTATATCAAAGGAGCAAAACAAAATATTGTAATTTAACAATGTGGCTTCTAAAAGGTTCTAACAGTAAAATTGTATTACATCTCAATTTAGACAATATCTTTGATTGATCTTAGATAAACAAAAAAGGAAATAAGCTATTATGAAAACCTGTTAGAATTCAAATCTTGAGTCTAGAAAGTCAATGTTTTTGTTTGATAAAATTACTTTGAATTTAGTAAATTGTTTCAGGTTTTCTTAAAATAATTTTCCAATTTTTATCTTGATTTATACATGTAAAATATCATTTTCCGTATTTTTTCCTTGATAGTTTCAAACTTCGCTGTATGCGGTAAAGGATTAACCCTTTCCCTCATATAGACGCTTTCTGACGCCTGTGCAGAAGAGGGCTTTTTGAAAACAGTGACAAACGAGCAATTTCTCCTTTTGACACAATGTTTTCAACTTTTAGTCATAGCAGCTTATCCATTTAATTATAGAGATTTTCGTCTGCTGCAGAATTTTCGTATGAAGAAAAGGGTTAAAAAATGCATATGCCGTAATTCGTGAATGCATAATTGATCTATGTGTAGGCAGTCGTCAATATCGACCTGTTCCGTTGTTGTCTCCCTGTATGATGGTTTTAATGTGTATAAAACGGTGCAATTCGTGGGTTGAATAAGTTCTACCGTGCCCGAGGGGTTTGCGTTGGGGATTTGGAACCGGGTAGCCCGGGTTCGATCCCCAGTCGCAACGGTCATTGTGGAGTGCCTTTGGGCAAGGCACTTTCCCTAGCCTAGTACTGTTTTGATTACCCAGGGATAACGAATAAGTGAACTGTTGCCGTGATCTAATATAATTTTGAGGGCAGCGCTTAAGTTATTTAGTAAACAAACAAAAAACTAAAGTGTTCAAGCAGACGACTCACTGTTTAAATGTCACCTGGCTATCATGCCATACTCCTTTATGCTACATTGTATGTACACTGATTAATGTGTTAGGTGCGTACTCCGTATCGTTATGTGCACCTTTATTATTTTATGCATACTGATCGTTGTGTCTTGTGAATTCTCCATTTCGTTATGAGTATACCTCATTATGTGATCTGTACTGATCGTTGTGTCTTGTGCCTCCCCATTTTCGTTTTGTGCATACGTCATGGTATTATATACACTTATCGTAATGTGATGTGTACACGTATGTGTGTTATGTGCGATATACGTTATGATATGTACAAACGCCATAATGTGATGTGTACCGGTTATTATGTGTTGTGCATTTCCTTTTTCGTTATGTGCAAACTTCATTATATTATGTGCATACTTCATTATGTTATCTGCATTTATTGTTATGTCATGTGTACACGTAGGTGTGTTATTGTAGTATACATTCTGATATGTCAACAGTTCATTAACATCTGATTATTATGCTACTCCATGTTTATGCTATGTCAGAGCGTCTTTAAGTTGTGTGCAATCATCGTTATTATGTCGAACATCGTTATTATGACGGGATGTTTTATTCTGGTAATTTTTATGTACGACACCGTCAAAATGGAGGAAAAATTCGCCTTTTGATGTTTCCAATGTTGAAGGATTTTGACAGCAGTAAAGTTCCAATTGCGTAGAATGTACAATTGGAACTTAGTCCAGCACTCTTTTCTACTCTGTTATAAAATGATAATGGAATTTACCTAAATTTGGGAAAGGATTAATTTAATTTAATTGTCAGTAAACAGTTTGGAATTTCAACCCTTTTACATTCAGAATCATGTTTAGGCTACTGCAGCTTAAAACATTATTAAAAACTTTTTGGCAAATTCAGAAATTGTTCATGATGATCAATCCCTCCTTTTGCAATAATGTTGTCAACTCTGTTCAACAGTTATACTTAATATTTATAGAGATTTTCCATATTTTGTCTCTATGTTTATAATGTCGCTATAAATTTATATGTGGAAAAGGGTTGTTTTGACAGGTCATGTCAGTGACCTGGTGTCAGATGATCTTGTACCCAGTTCACAAATCTGTCAGAGGATTTAAAAAAGGTTATGATAATGGAAAATGTCCATCAAAAGAGGTCGAGTTAAGAGTTTGTGACTTGTTGTTGATAGAAATGAGACAGGACAATTTGATTTATTTGTCACTTTGATATTGATCATGGCTTGCTTAACCCTTTCCAACATGCAGACGCTTTATGATGCCTCTGCAGCAGACGACTTTTGAAAACGCTGTAACAAAATCAGAGATTGCTGGGTTTTTTGCCACAGTATTTTCAACTTTATTCAATTATTATACCACTATTTATAGAGATTTTAGCAATTTTCGCAAATAGTTGTTCAAAGTCATCCACTGCAGATTTGCTGTATGTGGGAAAGGGTTAATCCTTTCACAGCAACTCCTGACCTGAATTCAATGAAACTTTGTGGAAAGCTTCACTAACAACTGTTACAGAAGTCAATATTATCACCAGGTTCCGGTTCGATAATTGTTCCCAGAGTTATTACCCTTTTAATTGCTATATTATATGACGTAGGCAACTTTTGTCTGGGCTTTTGCCCCTATCCCATGCGTAGCCTGCTTTCGAAAAGTCGACTTACGGCTGCAACCATGGACTACTATTGAATTCCTCCGCGAAAATCCGAGTTTTTATTGGTTATTATCTACTTTTACAACGATTTCATTGGTTCGACAGAATCACGAACAACAATTCACTTGCATTAATTAATGAGATAAAATAGTTCCAATGAGTGAAACACACTCTGACATATGATTGACCTCAATGTCAGTCTTGTTAGTTAATGTCAACATACACACGTCAACATGTAATCTAGTCCTAGATGTCAAATAAACTAGGAATGTAGTCTAAATAATTGTTTGTCAATTAACCTTGTACGGGCCCTTTTCAGAGATTCAATTAAACTGCAAAAACATTACAAATACAATAACATGTTAACCCTTCCTAAACACAGACGTAATTTGACGCAAAGAACCATTATTCTGTAATCAATAATTTATTTGTTGTGTCTGTCTGTAAAGCTTGGAGGCATTATCCGGCGTCCGGCCGGCTGTCTGCCTGAATGTGCATTGGTCAAAACGTTGTTTCTGTTTGGCAGATTCATTTCGAAGTGGTCACACTTATATCGTGTGATCAGAAGAACGGCAACATTAATACTAGGTACATAACTCTGGTCTACGTATTTTAGTAATCTCCATGTTTCCTTATTTAGTTCAGCCATTTTCTCAATTAATTTCCATTGTATCCATTTAAAACTTGGATTCGTAGGTAACTTATAACCAAGAGATGTGCAGTGCACCATTACCAAAACTTTAGCATGCTGTGTTTGGAGTGCGTATATTTTTTATTTCCATGTTCTCACTCATTATATGACTTTCGCGTACAACACATGCGTTCCGTGAAATGCTCTTGTTCGTTAATGAGTGCTTCCCCAAGCTTTGTACTTTGTCCGGAGCGACTGACTGTCTGTTCATCCATCCGTCCGTCTGTCCGTTACGGTTTGCATTAATGGATCAAAATTTTGTTTCTGTTTGGCAGATCCATTTCAAAGTCGTCACACTTATACATTGGGATGAGGAGACCGATGCAATATTTCGAACGCAAATCTGACCTGTTATTTTAGGTATAAACTCATTTTGTTCATATATTTCTCTGGTCTTTGTCTCAATATTATTCAATGAATCAATATAGTACTTCGTGTATAGGAAACTAATAAGCTACATATGTCCAGTGCACAAGAGACATAACTATGGCATGTGTTCGATTGTCTTTCATTTATGAGCATGATTCCAATATACATTATGGATCTTTAGTGTTGTCTGAACCGGAAATATTTTAATTAAGGGTGGCTGCTCAGTTTTTTGTCAATCTTTTGTCCTTCGTGATTTATTTTGTTTATACAAGATAAGGGTCAAACTTTGATAAATGAGGTATTGGTTATTGGGCAATCTGTGTTGTTTCAAAAATATTTGGTTTGGTTTGTTTCAAGGTCGATGATTGATTGTTTAAACAATGTTTGTCCATATTAACTATGCCATATATTTGCAACTTACATATGACCCTATACCAACAGCGCTTTCAACGCTTTGATTTTAAATGCCAGAATGGAACCCTGTGACGTGACCAAACAGTGCTAGGGAACAGTCCTAAATGAACCGTAAGATGGAATTTCTACATCTAAAATAAAGACAAAGCATAAAAGTCATCACTAATAAAAAATATATGTATGTATTACTTGAGTCTGATTTTAAGAATCGATTTATAAACCCAGATCTGTGCATTTAAACAAATATTTATCCGATTATTATTCAATTAAACTACTTTTTTTTTTATCTAAATAAAACTCAGAAAAAAATCATTATATTAAACATGCAGTTTAATTTCTATATAAAGGTCTATCATTGTGTTCCAGTGTATTCAGAGCTTATACTCTCAATATGTATAAAATCTGGCATGGACTGGCTCGGCCTGGCCAGGCCGGGCCAGGTTTTAGAACATGCCACCGCAGTAGATATATCTGCTGAAATTTGAAAACATAGTGCATTATTTACACATGTCTGACACTCCATTATACTTATATTTCAATTATCTTTTTTTTTTTTTTTCAAAGTATGTTTAAAATGTGTATGATGCAATCCTAACAATTTATAAATATCTGAACGAATCCGTAAAGATGGGGGATAATCTGTGTCTGCTCCACTTAAAGGTCACGCCTGGTCGATTCTGAAAATTCCCTCATTCCAAGATGGCTGCTTTATATAGAATAAAGAGGGAAATCTAAAGGTCAAGGTCGTCTGGATCTGAGCACGAACGGTAAGCTAATTTAGGACTGTGGCTCGTCGTCCGTATAACTTCTTCTCCTTAACTACTGGGCAAAGTTCAACCACTCCAAATTCAAATTTCTGGTTACCATGGCATCGGAAATAATTATTGTTCAATATTTGATAACATCTCCTACTTGGCAAAGCTTTACCAAACTTAACAAAAATGTTCCTTATGTGATGGTCTTTAAGAAATGCTAACATAATAAAAGAAATCCGATGCGCAAAACTCTTGTTACCACTAAAACTTACGGAAAAACGTTTAAAATATTCTTGTCCAAAAATATAAGGCAGTTTTGAAAACAATTTCGCACAAATGTTCTTTTTGTGACCATCTTTCTAGGATGTGCAAACCAGTCCCTTCCATTTAAATCATGATCATCATAGAGCAGGGTGGATTGTATGAAGTAAAATATTTAAAGATGTTCTTGTACGAAAGCACTTGCCATATTTGAGAATAATGTTGTACAAATGATCGTGGGCAACCTCCTACCAATATTGTAAAAACATGTCCACCATGGAGCGGAGAAGTGTTTGTGAGTGAAACATGTCCACCATGGGGCAGGGAAGTGTTTGTGAGTGAGACATGTCCACCATGGGGCGGGGAAGTGTTTGTGAGTGAGACATGTCCACCAAGGGGCGGGGAAGTGTTTGTGAGTGAGACATGTCCACCAAGGGGCGGGGAAGTGTTTGTGCATGAGACATGTCCACCATGGGGCGTGGAAGTGTTTGTGAATGAGACATGTCCACCATGGGGCGGGGAAGTGTTTGTGAGTGAGACATGTCCACCATGGGGCGGGAAAGTGTGAGTGAGTGAGACATGTCCACCATGGGGCGTGGAAATGTTTGTGAGTGAGACATGTCCACCATGGGGCGTGGAAGTGTTTGTGAGTTAGACATGTCCACCATGGGGCGTGGAAGTGTTTGTGAGTTAGACATGTCCAACATGAGGCGGGGAAGTGTTTGTGAGTTAGGCATGTCCACCATGGGGCGGGAATGTGTTTGTGCGTGAGACATGTCCACCATGGGGCGAGGAAGTGTTTGTGGGTGAGACATGTCCACCATGGGGCGTGGAGGTGTTCGTGAGTGAGACATGTCCACCATGGGGCGGGGAAGTGTTTGTGAATGAGACATGTCCACCATGTGGCGGGGAAGTGTTTGTGAGTGAGACATGTCCTCCATGGGTCGGGAAAGTGTTTGTGAGTGAGACATGTCCACCATGGGGCGGGGAAGTGTTTGTGGGTGAGACATGTCCACCAATTGGCTGGTTAGTGTTTGTGAGTGAGACATGTCCACCATGGGGCGTGGAAGTGTTTGTGGGTGAGACATGTCCACCAATTGGCTGGTTAGTGTTTGTGAGTGAGACATGTCCACCATGGGGCGTGGAAGTGTTTGTGAGTTAGACATGTCAACCATGGGGCGTGGAAGTGTTTGTGAGTTATACATGTCCACCATGGGGCGTGGAAGTGTTTGTGAGTTAGACATGTCCACCATGGGGCGGGGAAGTGTTTGTGAGTGAGACATGTCCACCATGGGGCGGGGAAGTGTTTGTGAATGAGACATGTCCACCATGTGGCGAGGAAGTGTTTGTGAGTGAGACATGTCCTCCATGGGTCGGGAAAGTGTTTGTGAGTGAGACATGTCCACCATGGGACGAGGAAGTGTTTGTGAGTGAGACATGTCCATCATGGAGCGGGGAAGTGTTTGTGAGTGAGACATGTCCACCATGGGGCGGGGAAGTGTATGTGAGAGAGACATGTCCACCATGGGGCGGGTAAGTGTTTGTGAGTGAGACATATCCACCATGTGGCTGGTTAGTGTTTGTGAGTGAGACATGTCCACCATGGGGCGTGGAAGTGTTTGTGAGTTAGACATGTCCACCATGGGGCGTGGACGTGTTTGTGAGTTATACATGTCCACCATGGGGCGTGGAAGTGTTTGTGAGTTAGACATGTCCACCATGGGGCGGGGAAGTGTTTGTGAGTGAGACATGTCCACCATGGGGCGGGGAAGTGTTTGTGAATGAGACATGTCCACCATGTGGCGGGGAAGTGTTTGTGAGTGAGACATGTCCTCCATGGGTCGGGAAAGTGTTTGTGAGTGAGACATGTCCACCATGGGACGAGGAAGTGTTTGTGAGTGAGACATGTCCATCATGGAGCGGGGAAGTGTTTGTGAGTGAGACATGTCAACCATGGGGCGGGGAAGTGTATGTGAGAGAGACATGTCCACCATGGGGCGGGTAAGTGTTTGTGAGTGAGACATATCCACCATGGGGCGTGGAAATGTTTGTGAGTGAGGCATGTCCACCATGGGGCGGGGAAGTGTTTGTGAGAGAGACATGTCCACCATGGGGCGGTGAAGTGTTTGTGATTGAGACATGCCCACCATGGGGTGGGTAAGTGTTTGTGAGTGAGACATGTCCACCATGGGGCGGGGAAGTGTTTGTGAGTGAGACATGTCCACCATGGGGCGGGGAAGTGTTTGTGAGAGAGACATGTCCACCATGGGGCGGGGAAGTATTTGTGAGTGAGACATGTCCACCATGGGGCGCGGAAGTGTATGTGAGTGAGACATGTCCAACATGGGACGGGGAAGTGTTTGTGAGTGAGACATGTCCACCATAGGGCGGGGAAGTGTTTGAGACATGTCCACCATGGGGCGGGTAAGTGTTTGTGAGTGAGACATATCCACCATGGGGCGAGGAAATGTTTGTGAGTGAGACATGTCAGCCATGGGGCGGGGAAGTGTTTGTGGGTGAGACATATCCACCATGGGGCGGGGAAGTGTATGTGAGTGAGACAAGTCCACCATGGGGCATGGAAGTGTTTGTGAGTGAGACATGTCCGCCATGGGGCGGGGAAGTGTTAGTGAGTGAGACATGTCCACCATGGGGCGGGGAAGTGTTAGTGAGTGAGACTTGTCCACCATGGGGCATGGAAGTGTTTGTGAGTGATACATGTCCGCCATGGGGCGGGGAAGTGTTAGTGAGTGAGACATGTCCACCATGGGGCGGGGAAGTGTTAGTGAGTGAGACATGTCCTCCATGGGGCGGGAAAGTGTTTGTGGTTGAGACTTGTCCACCATGGGGCGTGGAAGTGTTTGTGAGTGATACATGTCCACCATGGGGCGGGGAAGTGTTAGTGAGTGAGACATGTCCTCCATGGGGCGGGAAAGTGTTTGTGGTTGAGACTTGTCCACCATGGGGCGGGGAAGTGTTTGTGAGGTAGACTTGTCCACCATGGGGCGTGGAAGTGTTTGTGAGTGAGACATGTCTACCATGGGGCGGGGAAGTGTTTGTGGTTGAGACACCTAATGCTGCTCTCTTCCCAAGTACATTCGGACGCAGATTTATTTTTTAATTAAATACGAAGGAAGACAACAAATCTGTTTCACTTGTTTGTGTTAATCAAGCTATATATCGCGTGCACAACGTATCGGAAGACCTTTCGCTGTTCTCTGTCTGCTATAAAATGAATTGTTGCCATATAAGAAAATGTGAATATAGATTCCAGTTGATTTAGCTTAGATTATCAAGAATTCTGCTTGAAACATCTGAGGAAAAACACGTTGTTGTAAAAGTTGAAATGAGATTTATGTGTTAGCATTAAACGTCGTCGGTGTTAGGAAAATGGTTACAAATGACTATTTGCACACGCACGGTTTGGGAAAAATGACAATGGTTTGAATTATAAAATATAAAACAATAACTACTTAGCATAACATGCTTGGATATAACACATTGCTGTTTTCTTGGATAAATAACGAAGTAGAATATAAATAAAACACCTTAAATCCCAACATGTCAAAAGTTCCGATGAACAACGGGATATACTGTCAGTAACCTTTTTCCATACATAACAGATCGGGAGCAGACACCGTTGAAAATATCTTGGCAAAATGGTAGAAAATCTCTTTTTATAAAGGAATAGAGTAGAATCGAGTTAAACACATTTTGAAATTGCTCATTATGTGCAATTTCTCCTCTTACCACAATATTTTCAAAAGTCGTCTGCTAAAGATGATTCTTTATGTAGGAAAGGGTTAATTAATTGTTTGTGTGTCCAAATGGCCGCATGTCTTATTTGTGAAGCATAATGATGTATCAATTTATACGATGTAGTCACACGTGGTAATATATATGTCAACCAATCTTGGATTTCATGGACGTATCGTGGTCAAAATTGAGGGAGTGTCCCAATCCCGCTTGTGGGGGTCTGGGCGATCTCCTCCCGGAAATGTCAGTAAACATGAGCAACAAATAAAAGATTTCTGGTTGATTTAACCCTTGCCCTCGTACAACATACTTTGAAAACATAGTGACAAAAACCTGAAAATCTCCATAAAAGAACTTAATTGTTAATAATGGACCAGTTCTCTGGAAAACAAAAAAGGAAACATTTTGTGAAAAGGAACTGCATACATAATGGTCTTTGGTGTTAAGCACATATTGCAACCTGTTTTAAAATTGACATAGTGATGTTTTATTGTCAATATAAACTGATTTGATGTGAAAAAGAGAAAAAAGTATCGGAGTTTAATTTCGGAAAACAGGGCGTACTGGGTAAAACTCGTGTATACACGCAGGCGAGTTAAGGGGTCAGGTCCGGAAATGTTTTGACATCCTACATTGCCTATGGTGAACTCAAGTGGTCACTTACACCGAAAACACAAACTACGTATATCCATATGCAGATTAATCTACATTTCCGGACGAAATCAACGTTTACCACGCTCAGTATGCAGTTTTTAATGCATTTGGATTCTTTTTTTCATTTCCTGACGAATTGTACGCATTGGAGTAAGTGCGTATGCCTTGTTAGACGCGCATGGAAGAATATCCTATTCGCGAGTAGTTTTTACTGCACCTTTCGAAGTTTAAGCGTTTTAATTGTTTAAGCTCCCCTTTCCAAAGTGTACTCTAACGAGTACTCGAGTATATTATATTTTTTCCAATTTTCACTATGATTTTCGAATGCCACAAAACCCCGACTTTTATTGTCAAGAGCGTCCACTATTTCAATTAGAAGCTTTCGAACGTATATATGCATCATTATTACCGTGATGATTTGTGTAATTTCTCTTCAGATTATTTGTGTAATTTCTCTTCAGATTATTTGCATGGATTCATCGCTATTTTATCATGCATTTTCACGCAATTGTAACAGACGACTTGTTGTAAACATTGTAGCAAAAGGAGAAAATGTTTATGATGAGCCTTTCTACCTTTGTTTCTCAAATTCATACTGTTTGTTTAAATCACGTCTAACTAAACAAGAGCAACACATTTAATACGTCATAGCATAAAACATATGAGGGCTAGACGTTATTATGCAATTAAGATCACAAAAGTATTTATAAAACAATAATTACCAGATATATGTGCGTTGGCGTTATGTAGATCCTTGAACGTATTGAAAAACACTGACGACATACAACAGAAACCTGATCGATTTCAGTGTGTGTTTGTGATGTATTAAAGGAGGTACTGCCAACTTTATACCATTGAGTAGACAGTTTCGCATGCATAACTGCATTCTCATGCAGAGGCATTTTTACGCATCTGCCAGATGCATGAGGGAGAGGGTTATGAGGCTGCTGCCGGCCGACAAATATTAAACCAGTGGCAAAAGATGAAACCGCTCGCAATATTTCAATTTCAATTTAATAATCATACTATCAATAAATTATTTGTTGTTGATATTGATTTTCAGATATTTTGATCTAGACGTTTCCAATCTAGTCTGTTGAATGAGGAAAGGGTTAAAACGATTCACCCTTTCCCACTTACAATGAATCTGCAGAAGACGACTTGAAAACTTGGGATAATATGGAAATTCCTTTGAATAAAAGTAAAAGTATTGAATAGAGTTGAAAACATTGTGACAAATAAGGGAAATATCTCATTTTGAGCAATTTTTCCTTTTGCGACAATGTACAATGGAAGTCGTCTGATGCAGCGGCGTCAGAAAGCGTATACACGAGGGGTGTTCAAACTTTTTGCGGAACAGTGCTCCCATTTCTTTAACTTTTGAAGTATTTCCGGAAAATTGGGCTATTATGTAGACGGCGATATTCTCTATTTAATAAGTAATTTTCAGATCTGTGTTAGTCATTGGTTAATGTTGTTGTACATGTAACATACATTTGAGCCGTCCAACGAGAAAACCAATATTGTGGACTCCGTATAAAGTATCGACCCGATAAGCGTAAGCATGCCGGGCAGGCTAACCCGGACACGTTTCGCCTCTTGTGGATTTTCTGTTTCAGGAATCATTACTGACAATGACAATGACAATGACAAATATTGTATTGAAAGTAATTAGGCCACCGGCCCATAGTACAAAGCATTCTATTTAACAAATAGTATATAACTGAGAATGATGTCCTTATCATGTTTTCATTAACATATATATGAAATATGAAAGTTTTTTATTACATCAGGATTGTCGTTTTGAAGCAATGTATAAATATCATCAATGTTGGTGTCATACCAATCAAATAAAAATACAGTTCTTAATTGATCAAACTTTTGGCAGTGAAATAACACATGAAATTCACATTCAACAATGTTTTTCTTTAACTTTTTAAAACAGTAAATGCATATTCTTAGTTCAAGATCAATATTATTGTGACGACCAGTCTCGATGCCCAATGTGTGGTTCGAGCAACGTAATTTAGCAAGAGCTATTCTATATTTGAATGGGATGTCAATCAACAGATATCTTTCAGTATTAAGAAGAGATTTATAGTGTTTGTAATGATGGCAACAACCAGATGCGTTGTACATGCCAGTTTTATTTGAAACAGTCTATCAAGCGCTGTTTGAAACATTTGACAAAATGGATGGCGTTTCCAACGTCCTGTGCAATCCAAACATAGCCAAAACCATAGAGAAAAGGTAAGTATTTGACGTAAGTACTTCAGGTTCTTCGTCCAACATCATCCAATGATTTTTGCATTAAATAACAATTTCGAGGATATCTGTTATTTGGCATTACTAATAAACGACACTAATAGTTGATACAGTAAGAATAATAATCAATATAAATAGGATATCTACCACATTCTCCCAATGCTACCATGTTATTTGTTTTACTATTTAATTTTAGATATATTTTACACAAAATCAAAGTGGACAGACTCTACGACTTCTGAATATGTATGGCCCCCATACTTGCGCTCCGTAGCACACTATTGGTTTTATCATAGAGTCAAACAACTTAAAAAGATCTTTACAATGAAAATAACCAAATGCTCTCTGATATTTATAAATAGTAAAAGTAGCTTTCCTGGCTTGAACCGCAAGCTTTTGTTGAGCTGAAAACCATGACAGCATAGGGGTGAAGATCAAACCCAAATATTTGTAATGTGATGATGTTCTGATCTGTTCTTTACAAAAAAAAACATCTTTCATTATTTCTTAGTGGGCCACCATTTCTGAAAACAATGATTTCTGTCTTTTCAAGATTAATTTCCATACCTGTGTCAATGCAGAATTGGTTTATAACATTAAGTTGTTTCTGGAAATTAACGGCAGTATCTGAGCAGTTGGCAATATCATCTGCAAACATTAAACAGATGATATCGGGAATATTTTCTGTAAAAAAATATACCGTTGATATTCCCTCTCTTAACCTTGTACAGAGTTGGTTGATAAAGAATGAGAAAATTGTTGTACTACTTGTGTCTCCTTGTCTAGTCCCTATATTACACTTGAAACACTCGGTTATACCGGCGTTAGTTTTAACACAGGAAGTGATATCTGAATACATTGCTAATAATACATTAAAAAGTGTCCGTGTATACCTATATTTCTAAGACATTCAAACAACTTGTAATGGTTTATTATATCAAAAGTTTTGCGGAAATATTTTTGTATAACTGCCTGTAATAAATAAATTATATCAGCTGTTGAATAATTTCTTCTAAATCCAGATTGAGCTTCGTCAATCTTATCATATAATCTATTGTTAATGATACTTGAAAATATTTTATACATTGATGTAGTAATCGATATTCCTCGATAATTACTTGGGTTATTCTTACTTCCCGATTTGAAGATTGTGCATATAATTGATTGTGACCATGACTTAGGGAATACACCCGTTATAAGTGTATTATTAAATAGTTTATGAACAATTGGTATAATGTCGGTAATAGTATGTTTATAAAAGTCATTGCAATATTGATTTGCTTCATGTCTATTGTTTTCAAATTGAAGTGGCTGTGCACTACTATCATACAGGAGTTATACATTGTTGAGATATCAACAGGCAATATTTCATGAGGTTTCAAAATCATTGAATGATTACACTGAACAAGATTCCAAAATTTCTTATAATTTGTCCTACTTTGAATTAATATAAGTCTGTGTTGCTTTTCATAGTGTAATTGTTTTTTCTTGCATAATGCTTTAAACTTATTTCTAGCTATTATGTATGTTTTATAGTCATTATCAATATTAGATTTTCAAAACTCTTGTAGAAACTTGTATTTGGCATATCTAAGCTCAGCACATTGATTATCCCACCAAAGTGGTTGATTGTTTACTTTTCTAGTAAAAACTTGCATGTATTTAGCTGATCTACGATAAAGGGAGATAATACAATTTACTGCTTCATAAATGTTACTATTCATTAGATCAAGTATTTATTAGCTCCCTTAAAAACGAATCACAGAAATGGTCTGAGAAGTTCTCACGCCAATGTAGCTTTCTAAAGTTTGAAGTTGTCTGACATATATGTTGATCATCTAATGAAATTTAGTTTTCAGATGTTTTCAATAAAGAGAAAATTTATATTTATTACAGGGTAATGGTCAGAGTCATCCCGGTCTCCAATCGCGAAGTATGAAACATATTTGAACATATCTGTGTTCGTTATGAAATAATCTACAACACTTCTACCATCATTTGAAAGACATGTATAATTTCCCTCATTATCATCGAAGAGCCGACCGTTCATGATTACTCTATACATATATCCCCCGAGACGGAATGTGTCGGCCCTGATTAGCCTGCGCGGATTGTGCAGGCTGATCTGGGTCGATACATTACGCATAGTCCATAATGTTAGTTTTCTCGTGGAGCGGCTCATTTATCACAACTGGGGCATAGAGTACGGATTGTCGAGGTGGACAGACAGACATACAGATAGTAAATTGAACCTCTATTATATATAGACTACAGGTTATTGGTAGACTTGCGCATGCGCAGAGGCTGCCATAGTCATAGTGAGTTTGAAGTCACGTGATGTATATGCCCTTCACCACCAACAATTAAATGCAATTTTTGGTTTGACTAATTTACGAATGCTCACAAAAGCAAACATAGAGTAACGAAAAAAAATCCGATTATTCAAGCTTATAATAGAAAATAACAAGTCTTGTAAGTGTAAATATCATATTTAAAGTGTACACAATTATTTAGATATCACTACGCCAATATAGCACTGCACCGCGCAATTACCCTTTGTAAATTGTAACCCTTTTTTCCCTCTCGGCAGAGATGTAAACATCCACTCGCCCGCTAGCATAAGCGAGTGGAATGAAGGATCGGCTAGTACGAAATTCTAGGCGCTAGTCCATACATATTCGTTCATGTCCTTATTCATAAAGATAGTATACATTGCTAAGCCTTTTCTTTCTCTTTCTCTCTCTTTCTCTCAGTCCATCTATTCCTTCGACAACGATTTGCATTTTGGATAGGTGCTTTCGACAAGGTCCGCGTCTAAAGAAACAAATTTCATCAAATGATTTGAGCGCTTTAAATCACTTGCTTATAAAGCGTTTAGAATACTTTGATTATAATAGGCAGAACGAATAACGAATAAATCTTGCAAGAAATCAATCATTTCTTTCGGCCAAAATCAGGTAAATGACCCGCGGATATTGGTTGTTACAACATAACTGATTCATCCTTTTATTCTAAATTTGTATTACACAGTTCAAAATTAGATTTTGACAGTTTGTTCGTAATGATTTTGACGCGATTCAAGATTTTGACGATTTTGACAGTTTGTTCGTAATGATTTTGACAGTTTGTTCGTAATGATTTTGACAGTTTGTTCGTAAAAATTTTGACGCGATTCAAGATTTTGACGCGATTATTTCGTTCATAGAGTTGATTACTAACAGATGACTAAGTTGATGATGGAAAGAACATTAACAAGTTAAGTTAAGCTAAAACATGCACAGGCAGGCGAGTGTTTCATTAGGATAAGTGCAACACTCAATTCCCAATCCTGCCCTTTAACAAATCACAACCCACCCCACAATATAAAAACTCTGCGCGGCAGCAGACGAATTAAAAAAAATCTGAGCAAAGATACAGAAAATCACATTTATTGGAAGTGTAATCATTGAATATAGTTGAAAACATTGTTGCAAAAGGAGAAAGCTTGTTATGCGCAATTTCTTCTTCTGCATCAATGTTTTCAAAAGTCGTCGGCTGCAATTACGTATGCAAGTGGGAAAGGTTTAAATAAGAAACACTTTTTCAAATGATAGTCAGTTGGCTATTCTAGTATATAATGTCCGTCTTAAATAATAATGACAAAACTTTCAAAAAACAAGAAAAAGATTTTTTACAATTTAATTGAAAACATATTTCATCAAAGTTGGGAAAGTTGTCCCTTTCCGTGCTTTTTTTATGAGAGTTCAAATCACAAGCAAAACTTATGGGACAGAGTTGACAAATAACACATTGACACAATTTCAGATTTAGGCTTTGTTTCTGTCAAACTGCTGAAGAAGACAACACTGAGACACACATTTTGATTAAAAGTTTATTTAAAAAAAGGAATAGTTTTATTTATGATAAACAACATTACAATGATGGTGTAGAAAATACATGTCAACAATACATTTTTCAATTTGTACATTCATTGCACAGACCAAATCTTAGCAAGTTTGAAATTATGGACCTCTCAGCACATTTTTTTCTCAATTCATTACTTCTTGGCAGGATTTTACTGCTAAAATTGATGATTTTTTTTTATTTTTGGCCGGATTGCTCTAGCAATTCCGGTCTATAGATTGGCGATGTCTGTCTCTCCGTCTGTCTGTTCGTCAACATTTTGTAAAATAAATATTCATATATGCACTTCTGTATCTCTTCTTAAACGATCGCAATTCTACCTTCAGTACTTCAGTACTTTGATTATTATACATTTGTGGCGAATAATATCAGTGTCATAGTCACCAAGGGACCCAGGGTATCCGGTATTGGATATGGATCCCACGCATCCCCGACCCACACCGGACACTTGTGAAAGGGACAACCATATCCCTATAATATATTGAGATATAACACTAGATTGGTGTATAGAGTGCATTGAAGACGCTGTCAAGTCTTTACAATCGCATGATATAGATAAAGATAGGCTTAAACCCTTTCCCACATACAACACGTGTGCAGCAGACGACTGAAAACATGAAGACAAAATTATGAAACAACGCTATAAATGAAAGTATAATTGTTGAATGAAGTTGAAAGCATTGTGACAAAATGTGAAATTGCTCGTTTTGAGCAATTTCTCGTTTTGTCACAATGTTTTCAAAAATCGTCTGCTGCAGAGGCGTGAGCAAGCGTCTGTATGAGGGAAATGGTTAAACCGATTCCTCTGATACCGCGTGATCAAAACATCATCATTTCTATTTATAAATGTATGTGTACTACTATCATTTCCCATTCCAAAAGTAAAAATACAATTACTCAAATTTCCCAGGAATTGCAAAGAGAAAAGATCTATTGATTTTATGGCCAAGTGCCACAATGAAATCGAAAGAGATGTTTGTATAGATTCACGAAAAGTTCGTTACGATCAATGCAATGTGTTCTATAACGCATAAATGTCTTACCAGACACTTACTGACCATGCATATTACCTTAAACCCGTTTCCACATACGACATATTTGCAGCAGACGTAAAAAGGGAAATTATTTATAAATGAAGGTAGAATATTTTAATTGAATTGAAAACAATTGTGGCAATAGGAGAAATTGCTCATTAGGAGAAATTTCTCCTTTTGCCACGGTGTTTTCAAAAGTCGTCTGCTGCAGATGCATCAACAAGTGTCTATTTGTGGGAGAGGCTAACTATGTGCATCTTTCCCCCTAAGACGGAATGTGTCGGCCGGATCAGTCTGCGCGGACAGCGCAGGCTGATCTGGTCGATACATTACGCAGATGTCTATTTGTAACTATTTCTTGATACAGACGACTTTTGAAAACATGACGAGAGTCAAGAAATTGCTCAGATTGAAAACCGAATATGGATTATTAGAATATTGACAGGGCTGTTTTGCTTGGTTGATATCTAACCTCTCTGAAGATACCATTTCCCGTTTGAATGATATTGATGTCATATAATAAGATATTTCGCTGTTTCGTCTGTGAGAGTAATATGTATGGGGTATCACTAAACAGAGTATGGTAGAGTCTGCTATATTCATACGAAAACGAACTAAAATAGGCAAATACATGTGGCGCTGAGACCGTCGGAAATTAAACTGATTTGTTGAGTTTCGCTTTTGCTTTGACCAACAACAAAATGAATTAATGCAGATTTTTTTTTTTTCAGGAATTTGAAAAACACAACAACTTCCCAACATAGGTCTATATTCATTTATGAAGAAAGAAAACAATACTGATGATAAAAGAATAGCTCAATAAAATATTCTCATTTCTATCAAACATTCAGTTAAAATATCCGTAGTTATAAGGGAATCAATATCATAAAAAAATAGAAATCATATTAGACGCTAATAAATAAACATACATATGTACATGCACAAAACTGCAGCAGAAAATTGTGAAATTATCTTGGCAAAAAAATCTCTATAAATGAAAGAATAATTACTGAAAGAGTTATAAACTTTGTGGCAAAAGGAGAAATTTTTCCTTTTGCCACTATATTTTCAAAATGTGTCTGCTTAAAAAAAAGGATAATAGTGTATCCAATGATACTTATTTGAAGTATTCTCGAGTTACAAGTTTCAGTGACCTTAATATTTGTATCTATATATTGCAATAAATGGAGCAAACACACAAAATAACAGACTATTTACCTTTTATTCAGCTTATTTGCCTTCAGTTATCACAATTTATTTTTACATTGCATTGTTTGGTTTGACAAGGAAAGCAGACATTTTTATGACCTACTTTTTTTCAAAATATGAAAAAGGGACCAGAATCAGTGCTGGTTTTTAGTTATTTATAGTTAATGCACAAACAGTTTGAGCGATGTTTTAAAGAAAGTAATATACAACAAAATTTCAAACTGTTTAATATTAAATTGACATTCTCAGGACATTATTTGGCGTAAGCCATATAACCTCCTACCTGACAGAGAGGAACGCCCTTTCATGCCTACAGATGTGTCCATTGTTTGAACCAAATGATGTCAAATTTGGGCAGTGAGCAAAACACCTTTTGTTTGTCTGCTAAAGGAAAATCTCGTGCACCCATTATTAAGGTCGCCAGGCTGAATTTCGTGTAAAACATGTTTTTTTGACGTTTTCGGTTATCTGTGTGATTTTGAATCGGATGAAGTCGTTTAAGCTGTGTACATGTGTGCCAATTCTTGAAAAAACATCGAAAAACGGAACTTTAAAAAGAAACCAGAATGCTACGGCTTCGTAATGATCAACGTTTACGTGCTGTGGGGATGCTGGAGAGTGGGTTGACGCAAGAACGTGTCGCAGGGTTATTTGGCGTCGCCCGTATAACCATCAATAGACTGTGGCAACGCTACAGGGCGAATGCTAGTGTCGCTGATCGTCCTCGTACAGGTAGACCACGTGTAACCACACCGCTTGAGGACCGACGTTTACGTCGCGTGCAGCTGCAAAATCGGTTCATGCCGGCGACCCAGACGTTGAGAGCGATTCCAACACGTAGGAGGATATCAGTATCCACCGTCAGGAGACGTTTACGTTCTGTTAGTGATCGTGCCAGGCGCCCGTTATACCAGACACTGAAAATAGTGTGTTTTTGTGCATCGTTGCGTAGACGCTTTTGAACTTATGACAATGAAATTCTGGAATCCGATTTCGGAATGATTTGCAAATGAAGTATACTTTGAATGAAATTAGTCCGAAGAAACTATTTTGAATAAAATTAAAATATTTCCGACATGTAACGTTTCTTTTGACGCCTAGTATATATATTTTTTATTTTGATCATAGGCCTACTCCAACTTTGAAATTGTTAATGTTGTACACACTTTAAAGGTTAGATGGTTGTGCACTTTAGAGAACACCCTGTACATGAGTTAAGGGTAGTGACCAATCCAAATAACATTATTGTGTTGCAAATGACCTGAAAAGTAGCTTTCAGTAGCATGTTTTTAATCCATATTTACAAAAGATTCGAAAGCTATCATCATAAATATGCTTGCACTCGAGACCACACAATCAAAGGATGCAATAGACCTCTTCAAATTAGAAATAACATGCAAAATACAAAGGTCCCCGATTTGGGTCCCTCACCGAAACAGGGCAGTGTACGATACTCTGGGATTTGCACAGGGTGTTTGTTTTTTTCTTTCTTTCTATTGATACACTTCATTTGAAATTTGTTAAGATTAAAAATTATTTTAACAACACTCAAGCAGTACACTAGATATGGAGTGGTCCGAAAATATAGTCAAATTACCTTTGATCTGTAAGAGTGACATTGACCTTCAGTTGACCTGGTACACACATGGGCTGAAAAGTGTAGGTTCAGATCATCTTGTCCACCGGCTTAGTCCTACCAGAATGAGAACAAGTTGATAGACTCATCTTACAAGTTTGTGTAAGTTATATGTGTATAGCATAGATCTTGATCAGATTGTGCAGATGCACAGATTGAGATAAATACTGATCCCAAAAGCCAACTTGTACCTTTTTTAATTTACAGGTTCAATAAACCTTTTTACACGACATATTCAATCCTGTTTCGATTATATTTTTCCAATATCTCAGATACTACCATGCTTTCCCACTATGTTTTATATAGCGGACAGTGAAGGTAGGAGCTTAGATAGTTTTCTGATTCAAGATATCTGGAAACAGAAGCTGTCAATCAATCCAGAGGTTGTGAGTTTGAACCCCTGCTCGGCCAATATTCTTTCTGGCGTTTGATAAAAGTAAATGCGACATTTCCTTATTAACCCTTTCCCGCATAGGAAAATCTGCAGCAGAGGACTTTGAAAACATCTGAGTAATACAATGGATAATTTCTATAAATAATCAAAGCACTGAACTAACTTGAGGGACGGTTGTGTTTGAATTAGTAGCTAAAGGCCAGACAGGCAGTTGTATATGTATGTACACAAGATATGTTTGTTAAATACGAATGCTTTAACTCAACAATGAGGTTAATCCAGTTTCATTTTAATCTGCCCATGGGTTTCTAATTGACTATGACTACCACATCAAGACCTACATATTCCTTTATACCTACTTCCAAGGTTGCAATGCTCGTGGTGGGATTTGATTGATAACCATACCAAGGAAGAAGCCAGGATGGCAATTTAAGAGAGTAAAATTTGCAGGATGTAATCGAATGGATGGTCATTGAAGGAAGAAAAATACATAATTTACTGTCGATTTAACTTAAATTTATTTATGTGTTTTATTTTAGATAAAATGATTTATGTCATTGGTGTAAATGAAAAGTTAGGATATTAAATAAAAGGATTTAGGTTATCTAGGAGTGTCAAAACACGCTTGAGAAAATGATATCTTCATTTAGGTCACCTCACGAAAGAAAGCGATCAACACATTTCTCTCTGAACATTTTGTCCATTAGCCAATCAGCGAACGACGCTGTAAATGGATTAGCCAATCAGAGAGCGAGCTCTTATCATGCGTCAGTGTGTTGATTTTTTTTCAAATGACGAAGTACCTTGGTTATCAAAGCTAACCACATCCATCCTTTCCTACACCACTATTTTAACATTAATTTCTTTTATTTCACACTCAGTCTGACATAGCAGTCGCGCTCAATAGTAATTGCTTACTATTGATCTATTGTTCAATTGTTAAACTTGCACTTTAATTATTTTTAAGGCATGCCCAGATATGCCCAGATATAACACTTTATCTACCTGGCATTGAAAAATAAAATGCCCGTTTTCAATTCACTTCTGTGTTATGTAATCATTTTCCCATACTGAGGGAAATGTGGTGAGACGCAATGTTACATACATAAATATTACAAGACAATGTTGATGCAAGGCATCAATGTCGCCGGAAAAGACTGCATTGATTTATTTTTTAACACACATGTATTCTTGACTTTCATTAGTCTAAACATACACATAGTGTTTTCATTAAGGACTAATTCCAGGATTTTTGAAATTCCTCATAGATCTACAAATTTCAAGATTTCTTTTGGTCAGGATTTTTGATGTTTTGTATTTGTCAAAAACCACAACAAATACATTTTTGGATTTTAATCTACATGCAATAAAAAGCTATTACACCCTTTTCAGGTCTGAAGCAACAATGAAAACCTTTAAACGCTTAAAACATTGAGAAAACGGTTAAATTGCTGAAGACATGAACATCCTCCTTTTTAATAATAAATATATTTCATATTATATTATATATATATGTTAAAATGTATCCTCATATGTTTAAAAAGTAGACCACACTTGAAACAACATATCAGCTAAATTGTTTATCTAAATCGTTGATGCATACAATATATGTTTGACGCAAGAGAAATGCCAGTTGCGAGTCCCATTACTATTTAATAGGTGGCAAGTATGAAATTAATTGGGTGCGGAAGAGCAGATTTTCTTTATTTCTAAATCTATTGTTTATCAGAGTCTGTTCTTCTCTTAATTTGTTTCAAGCCAAATAAATATTTAATATCACATATAGTTAATCATTTAAGTGTGTAATATTAGCTATATATCTGTAATAAGGTGTTTGAGCATTCTTTCGAAATGTTGACCTAGTGTCAAGATGAGTCGTAGGGACATCGAAGAAAGTGAATAAAAAATCAGGCAAAGCTTTAGTGCATGTTTTATTCCACTGCATTTGAGAGAAAAAAGCATTTTTATATTATCCTTCTTTCTCCTACATTCGACCCATGCACTCGTTTCGTGACAATAAAGAAATCAATTTTTCGTGCGACATCTTTTGTCTGCATAACAAGTCACTTTTCTAAGTTTACATTTTACTTCCGGTTACTTCACTTTACATTTTGGCAATATAAAACTAGGTCACGAACTGCGGAAAATGCGTTTCGATGTTCACGATCGATAAACAGGCTTATATTTGAGACATATTTTCACAAAATATTTCTTATTTTTGTTTCTGTTACCAGTTTATGTTCATACTTATCTATTAAAAGGAGAATTCGACGTGATTTTCATCTCGATAGTCTGCTGCTAGCAGGTGCGCATATGTAAAAAAATTAGACTGTGCGACGTAAAGGTTTGTAGTCATCGCTTTTTGATTACATGTAGTATATGAAAATAAAGTATCGCAGTCTAGCTAATAGGGACTGTTTTGTCTTCGTAAATAAAACAAAAAAGCATAAATGCGAGTCAAAATAAAGAAACTGCACATACTTAAATCATCCGAATATTTATTTCATTTTAGATGCGTCATAACTTAGTGTTTTTAAACAAACGCAATTGTAATATGTTCAAGACATTTAAACAAAAAAAATCTAATAATAATTTCTCCTCCTATGTCATTTCCGAAAATCTTTTTAAAAAAAGAAGTCGCGGGCTTCTGCCCGGCGACTTATTAAAAAAAGGATATTTACATAGGATTTGATAGATGCATTAAAACAAAAGATTGTTAGAATTACTTCAGGTATGGATGTGTAGGCATAATTCTAGTAAAGGAATAGTTCACTGTAGCATTATCCATTTAAAAAAATTTAACAAAAAAAATCAGTTTACCATTTGTGGCTCACCTGAGACATATTTATGATCATACGTGACACAAATTCAACCGGAAGCACATACATTCTGTTTGATCATCACAAGACAAACATTCTGACTTATTTACATGACAATTGGCTAAAAGGGTGACTTGAATTGTAGTTTACCTGTTAGTCTTTTTTTTTAATATCAGATGATCCACACAAACACTCTGGATTTTTTTGATGACGATTAGGTATGAAGATTTTTAAGTGGGCACTATATGCACATTTAGGTGGACCATGATGGTCCTAAATCGCTTCCCTGATTTAATAGAAGTTAAATAGTTTTCTATATATTTACTCTATACATACAAGTAAAACAAGTTAGGCCTCTTTTGAACCTGTGTTGATACCGCATTGGAGCCATGTTTATCAACCAATACATATGACTTTTGTAGATGGTCTCCCAACGAACAGGTACGTATACCAATTGATCTTGGAATGAGATGTATGGTACTAGTATTTACATGTTTCCCAAGTATGTAAAAGGATATTTTTCGTTACGAGTAATTTTTGAAAAAAAATACTACTTGTAATAGCACAATATCAAAATAAACAAATACTATTGCAAAGAAATATGAGCCTGTGAAAGAAAGTTTTGATAATCAGGCCAGAGTATTTTGAAACAAATTTGAATTTGACAAAGATTCATCAATTATCAATTGGCTAAACTCTTTTCCACATGCAACACATCTACAGAAGATGAGTTTTAGTCTGGTTAAAACTTTGAAAAACCTCTATAAATAAAAGTTTAATGATTGAATTGAGTTTCAACATTGTACCAAAAGCTGAAATTGATCATGATTGCTATTGCAATAATGTTTTCAATGCAGTTAGCTGCAGAAGCGTCAGAAAGCTTTTGTATGTGGGAAAAGCTTAAATTAAATTATTGTTTGCCATTTTAGCTTTATTTCGGTGGAGCTGCATGTGTTTATTAATTATGTTGACTCTGGAACGGACCGTACCAAAAATATAATCATTGAACACATTTAAAAACATTTTGGCAAAATGAGAAATGTGTCATAAGGAGCAATTTCTCCTTTAGCCACAATGTTTTCAAAAGTCGTTGACTGGAGGCGTTAGCAAGCGTCTCTATGTCGTAAAGGGTCAACACAACAGGAACAATGAAGGGTTCATGATTAAACGTTTATCTATACCCGATATGATATTTGTATAATCTTCCGTTTCGAAATGTCCAAGTACAAAATTCAACAGAATCAAAATAAGGAGACTCTTTTTTGGATTGAGTTGAAATCATTCAGGAAAAAAAAGAAATTGCTCACCATGAACAGTTTCTCCTTCTCAAAGACTTATGGACATTTGCAAATATTTCCAGCAGGGAAATATTTAAAACAAGTTCATGCAGTATTGCAAGCAATACAAAAGTACCCTAACGGATACACATTTACAAGTTGAAAAGGGCACATTTTTCTGTCAAACCTCACTTAAGAGTTATGTCCCTTGACATACATGTTCTACTAATGGTTCATATTAAATGTGTGGAGTTCTACAGTTGTAGACATGAAATTGCGAAACTAAGTCTTCAAGTCTGATCTTGACATTGGGAGTAAGTGGCTGGTTATTGTGCATGACACACCATCTTGCTATGAAGAATGATTGTGTGGAGATATAACACAATCTATTCAAGCAAATGGAAAACACAGCCCGGACACGTCAGAAAAGCTCAAGAATGTTTGAGCCCAAGTTGTGACCTTGACATTGAGAGTAGGTGGCTGGGTGATGTGCATGACACATCATTTTTCTATGGAGACAACTTGTGTGAAGTAATATCAAAATATATGCAAGTATATGGAAGACACAGCCTGGACATGACAGAAAACCTGAGAAGGTTCAAGCCCAAACTGTGACCTTGACATTGGTATTAGGTGGCGGGGTGATGTGCATGACAAATCATCTTTTTCTGTAGAAAACACGATATTGCGGACGGACAATGTTTTAACCCAAACTATGACATTGACTTTGGGCAAAGGTGGCTGGGTGTTGTGCTTGACATATCATCTTGTTGTAGAGAATAATTGTGTTAGGTAATATTTAATCCATTAAAGCATGTGCAAGATACAGCCCGGACACAATATTGCGGAATGACATTCAAGAATGTGGAAGATACAGCCCGGACACGTCAGAAAATCCTGAGAATGTTTGAACCAAAACTGTGACCTTGACATTGGGAGTAGGTGGCTCGGTGATGCGCATGACACATCATCTTGATATGGAGAATAACTTCTTGATGTAATATTAAAATCCATTAAAGCATGTGCTGGATACAGCCGGGATTCAATATTGCCTACGGACATTGTTTGAGCCCAAACTTAGACATTGACCTTGGTCGTTAGTGGTTGGGTGATGTGGTTGGTTTTAATAGAGAATAAGTGTGTAAAGTAATATCGAAATCCATTCAAGCATGTTGAAGATACAGCCCAAAAAAGAAATTTCTGACGGACTGACAGACGGACTAGACGGCCTGACGGACGCGAGAAAACCTATACACCTTAAACCGTCTCCGACCGGTAAGGGACTAATAATCTTCCTTGTATTGGATTTGAAAAGCAATACAATTCAAAATAATACTTAATGTTTAAGTAAAATAGTATCAAGTCAAACACAAATATAACGGACAACATACTAAACCTATACAGTTACCTAATATGGTTATTTTAGAATCGTCTATTCTAAATCCTTGAGTAAAAGAAATCAAAAATGTTTAATGCATTTTGGGACAAGGAGAAATAGCTCATTCATCAATTTGATAATTAGATAAAAATGATATTTAATTCACTGACTTATATTCCTCAATCACATTTTATGTCATATAAAAATAAAATGGGTAAACAGCTGAAACATAGTGTATTAAATTGTGTATGGTTTGTTCACAAGTACATGTGATTTATCTATGAATAATGTTACACATGTCAGTAACATGTCAGTAACCAGTTCAAATTGCATAGCATGTATAAATGATGTCCTCTTTAACCCATTCCCACATACAACAAATCTGCTGCAGTCAACTTAGCAAACATCTCGTCAAAACATATGGTAAACAATTTTGTAAATAATGTTGAATTATTGGATAAATAATTCCTCATTATAAAACATTATCTTCCACTTTTTTTCTTTTTCAAGTATAGCCCGCTGCAGAGTTGTCAAAATCTGTCTTCGAGTAGAAAAGGGTTTAAAGTAAAACAATGATTTGCAAAATAGAATTACAACACACATATATTTAAAATACATACGTGAAAATAATAATAATAAAAAGCTATATAAAATGCGTTTTTAGCTCCTATTTCTCTCGTATTTACAAACATTTTTCCAATGTGTGGTTACGTCATACAAGTTGGAGGATGTTAGATGGAAGGCAATCTCGGGAGACTTCTTCAATGCTTGTAAGACTTATTGTAAACAGGAAAGACACTGATCTCATGAATGCAAAGGGGTAGGCTGATCTGGACTTTCCTGGTTGAAAAACCCAAAGGGTCGCTTTTCATGTGACGTTAAACTAAATAAAAATCATGGACAAAACAGCTTCTAACCCTTATCAAGACATATAATTGTGTGTTGCCTGCCTTGGCACTTCACCTGTATGTTCATGAAGTTTTTACTTTTTGACATTCAACATATGTGTTTGTTTGGCCCTTTCCCACATGCATCACATCTGCAGCAGAGAGCTTTAAAAACATCTGGTAAGAAATAGAGAAACCCTCCAGAAATGAAACAATAATTTGTTTATAATGTTGAAAACATTGAGGGAAAAGGGGAAATGGCTCATTACGAGCAACTTTTACCACAATGTTTTCAAAAGTCGCCTGCTTCAGAGGCCTCTGAATGCGTCTATATGTTTGAAAGGGTTTAACACTCTTGTTAGGTATCTAAGCAGCAGACGACTTTAGATGTATATATGTAATATTAACATAAATTTAACATCGAGCATTTTTCAAAAACTTTTTTATTCATGGATTTGATGCTGTTTCACCTCTCCCCTGATTGTCTCCCTTTAATCCTGTTCATCAGGACGTTCCAATCTTATCGTTTTCAGCAGCAGCAACCTGAAGCGATAACAACTATAATGATAAATCTGAAGCAGAGGACTTGTGAAAACATTGTCGCTGATGGAGTAATTATGTATCAATTATGTGTAATTTCTTCAACTGCCAAAACAAATTCACCTCTGTTATATTGTTTCATTAATTGAGATTGCACATGTTTGCCTTGGTTTTTTAAAAGTCATTGACTGCCAGCGTTAACTGATTATAATTCTAGACAGAACAACGATGATTACGGCAAGATCATGACTTGATGGATTTATAGTATATTTTGCAGCAAAAGCAGCAGTGAACAACAAGAGGCACACATAAAATTAAAAGGATAAACACAACTGTGAACACTTACATTTGAGGGTAAAGTGTAACATCAGGGATGAATTCATTTTAAACTTAACTAGCACACGGCCGAGTGCTCGGTGCGTTAGGACAATATAAATCCTCTGGAAATATGGAGAGATTTAGAAGCAGAGATGAAAACGCAGTGGGAAAAAAAGAAATTGCTCAATTTCAACAAAATCTCTTTTGTCAAAATGCTTTCTTTTGTTGGAGAGGCGTATTTTAAGTTATCTGTATCGTAGATATCTCAGGTTATGATTTATATATAGCTTAGCGAAAATATTACAGGTTATGATTTAGTTTCAATATTTTTTGAAATGATCCATCTATCATGTGCAAAAGGGAGAAATTGCTGATACCGTTTTGAAATATTCAATAATTACATTGTATTATAGAGATTTAAAAATTGTTTGCCTAAATATTTACAAAAGTGTCCGCTGCAGATTTTTGGTATGTGTAAAAGGGTAAATTAAGCCATAAGAATCAGACTTACATATTTTGACTAAACCAGCTGACTAAGCAATCTCCTGTCCTCTGCGTTGAAGGAACTCTGAGGAGGACTGTATCGGAACAACACTTCCTCAAGGTACCCTGGGTAATTGTCGTCAATGAGATATCCAGGCAACAGAAATCAAGACAGAGTTCCGCGTTATGTTTTATATCGTACATATCCGTGTATGCCGAACAACATTCTAGTGCATCACTTACGTAACCTACAATAAATGTACAAAATATACCAATGAGAAGCGTTTTTCGCCAGGGTATCTGCGAACAATGAAGACTAGGTTTGTATGTCTATTCATAGATTCATCACAGACTATACCGCCTAACATGAACCTTGTTACTAAAAGTCGTCTGCTGCAGATGCGTCTAAAAGCGCCTCAATGTTCGAAGGTTAAAGCTGCAGAGACTGGACAGTGAAAACGTGTTCCCATGCGTTTGTAACAAAGCCAACACTCATAACACATTTCAATATTTTATTAAGAGAGAGAAGTAGCATGTCACAAGACCCTCGCCAACGAATGGCTACCGTACATGCATGGTTTATATACTAAGCCATTAGAGGAAATCGCCACTTTCATTAATGGCGAATCTAATCAATCGATTACCGTGTCATAGAGAAAGTTATTCAAATATAACTTTACACCTTTGTTTATATAAAGAGTTCCACCTAGGAATTCGTCAGACAAACTTAGACCTCCTTTTGACGACCAATCCTGAGTAAGTGCATGTACATATCTTTAGAATGAATAAATGGTTTTATTTAATGCTAAACGATGAGATACTGAGTTCTATCAATGAGATATAATCCATATCACCCACACTGTGAGTGATAAAGGTATGACTTCATTTTCCTAGTTTCCGGTCATGTTACATATATAAAGAAAATTACTAGATCGGGTACAAGCATTGTCATGTTATAAAAACCTTATCTTATCTATACCCATGTATAATTCCGTTTTCTGTAAATTTAACAAATCGGACTTATTGTTATTGTCTGACAATACAATATACAATACAATTTTATTACTAAAGTAATTAGGCCTCCGGCCCATAATACAACATATATATGTATACAATTCAAATAATCTTATGTGATGTGTTCGCCATATATTGAACATATTGACATATCGGTTTATAATTTTTAACAATCATGATATGCACATTTTTACCAATTTTCTTTACCAATTAAACTTTATATACACATGTATTTATTTAATGGATTTCGGATAAGTTATTTAGTTACCTTTCTTGCTAATTTACTTGGTTACTTATTTTCTTACTTGTGTTTTTATTGACTTATATGTTCAAGTAGTTTTGAAACGAAAACGGCTGTTTTTCTTATAACAGCATGATTCTCAGTATTGAGGTGAGAGCCAAGGTTTTCTATGCTAGGTGTAGCATTGCACCAACTGTTTAGATATTTTCGCCTAGTATCAGCAAATTTGTCACATATAAAAATAGCATGATATTCATCTTCTAGCACTAGAGAGTCTTTTTGAATTAGACAATATACATATTCAAATTCTATCATCTCTGACAACATTAAAATAGCGCCCAATTTCAACATTCAGTTTATGATTACAACATCTAAATCTTGCTAAAGAACGTTTAAAATAGAAAGAGATGTCTGTATATAAATATCGCTCAACATTTAATAGGGTTTTCAGATGTGCATACAAATCACACTTAGAAGACATATTAATATCCTCATGCCACTTTTGAGAATAACAATAACTTGTGTCTTTGTTTAACTTGTACTATAAAGTGAGCAGGATTACCGACTTCTTGCGAGATCCATGCAAAACCGAAACCATACATGAATAAAAAAAAACTCTCACTTTCGAAACCCAGTTAGTTCTTGTTGTGTATTTACAATCATTTTTGCATGATAGAGAGAAAACCCGCCATTGTCAAACTATATTTTTATTGAAGTCCAACCACACCAGAAGATATACAAGGTCAAAGTACAACAAAAGTAATCTTCATTTATAACAGTTCTACCGATGCCATCCTGTGATTTTAGCATCTTATAACACTGTTTGGGATACCTAATAGTTTTCATTTGTAATAATCTAAGCCAATATTTGATAAATTTAGTGTGATAATTGATTGCTATTGGAAATCTTCCACATTCTCCTAGTGCCATGGAGTCGTTAATGGTTGAATTTAGCCCTAAAAAATCTTTGCAAACTTTTGATTGTATTTGTTCAATGCATTTTGTGTATTCGTATCCCCAAATTTCAGATACGTATGTGAGTTTAGGCATAACCATTGTGTCGAAAATTTAAAAAAACTCATAGTAGTTGATTTTACCAAAGGGTTTCTGAAATTGCTTTATTCTATTTACAGATTTCCGGGCTTTAGCGGAGAGGTTTTTTGTTGCTTGCCACCAGGCGAATTTTGGCGTAAACAATATACCCATTTATTTATATAATGACGTCACTTTAACATAGTCACCCCTTTAAAACCATTTTTCATATTTTCTTAAAGGACCTCCATTTCTAAAAACGATTACCTCCGATATTTTTAGATTCACAACCATATTTGTATCTGTACAAAAATCCTCTATTATGTTAAGCTGCTTTTAAAGGTTAACCAAAGTTTCAGCGCAATTTGCTACGTCATCAGCAAACATTAGACAGTAAATATTAGGAATATCATTTGTAATGAAAATTCCATGTGAACATTTTTCTTTAAGACTGGAACATAGTTCGTTTAAATATATATTAAAAATTATTGGTGAACTTAAATCACCTTGTTTTAAGCCAATGTTACATGCTTTGGAATGGGATAGTTTTGTATCAATTTTAATTTGGGCATTTATATTGGAATACATTGATACTAGCATTCTGAATTTTTTTCCTGATATTCCCTTTTTATTTAGACAAAAAAGAAGCTTGTAATGGTCTAGAGAAGCAAATGCTTTCTTAAAGTCTATATATAAAACATAGAATCTGCCGCCTGGCTTTGAAATATACTTTTGTATCATACTTTGTAGGCAAAACAAGTTGTCAACCGCCGAATATCCTTTCCTAAAACCTGACTGCGATTCGTCTATGACTGCAAACTCAGTTGCCCATCCTGTTATTCGCTCATTAATTATGGAAGAAAATATTTTATACATCACATTTAACAACGAAATTCCTCTGTAATTACCAGGGTCATCTCTGGCGCCTGACTTGTAGATTGGCAAAAGTATTGGTTCGGACCAGGATTGATGAAAAAGCCAACTATCAAATATTGTATTGTAAAGAATAACTAAAATTTGGTCCAATATGATCTAGTGTTGCCTTATAAAATTCGGCTGGTATACCTTCTTTACCATGCGATTTACTTGATTTTAATTTTAGTATGCCTGTCTGAATAATCAGTCTTCATAATCTAGCATTCAAATAGTTGTTTATATTTCTATGATATTTATAAGTAAATATCCAATGTGATAGTACATATTTTCAGGTTACTTATAGGCCCACTTGGCCGGTTGTGGAAAATTGTATTGTAATTTTGTTTCATGTAACGGAAGCACAAGTTACTTTTATAAAATATTTCTTCTTCTACAGACGCTTTTTAACGCCTCTACAGCAGAGGATTTTTGAAAACATTGTTGCAAATGGTGGAATTGCTAGTAAAGAGCAATTTCTCATTTTGCCACAATGTTTTCAACTTAAGTGAACATTTGTTCTTTCATTTATAGAGAGTATCAATATTTTTGATTAAATGGTTTCAAAGCTATCTGCTGCAGATTTGTTGTATGTTGGAAAGGATTAAGAGTACACCGAGAGACGTCTGACACAAGGCAACAACGATATTCCACGTTGAGCACTTTGTGCTTAGATAAAATAAAACATATGACATTTTCATACCAACCTGACAAGTGAAATGTAATAACCTAGCCCAAGATGACTATTGTCCGATTCTGCTACATAATGTATAAATAAACGGATCTAAATATGCACTGTATATGCACGAAGTAGCATAGGTTTCGTCAGGCTGGGGTTAAAACGTATTATAAACACTTACCAGATAGAATAAACGTATGATAAACACTTACCAGATAGAATAAACGTATGATAAACACTTACCAGATAGAATAAACGTATGATTAACACTTACCAGATAGAATAAACGTATGATAAACACTTACCCGATAGAATAAACGTATGATAAAAATTACCAGGTAGAATAAACGTATGATAAAAACTTCATTAAAAGACTGAAATAACGTATGATAAACACTTACCAGATAGAGTAAACGTATGATAACAACTTCATTACCAGACTGAAATAACGTATGATAAACACTTACCAGATAGAGTAAACGTATGATAAACACTTACCAGATAGAGTAAACGTATGATAAACACTTACCAGATAGAATGAACGTAAGTGATAATGCCAACATAACTTTAGCAGTTGTCATCGTTAAGGCTTGCAGTGCTCTTTGTAACTTGCTCTACGAAAGGAAAACAAGAACAGTTGTATGACACTGTGATAATAGTTGTATGACACTGTGAGACTGTGAGAACAGTTGTATGACACTGTGAGAATAGTTGTATGACACTGTGAGAATAGTTGTATGACACTGTGAGAATAGTTGTATGACACTGTGAGAATAGTTGTATGACACTGTGAGAATAGTTGTAATTATGATATTGATACAACACAAGGAAACTTTTTTACGTATTTTTGCCTTGGCAGTTTTATAGGTCCTTGATAATTACCCCTGGACGCCTTGTTTTGAATGACAGATTCGAAAATAATTTTTCACAAATGATCCTTACATGACCCTCTTCCGAACTTGTACAAAACATCCCGACCGATTGAAAAACATGACCGCCTGGGAGCAGGGTGGGTTTTATATACATGTATGTAGTAAAATATTTAAAAATGCACAAAGGCACTGACCAGATTTGAAAATAACTAGGCACAATTGTTCCGTATGTTACATCCTACATGTACCAAGATTGTAAAACATGTCTACCATGGGGCGGGGAAGTGTTTGTCAGTGAGACACATAATGGTGCTCAAATTCTCAAGTGCATTAGGTCGCAAAATTATTTATATCAACTCAGTTGAATATATACTTTATATTTAGAATGTATAAGCTGTTTTTTTAATTAAATGTAGAGGTCGAGAGCTTTAACAATATAGTAGGCGTACAGAAGCAGTCTTTCGGACGAGACCACCAACGATTTGTCTCTATCCATCTACCAATAGATTCTAGAGGGCATTATGTTGTTGGATCCCTCGAATCTAAAGGCACAGGACCCATGATCTATTTTAAGTCTCGATATTTCACATTCACTTAGACTAAGTTCACGACGAAGCCGAGGTCCGAGTATAGTTATCCGGGTTCATCATGAACAGCAAGAGTTTGAACTCAAGTGACGTCATATGACATTCTGACCCCGAATATTTGCAACCCTGCTTCGAGCGAGAGTTAGAAGAGTTCCAAAATGGCGGAGGGTGGCAATTCTGGAATGCTGGTGTGTAAATAATTCTAAAATAACAACCTCCAGGTTTAGTAATCAGTGATTTGTAAGGCGGATAGATATGGATTTGTTTAATTGGGCACTTGCAAATAATAGGCTCCGTAATTTAGACAACAGGAAAACGAGCTTTGTGTTATCGATAATGAAAACAAGCGGATACAACACGAAGGCTTCTATTTTCAATTTTGACTCCAGAGTAGAGATGTGCCTTCACGAAAACCAAGTGTCTGCGCATGCGCCATCGATGCACGTGCCCCTTGACCCTACCCACCTTGAGTTCGTCATGAACTTAGCCTTAGTGTACCCAAACCGTGTCACACCAGGTGTGCGGACAAAGAACCTTTCATCATGATCACTGGGTAAGCACTACGGGCGGCAGTATGTCTCAATTCCCTTTGTGTAAAGCCTCAGTCACACATTCAGGATTTTTACTGCCGTCCTTGGTACGACCATTCCCGTTTAAAATTTGTGATTCGTAGCTGGCAATTCAAACCTTATTAAAATGTGTAAAAACATTTATTTACAGCAATCAGATATTGTTCAGGAAGCGTCACGATTCGGCCGTTTCCTGCAAAATTCGTCCCGATTATCCCGTTCTCCATCCGATCCTGATCCGATTGGTATATTTTGGATGGTAAAAGAACGACCGAATCTGTCCCGATTCTTTCGAATACGATCCTATTGAGATCCGACAGTGAACAGACGCTAACGGAAGATATCCGTTAGAAAACCGTTTCACGTGATAGTCCCGTCCTATTAGAAAACTTGGTTGATGTTCATATTTAGGTAGCGTATTTTCATTAAGTTTTGGAGTCATACACAAGCTTGTACGATGATTCTCACATTGCCAGGAGTGTGTTGCATAGTAGACAACAGTATTTGAAATATCTAAGCCACTATGCCAAACGCATTTCCACAACTATGCGTGCTCTTGACAGCCTGTAGTTGAAGATCCTTTCTTCTACTGTCATGTTACGGAAAGGAAAAGGCTTCATCATGTCAGTTCTCAGTTGAAAGGCATTGTCGGCAACAAAGAAGTATGGCCTATTTCTGTCATCTCTAGGAAAATGCTCAGGATCAGGAAAGCCAATGTTCTTGTTCTGCAGAACTTCTTTCAGCTCACACTCGTTGTATAGTTGTGCGTCTGAAGCTGGGTCAACATCAAGCAATATGAATTTATAGTCCGCATCTACAAGGGACATCAAGAATATGGAGAAGAAGCCGTCGAAGGTATGATAGGTAGATCCGGTTTTTGGTGGGCACTTGCAGGTAACGTGCTTTCCGTCCAGTGCACCAAACGCATGTGGAAATTTCATCTGCTGAGAAATTCATTTGCGATTTCCTTCAACTCTGCTGCGGTAGTGGGGCAAGCGATTACCCCTGCTGCGTATTCATCAATAAAGGCTTGGCAGACTTCAGGGACAAACAGTGACATGTTACTGGAAACCCCGAAGTCACACTGTATGCTGCTGTAACCGTCGCCGAATGCCAGATGCCTCATGGTACAGGCAAACTTCAGTCCCGGATCAAGGGCTTGCTTCCACCATGTATCTTGTTTGGCTGTGCGGAGTGTGATCTAATCCAGGCCTTCATCATACAATTCCATCGGCAGCCACATGTAGTTGATGAAAGCTTCTGGATATTCTTCTCTCAGCTCCCTTATCAATGTGTCATACTGGCCGAGCTGCTCCCTTTTGGATATCCAGCCCTTCTGTTAAAATAATTACTGGCAAACAGAAGCTTTTCTTCTTCTTCTTAAATTGCCATGAGAGCAACCTGCTGCAGAAGTCTCAGCCTACGAGCAGCTCAGCCGAATCTGGAAATCCTCGTCTCTGGAATCCTACAACTGTCGCTATATTCGGGATGTTCGGGACACTGTCGGAACGCAATCCTATCACAGTCTGCTGTACCGCATTTCAAACGGCTTTGTCTGGACTTAGTCGTATCGTGTTCCGTAATAGTCATACTGACGTGGTTTTTTTTTGCCGAATTTCGTATTAATTACGAGACTGTTCTGGAACGGATTCGGCAAAGATGGTTCCCATTCGGCAATATCTTGACGCAATCTGGACTAAATCGGCAAGAAACGGCAATGAAATATTTTTCAAGATCATGCCCGTTCCACAGGACGCCGTCCAGACAACACAGGACATTCTTACGATTTTAATCCGATACAGCAGAATCTGTCACGACATAGCCACGATTGTAATCCGACTAGACAAAATCGGCTGAGTTTCTCGAATGTTATTGGACGCAGCTAACTGTTGGAAGTGCTTGGCCGACCTTTCCGGACCCTACCCGATCCGTCGGACTCAGTAACGAACGTATACGACTGCGTTCTGACTTTTTAAATATAACTTATAGCTTTGCATAAATCTATCGAAATTGTTGGATCTTCATTTACTGTCACTGTAGTAATTAATACCTATGCGCGATTTTACGAATCTGGTCAGAACATTTCAAATAAGCCCTGGGATCTCGGTTTGATTTTCAGCCGTTTTCGAGTTATGTAAGAATTTTGTCGCGCTAAAACAAATGTGGACCGACGACTGAACGTTCCCTAGTTATACGCGTTTAAAGTTTGGATCATGGATTTCATGACGTCACGGTGGCGCAAAACTTAAAAGATTAATTTTGATAGAATCATGTTTCTATCGAGTATGTATTCCTTTGTGAAAGCTTTTTTGGATGAATATGCCTAATTTGTCGTTAATAGTTATATTCACTTTGGGATATTAGGCCCTGACCAGTAATACTTATTTATATATGTATTTTCGAAATTCTGTTTATAAAGGGCATTCAATTACGAAATGAAATTCATCTTCTAAAGTATGGCAAAGCTTACATATTCTCTCTGTTCTTGGAGTTTTTACTGGTTTTGTCCATCTTCCTGGTTCAATTTCAAGTTTATGGCTAGAAATTTTAATCTTAGTTAATGAAGTTCTGTATTTCATTATTGATATTTTGTTAAGATATTCCTGAAGTTCAAAAGATTTAAAGAAATTGTATGTAGTTGCTCTTGATTTATTACTTAGGTCATTTTTTTCTCTCAAATGGACTGTAGTCATCCTAGTTGCATGTATATTTTAAAACACGCTTGAAAGAAAATGAACCCGGATACATGAGGCAATGAAGACTCATCGATTTGTAGTGAATAACAAAGTACCAGGAAATATGATTAATTTAAAATAAGCATTAACTCAGCATATGATGGTGAAGCATCTATCCTGTCTTGTCATAATACATATTCGTCGACTTTGCTCTGCACATGAAGATGAAGATGAAATGTACAACCCATTAGAAAATGAATTTTCAATGTCATCTATTTACATAGAGGAATTACTAATATTGAAGAAGGAATTATTGCTGGTTGCTGGGAGTCAGTTAGAGCAAGGTCAACATATGATTACTGGAGGCATTACCAGATCAACAAGAGGCCATGATCACTGGAGATAATATGTTAGAGCAAACCTTTTTTCCAGATCAGCGAGACATAATTTCTGAGTCACTTAGTGCAAGAACAATTCAAAAACGAATGCAGACAATATGTGCAATGAAAATATATGTTTAATCTCTCTGCAGGTTAACCATATGATGTACAATGCTATATGATACAATTGTAACAATCTGGCCGTCTTGCTTATTTGTCTATATGATTGTACCTCCGCTGCAGTCAAGTAAAGTGTGAACTATATTGGACCCACGGTTGTCACATTGTTACTGTCCGTTTTATTACGCACCATGTTTAACATTGCAACCTTTTGAATTTAATCCTTCAGACTTCATAGAAACATGGTTCTTGATGAATGAGTGACACCTGAACATTTTGGGGTCCAAAGGTCAAGGTTATTTGGGCCTGACATTTGAAAAAGTGTTTCCACTCCGTAACCACATAGGTTTTGTGTTTATCTATACATGTCGAGATAAGGTACATTCTTATCAATACATATGCACTTCTGAAGTTGTATGCAGGTGGAAATTGTATTAAAGTAATTAACGATGCTGTAAGGTCCCATTTGACTAAAGTAAATGGGCTAATTACACAGGACGGTACAACAAGTTTAAAGGTTAACTAATTGTGGGTCAAATCGAAACTTATAATACTCTACCAGGTGTTGGTGTCTAAATGTTTAACTTAAACCACGACCGAGAATACAATGGAATGGCAAGTATCTACTTCCCTTCTATCTGATTATCACTCTAATAAAATTGTACCTATAATGTGTCCGGACGCTGCTTCGGAACATTCAATCTGATTGGCTGATTGATATAATGGGTATAATTCTACTGATATGATATTTGCTGAATTCTGAAGTTGCATATCCAATTAATATATGACCGTGCGAATGTGTTAGAAACATAAAATCAACGCTGATACCGTAATCGGAATACTCTTCAATTTCTTCTAGTCTGAAAAACCAGGTGTTAAGCACCATTTATAGTATCTGGAAATTGTACATTGAAGCTTCAGAAGATAAGCAAGTTCAATAAACTCCGGACCGCAAACTTTCTTTCTGGAACTGTATAACTCGATGGAAGTATATACAACCTCGCAGTCAACTTTTGTTCCGTAGTCGGAGCAATCAAACAAGTTCTCTCACAAAATACATAACATCTGGTTTCCCGTTTTGAACATCGATGTTTTTCTGCTGGCGAATATCGTGCAAATTCCAATGTATCGCAGTTCGTTCAAGCTTTGCTTGAAGCAGGTGCGTGAAACAAAATGTTAAACATTCAACATGCATTTTATCTAATTCGTTGTACAAGTTTGCGTCTCGCATGTCTTTATATTGATTGATTCACCATCCGACACATTGTCTTCTCAGCATTCTCAACAAAGCCTCACTTATTTAGTTTGACGTACTCTTTCCATACATAAAACTTGCATGGCCTGTTAGGGAGTCCCGGTCATTATATCTGAAAAACAGTTGCAGGAACTGTTCAGATGAGTTTTCTGTACCAAAATTGCACCTGAATAAACGAGGTACACGAGCAGTATTCTTCAACGTCTTAATCGATGAGCTTTACGCAAGTCCACGCCGTCTGTGTCAAGAATTCGCAATACTTGTAGTACAGTATTTGCTTAACGTGTATTCTATGATCATGTACCAACTTACGCCACATAGTTGTATATCCAAGAGATCGGCCACTCGTTGGCAGTTCACTCTTTACAACGTCAATGATTGGCAATGGGTTATAAACCAGCTGTCGTCTGCGTAAATTGTTCTTCTTTACAATTCGTTGTAATTCCCTTATACATGTTCCATGACACAGCATGCACACAATGTCCTTGTATCTCATTCCTCTGTCAACATACATCTGTATCAATTCTATCAGTTGTTCCAGGTATCGGGACATATGATTGGACCACTGCACATGCAACGGACGTATAACATATCACAATAATCAAGAAACTCCAAAGAAAATGTGACAACATTCTATATGAAAGCAACATCATTTTGACTGACGAGTAATCATTATACAGGTACTGGAGTTATAAGTGTTTAATCATAACTTGTACGTTGTAAGTAATAACAGTTAAGTCAAAAATGTCCTTCCTGCGCTTCCGTACATTTTCCCAATTGTGAATAAAAACGTCTCAAATCATATGGTGTTAAGCACATATTGCTAGCTGCTTTACAATTCACATAGTGACTTTTATTGTCAATGAAAACTAAGTTGATGTGAAAAGGAGAAAAGTATCAGAATTTAAGTTCGGAAGCATCTATATTTTACCCAATATCTCATTCGCGAGTAATTTTTATTGCATCTTTCGAAGTTTAAGAGTTTTAATATTTTGTGCTCTCCTTTCCATAGTTTACTCGAACAAGTATTCGTGTACGAGATATTTTTTCCAATTTTCACAATGATTTTCGTATGCAACCAAACCCCGACTTTTATTTGTCAATAGTGTCTACTATTTCAAATAGAACTGTTCGAACATTATGCATCATTATTACCGTGGTGATTTGTATAACTTCAATTCAGATGTATTGCTACTTTCACTTTCACTAGATCAAATAATCGCTGTGATATTATACCCCTCTTTCCATTCGCACATACCGAGGGCTTGGCGTGAAACGGTTGTAACTAAAATTGGTATTTTTTTTACCAAGGTTAATCACCTCGCCATAAAGTCTTTATAAGTGTTAAATCATTTTACTTGGTAAACAATGGAAATGTAGGTGCCATTGCTCGTTCTGAGCAATGGCACCTAAATTTGCATTGTTTACAAAGGGGTTAAAATTGCCCCTAAACCAGGGTTTTCAAAATAGGTTTTGAGTTACAACCGTTTCACGCCAAGCCCTCGATACATGTTGATTTAAAAGGTTCTAATAAGCTCCGTGTTTATAACTTAATTTCTCTGAATTGTTCTGTGTTATAAATAATATGTTGACTGTATTAGCAGAAACTATGTCAGACACATACATGTATGCTTACTAAGAAGTGGACTTCTCCCCATTCAGTCAAACACTGGAATGTATAATGATATGCCTTATGATCATCGGTTTTGTCCAAAACTGAATAAACTGTAAACTGTTCACGCAACTGTAACAGACGACTTGTTGAAAACATTGTAGCAAAAGAGGAAAATGTCATGACGATTCAATCTACCTGTGTGATACACACTCATACCGTTTATTTAAATCACGTTTATCTAAACAAGAGGAACAAAATACGTCATATCATAAAACATAACAGGGCTGGACGTTATTATGAAATAAAGTTCACAAAGTATTTATAAAATAATAATTACCAGAGATGTGTGTTGGCGGTCTGTAGATCCTTGAACGTATTGAAACACTGATAACATACAAAAGAAACCTGATCGATTTATGTTACTGTTTAAATGTTTTAGGCAGGACTGCCAACGTTATACCATTCAATAAGACAGTTTCGCAATGTTTATGAAAACACCGAACCCTTTCCCTCATGCAGAGGCATTTTCAGACCATACTAGACAATCATCATCTCAAGCAACATTTTAGCTTTTAAAACTTCTGCTGTTATTGTACAAGTTATATTTTATCTAACTGCAGATTTGTATTGATAGATTTCCGATTTAATCACTAGCATCTTTGGGAATGGCTAAATTGTCAAAAATAAAATTTTGAGAAAACACCTCAGACTCAGTCATGGAAACAAAATGGCGATCCGCTTATGGTAACTTACCTAGCAATTCTATTATCGCTTCAGTGTAAACATGCAAAGACAATGAGAATGATTGGTTACATTTCAATAGGTGTATGTATTTGTCTTAAAATATCAAAATAAATAACTAACATAATTAAGATCGCTAGCTATTGCCGCGAAAAACACATGTTTTCTTCAAAACAAGGTAGAAATAACTGGGTCACGTAAACACTTGCATCAGGCGTTTAGATGATACGGACGAATTTGAATTCCGACAAGCAACATTTTTATTGTGTATTTAAATAATACCACAAGAGAAAGTTGATGCAAAATGATATAAGCTTGGCATCCTAATTATATCATACTTTAACAAATGTTAAAATGTAGTCCCAATATTTATAAATTAGACCACCTTCGAAATAAGATATCAGCTAAACAGTTAAATTTCATTGAAATTGTTGTATAATTTAAACTTAATTTCGAACATAAACTGAACCTGGGCCACTCGAAAATAACAAACTACTCATGTTTTGAAATTATATTATGATGAGCGCCCTTGTGTCAATGATGCATAACAATATGCAGATCGGAAGCAAAATGCGTTAAGGGACACATTTAAAATTGTCAAGGACGAAATAATTGTGTACGAAAGACCTGATTCGTGACCCACATTCTTCTTCGCAGATGTGTCGTTATTGAAACTCTCTTTATAGGTAGAGATCAAAGTCATTTTTCTATTAAAACCAGTTTTATCTTCGTTTGTTCTTTTCTCCATTTGTTTCGAACCAAATACACATTTAAATCACCTGTAATTTACTATTTGTAAGTGAGTGTAAAGAGCGGCTCTCTGCAAAGGAGATTGGTCTACGCGGTTGGTATTCGCGAGTCACGCGATCAACAGTTTTAGCTTAGAAACAGTTCATATTTTAGATATACATGGATATACATTATTAAATGCATTCTTCACAAATCAAGACATCTCTTTGAACATGAAAATAGCATTCAATAAGTTAAAATTGCTATTAAAAGGATAATTCGACGTGATTTTCATCTCGATATTGACACATAACAGTCAGGTGCTAGCAGGTGCGCGTATGTAAACAAATTAGACTGAGCGACATAAAGGTTTGTAGTTATCGCCTTTTGATTACATGTAGTACATGAAAATAAAGTATCTCAGTCGCTAATAGGGACTGTTTTGTCTTCGTAAATAAAACAAAAAAACATATGTGAGTCAAAATAAAAAAACAACACATACTTAAAACATCGGAATATTTATTTCATTTTAGATGTGTCATAACTTAGTGTTTTTAAACAAACGCAATTGTAATACGTTCAAGACATTTAAATTTGTTTTTATCTAATAATTATTTCTCCTCCCATGTCATTTCCGAAAAGCTATTATAAAAAGAAGTCGCAGGCTTCTGCCCGGCGACTAATAAAGTACTTACCTGCCAATTTATACGCAACAATTTTGTCTAATAAATTAGTTAGCGTGTCTTGAACATTAAAGTGATCCGCTATACCATTTCCCGTTTGAATGGGATTGATGTCTTAAAGTAAGATATTTCACTATTTCGTCTGTGAGAGTACTCTGTATGTGATGATCGTTCTACAACTTTATCAACTTTATCAATTTACAGATATCTAAAATATCTGCAAATATAGAAGCATAAATGGTAATGCACTGTATTTTATAATAGTGATCTTTGACCCGCTGTGGCGCTTAGTTCGTCGAATATTAAACAATTTTTGCTGAAACTGTTCTCGTTTCTCTTTTGCTTCGACCATCAACAAAAATGAACTAATGCGAATTTATGTATTTTCAGGAATTTGAAAAACACAACAACTTCCCAACATAGGTCTATATTCATTTATGAAGAAAGAAAACAATACTGATAATAAGAAAAATAGCTCACATTTCTATCCAACATTCAGTGAAATAAATATCTGTAGTTATAAGTGAATCAATATCATAAAAACTAGATATTATATTAAATGCTAATAAATAAACATGCATATGTGTCCAGTGATTACTCAGTTACACATCCTAAACTGTTTGATCTAAGCCTTCATCGATTCTTGAATTCACAAACGAAGCACCACAAAGCCAACCAAATCGCTACCAAAAATGTTCAATGTATACTGTCATTATTATACAGAGGCATAGATAGACAGCCCTAAACTGGCACTCTTCAATAGTCTCTTATTTCTCATCAAAACCTAGGGTGTTGGTACTAAAAATAATCGTCTCACTGAGACCATTGTATTGAGTACAACATGTAGGGTTTAAAAAACAAATAATGAATTTGGAACATGAAATACACACATGATCGAGAGCTGCGTGTCATTTACAAGTCATGATTTTTTTAAACAGATTCCCGAGTAGTGTTTTAACCGATTTCCATTTACACACACTTTTTGAATAAGACATTTGAAAACATTGTGACAAAAGGAGAAATGGCTAATGAGCATTTTCTCCATTTGCCACAATGTTTTCAAATCTTTTTCAATAATCATTCTTTCATTTACAATGTTTTTGCATATATATTTACAAAGACGTCTGCTGCAGGTGAGCTGTATGTGGGGAAGGGTTAAACAGAGGGATCCAGGTCTACCCAGAATACATGAATACATGTACATTCCGTCATATAGCCTACAATTAATGATTTTTAAACAGACTCCCAGGAATTATTTTTTAACACTTTCCCACTCGAAAGACATTTTGACACATCTGACGTAGTCACGTTATGAAAACATTGTGAAAATAGCAGAAATTGCTCATAATCATGGAGCAAATTACCCTCTTGCCACAATGTTTTACACATTTGTGTAGTTGTAATTCGGGTGGTATGAGGCAAATGGTTAAGTCGTCTGCTTCGTTCAATGTGTAAAATCTTGAAAGATGGAAGTTTGATAATGATATAAAAACAAGAGGGCAATGAGGCCCTGGAATCGCTCACATGAGAATGGGCTATTTAAGACTTAACTTTTCAGCGTCAATGGCAATATCATCAAGACAATCTTTCTGACAAAATTTCAAGCTGCTCAAGTTAAACATGCCATCTCTATAGTGTTGACTAGATTGTTCTACAATCTGGCTTAGTGACCTAGTTGTTGACCTGACCTGACCCATATTCGAACTTACCCTAGATATCAAGTTAAATATTTTGACAAAGTTTCAACATGCTCAAGCTCAAAATGCGGCTTCCAGTGTTAACAAGATTGTTCTTCAATTTGGCCTAGTGACTTATATTAGAACTTACCCTAGATATCACTAAGAAAAACATTCCGACATAGTTTCAACATGCTCAAGTTTAAAATGCGGCTTCCAGAGTGTTAGCAATATTTTCCTTAAATTTGGCCTAGTGACCTAGTTTTAGACCGGACATGACATATATTCGAACTTGGTCTAGATATCACTTAGACAAACATTTTGACAAAGTTGCAACATGCTCAAGCCACAAATGCAGCTTCCAGAGTGTTAACAAGATTTGAATTAAATTTGGCCTAGTGACCCGACATGACCCAGTTTCGATCTTTGCCTAGAATTGATGGAGATATATGTTCTGATAAACTTTCATGAAGATTGGATGCAAAATGTTGCCTCTAGAGTGTTAACAAGGAAATGATGACGACGAAGACGTACGACCAGACATGTGCTATTTTCCTGAAGCCAAATAGGGAGATTTGGTATTTTTGGTAGGGAGATTGGTGTCCCAAAGAGGGAGCTTTTTTCGCTGCAAGATTTTCTGCGACCGGTCACAATACTTTTCATTTGATGCTAAAATAGAGTCAAATCAAGCAGGGTATAACTTGCATAATAGGAAGTAATAATTTGCTAATTGAAAAGAATATTTCATAATCATTTATTACTTCAATTTTATTCATGAAAATATTTCAGTATGATATCACAAATGTATATGTTTATACGTAAAGAACTAGTCATAAAAAAAAACAAGAGGGCCATGAGGCCCTGGAATCGCTCACCTGAGAGCTATTTAAGACTTAACTCTTTCAGCGCCAATGGCAATAACATCAAGACAAACTTTCTCACAAAAAAATCAAAAATGCGATCTAGTTGTGTTAACTAGATTGTTCTACAATTTGGCCTAGTGACCTAGTTGTTGACCTGACCTGACCCATATTCGAACTTGACCTGGATATCACTAAGACAAACATTCTGACAAAGTTTCAAAAATGTGACTTCCAGAGTGTTCAAAAGATTTTCCTTAAATTTGGCCTAGTGACCTTGTTTTTGACAGGACATGACCTATATTCGAACCTGACCTAGGAATTATCAGGACAAACTTTCTGATAGAGTTTCCACATGTTCAAGTTTAAAATGCGGCTTCAAGAGTGTTAACAAGATTTACCTTAAATTTGTCCAAGTGACCTAGTTTTTGACCTGACATGACCCATATTCAAACTTGGCCTAGATATTACCAGGAAATACTTTCTGATAAAGTTTCAACATGCTCAAGTTCAAAATGCAGCTTCCAGAGTGTTAACAAGATTTTAATTAAATTTGGCCTAGTGACCTAGTTTTTGACCTGACATGATCCAGTTTCGATATTGGCCTAGAATTGATGGAGATATATGTTCTGATAAAGTATCAACATGCTCAAGTTCCAAATGCAGCTTCCAGAGTGCTAACAAGATTTTAATTAAATTTGGCCTAGTGACCTAGTTTTTGACCCGACATGACCAGTTTCGATCTTGGCCTAGAATCGATGGAGATATAAGTTCTGATAAACTTTCATGAAGATTGCAGTGTTCACAAGATTTTCCTTAAATTTGGCCTAGTGACCTTGTTTTAGACAGGACATGACCTATATTTGAACTTGGCCTAGATTTCATCAGGACAAACTTTCTGATTAAGTTTCAACATGCTCAAGTTTAAAATGTGGCTTCAAGAGTGTTAACAAGATTTTCCTTCAATTTGCCCTAGTGATTTAGTGACCCGACATGACCCATATTCGAACTTGACCTAGATATCACTTAGACAAATATTCTGACAAAGTTTCAACATGCTCAAGCCAAAATGTGGCCTCCAGGGTGTTAACAAGATTTTCCTTAAATTTGGCCTTGTGACCTAGTTTTTGACCTGACATGACCCATATTCAAACTTGGCCTAGATATTACCAGGAAATACTTTCTGATAAAGTTTCAACATGCTCAAGTTCAAAATGCAGCTTCCAGAGTGTTAACAAGATTTTAATTAAATTTGGCCTAGTGACCTAGTTTTTGACCTGACATGATCCAGTTTCGATATTGGCCTAGAATTGATGGAGATATATGTTCTGATAAAGTATCAACATGCTCAAGTTCCAAATGCAGCTTCCAGAGTGCTAACAAGATTTTAATTAAATTTGGCCTAGTGACCTAGTTTTTGACCCGACATGACCAGTTTCGATCTTGGCCTAGAATCGATGGAGATATAAGTTCTGATAAACTTTCATGAAGATTGCAGTGTTCACAAGATTTTCCTTAAATTTGGCCTAGTGACCTTGTTTTAGACAGGACATGACCTATATTTGAACTTGGCCTAGATTTCATCAGGACAAACTTTCTGATTAAGTTTCAACATGCTCAAGTTTAAAATGTGGCTTCAAGAGTGTTAACAAGATTTTCCTTCAATTTGCCCTAGTGATTTAGTGACCCGACATGACCCATATTCGAACTTGACCTAGATATCACTTAGACAAATATTCTGACAAAGTTTCAACATGCTCAAGCCAAAATGTGGCCTCCAGGGTGTTAACAAGATTTTCCTTAAATTTGGCCTTGTGACCTAGTTTTTGACCCGACATGACCCATATTCGAACTTGACCTAGATATCACTAAGACCAATTTGTCGACATAGTTTCAACATGCTCAAGCCAAAAATGTGGCTTCCAAAGTGTTAACAAGTCTTTTCTTAAATTTGGCCTAGTGACCTAGCTTTTGACCGGACATAACCCATAATCAAACTTGTCCTAGATATCATCAAGACAAACATTCTGACAAAGTTTCCACATGCTCAAGTTTAAAATGCGGCTTCAAGAGTGTTAACAAGATTTACCTTAAATTTGTCCAAGTGACCTAGTTTTTGACCTGACATGACCCATATCCAAACTTGGACTAGATATCACCAGGAAAAACTTTCTGATAAAGTTTCAACATGCTCAAGTTCAAAATGCAGCTTCCAGAGTGTTAACAAGATTTGAATTAAATTTAGCCTAGTGACCTAGTTTTTAACCTGACATGACCCAGTTTCGATCTTGGCCTAGAATTGATGGAGATATATGTTCTAATAAAGTTTCAACATGCTCAAGTTCAAAATGCAGCTTCAAGAGTGTTAAAGATTTTAATTAAACTTGGCCTAGTGACCTAGTTTTTGACCCGACATGACCAGTTTCGATCTTGGCCTAGAATCGATGGAGATATATGTTCTGATAAACTTTCATGAAGATTGCAGTGTTCACAAGATTATCCTTAAATTTGGCCTAATGACCTTGTTTTTGACAGGACATGACCTATATTTGAACTCGGCCTAGATATCATCAGGACAAACTTTCTGATTAAGTTTCAACATGCTCAAGTTTAAAATGCGGTTTCAAGAGTGTTAACAAGATTTTCCATCAATAGTGACCCGACATGACCCATATTCGAACTTGACCTAGATATCACTTAGACAAATATTCTGACAAAGTTTCAACATGCTCAAGAGGCCAAGCCGTCTTTCACCATATATTTATGTGTGATGGTCGAGCTTGGCCGGAAAAGCGGATTGAAATTCGGCCAATCAGGGGCGCCGTTGTAGAGGTCTGTTAGGCAGTGCTTTTTTGCACTTTTTCATTTTACCTTTAGTCTTATCTATTGTTTGACAAAATATTTTAACTACACACACACTTATATACACACATATAATAATATAAATATAAACAGAAAGCGGGATATGCAACAATAAAAAATAAACAAAGAATATCAAAAGTCAAATATATATCATGATAAAACAAGAGGCCCATGAGGGCCTATGCTCTACTGGTATTGTTCTTTGCTCATTTTCAATCCAGAGCATGTATGTATGGTGAAGATCGGATAGTAAATGGAGGCTCTTTTGTGTTCACAAGCTGTATTAAAGCAATTTTTACAATTTCATGGGCCATAATCCAGTCTTGCCGGATCTGGCTGGTTTTCAAAAGGAACCAAGCTCTCATCAATATTTAACTACTATCTAAGTTTGGTGAAGATCAGATAGTAAATAGAGCCTCTATTGTGTTCACATGCTCAATTATAGCAATTTGAACAATTTCAAGGGCCATAATCCAGTCTTGCATGGGCGGATCTGGCTGGTTTACGAAAGGAACCGAGCTCTCATGGATATCTAACTACTGTATAAGTTCGGTTGAGATACAATCAAAAGTGAAGACTGTATCGTGTTAACAAGCTCTTTTATAGCAATTTTGACCATTTCAAGGGCCATAATCCAGTCATGCATGAGCGGATCTGGCTGGTTTTCGAAAGGAACCGAGCTCTCATAGATATCTAACTACTGTATAAGTTTGGTTGAGATACAATCAAAAGTGAAGACTGTATCGTGTTAACAAGCTCTTTTATAGCAATTTTGACCATTTCAAGGGCCATAATCCAGTCATGCATGAGCGGATCTGGCTGGTTTTCGAAAGGAACCGAGCTCTCATGGATATCTAACTACTGTATAAGTTTGGTTGAGATACAATCAAAAGTGAAGACTGTATCGTGTTAACAAGAAATTGTTTACGGACGGACGGACGGACGGACGCACGCACGCACGCACGCACGCACGCACGCCGGACAAATCGCCACGACATAAGCCCTTCTGGCCTTTGGCCAGTAGAGCTAAAAATTGAAAAAATCCAAATATAGTCTACCCCCATAAATAAAAAATAATTGGAGAGAACAATAGCTGCTCGCCAAATGGCTTAATGCCGATAGGCGAGGGTAAACAACCACATATGATGAACATGCTCAAACCAAAATTCCCATATTCAAACTTGGCCTAGATATTACCAGGAAAAACTTTCTGATAAAGTTTCAACATGCTCAAGTTCAAAATGCAGCTTCCAGAGTGTTAACAAGATTTTAATTAAATTTGGCCTTGTGACCTAGTTTTTGACCCGACATGACCCATATTCGAACTTGACCTAGATATCACTAAGACCAATTTGTCGACATAGTTTCAACATGCTCAAGGCAAAAATGTGGCTTCCAAAGTGTTAACAAGATTTTTTTTAAATTTGGCCTATTGACCTAGTTTTTGACCGGACATAACCCATAATCAAACTTGTCCTAGATATCATCAAGACAAACATTCTGACAAAGTTTCAACATGCTCAAGTTTAAAATGTGGCTTCAAGAGTGTTAACAAGATTTTCCTTCAATTTGGCCTAATGACCTAGTTTTTGACCCGACATGACCTATATTGGAACTTGACCTAGATATCACTAAGACCAATTTGTCGAAATAGTTTCAACATGCCCAAGCCAAAAATGTGGCTTCCAAAGTGTTAACAAGATTTTCATTAAATTAGGCCAAGTGACCTAGTTTTTGACCTGCATGACCCAGTTTCGAACTTGGCCTAGTTATCACTAAGACAAATTTACCAACATAGTTTCAATATGCTCAAGCCAAAAATGTGGCTTCCAGAGTGTTAACAAGATTTTCATTAAATTTGGCCTAGTGACCTAGTTTTTGACCCAACATGACCCAGTTTCGAACTTGGCCTAGATTTGATCGAGATATATGTTCTGATAAACTGTCATGAAGACTAAATGTAAAATGTTGCCTCTAGAGTGTTGCTTGTTGACGACGGACGACAAACGACGAATGATGGACAAAAGGCGATCACAAAAATTCACCTTGAGCACTTTGTGCTCTGGTGAGCTAAATATTCTGACATACATACCAGAAATTGATAATCATATGATATAGTCAAATGACCTTTGATCTCTAAGAGTGACCTTGACCTTCAGTTGACCTGGTACAAACATGGGCTCTACACATTGTCTCAATATGAGTTATTTCAAAATCCTTCAAGCAGTACAAGATATTGAGCAGACCTAAAATACAGTCATATGACCTTTCAACTTGAAGTTTGCATTTCTGAAAAGTGTAGGTTCAGATCATCTTGTCCACCTACTCAGTTTTACCAGAATGAAAACAAGTTCACAGAAACTTCTAACAAGCTTGTGTAAGTAATATGTTAACATTGTAGATTTTGATACACAGACTGATCTTGATCTATATTGTTCATAACAGTCAACATGTACCTTTTCTCATGCACCGGCTCAATTAACCGTTTTACACAACATGCAGATGCAGAGCCTAGGTGGCTCAGTCAGTAGTGATAAGGGCTGTCAAACGAGTTCTAACCAAGCCTCGGCTAACATTCTATCTAGAGTTTGACAAAAGTCAATGCGACAAGCGTCATTCGTCTTCCACTAATGGGCTAACAGTCTAAATGGAATAGCAGCCAGTTGCTTGGTAAGACTGTTGCGTGGAATACTGATTTGAGTACTCCAGGAAACGCATGGGTAGGTGAACTGGCGGCTGTGATATGAATGAAGAATTATTGAAAATGGTGTTAAGCCAAAATCAATCAATCAGATATCAGGTAAATCTTTCTTATTTAACCCTTTCCCTCATACGGTAATTCTGCAGCAGACGACTTTGAACATATTTTGTCAAAAAATAGAAAATCTCCATAATTGAATGGATAACCTATGACAAAAAGTGGAAAACATTGTGGCAAAAGGAGAAATTGCACGTTTTGTGCAATTTCTTCTTTTGTCACTATGTTTTCAAAAAGCCGTCTGCTGCAGAGGCGTCAGAAAGCGTCTATATGAGGGAAAGGGTTAAAGAAGGCTATCACTATAAAAACAAACAAACAATATAGCACATGGATGGAAAGTGGGAAATGGAGAAATAGGGAGACAGACAGGAGAACAAAATTACGTTAGCATCTTTCAATACTATCAACTGTTAATCCTTCCCCACATATATTAAATCTGCAGCAGATGGCCTTGAAAACATCTAGACTGAAATATGGAAAATCTCCATGTTTTCAAATGTCATCTGCTGAAGGTGTCAGAAAGTGCCTGTGTGCGGGAAAATATTAAAGACAAACAATCAATATAACAAATGGATGGAAATAGGAACAGGGAGAAATAGGGAGACAGATAAGTGAACAAATACAATGTAAGCATCTTACAAAGCTATCAACTGTTAATTGCCCATGAAACAGAGAGATTCAAGTCACAAGTTATCTGATCAAGAAGAGTATTCTGCATTCTACATTGGATCCAATGTAGATTTTCTGCAGATTATACCATTGGGTATGTGTAGTAACCCTTTTCCACATACTATATAGCTGCAGCAGATGATTTAGAAAACATCAAGGCCAAAAGATGGCAAAATCTCTATGAATGAAAGTATGATCATCAAAAAGAGTTGAAAACATTATGAGCAATTTCTTCTTTTGCCACAGTGTTTTTAAATATCATCTGCTCCAGATATGTCTACAGGTTGGAAAGGGTTAAGTGTTGTAACGATGAAAGTAGTTACCTGTTGTCTTTTAGCGGTTACCCCGTTAACCCTTTCCCTCATACAACAAATCTACAGCAGAAGACTTTGAACAAATTTTGTAAAAAAATAGAAAATCTCTATAAATGAATGGATAACCTATGACTAAAAGTCAAAAACATTGTGGCAAAAGGAGAAATTGCTTGTTTTGAGCAATTTCTTCTTTTGTCACTATGTTTTCAAAAAGCTGTCTGCAGCAAGAGGCGTCAGGAAGTGTCTATATGAGGCAAAGGGTTAAATATCATCTGCTCCAGATATGTCTACAGGTTGAAAATGGTTAAGTGTGGTAGCGATGAAAGTAGTTACTTGTTGTCTCTTAGCGGTTACCCAGTTAAAATTGTCCGAAGTTGAAAAGTTAACATTAGCTTGATATAACCAATCTAAACCTTCAACATTTCAAGTTGTCGACATGAAATTTTAAGCTGATAACTAGACATTTTCCAGTCATTCATTTGAATTGTCCCAATAAATTTCTTCTCAACACGTTGAAATAAGCTTGATTACATAAACCTGAAACCTCATCAATGGTCTAGGTCCAATTTTAGGCTCAACAAAGCAAAATTAAGACGCCTAATGTCAAGTTGGGGCTATAAAGCTGACAAGTCAATGGCAGAAACTGGATTTCATTATTCCTACATTATACAATAATTCAGCATCAGACAAATTTGAAAATATCTGCTGAGATGCAATTTGAACTCTTTTTTCATGACTTTGTTCATACACATTTCATCAAAATATTCCATTTCATCAAATTCTATATTTGAAGAAGTCTTAACCCTTTCCCTCTGCAGCAGACAGCTTTTTGAAAACATGTCGACAAAAGAAACAAGAGGGCCATGATGGCCCTGGAATCACTCACCTGATTTTTTTTTTTTCACTTTAGCTATATAAGCCCCGCCCCCTGGCAGCCATAGTTTCCTACCAATCAACTTGGCTTGAAGGAATCTGATAGAGGGTCACCCTAGGAACATTTCTACAAAATTATTTGAAAATCGGCCAGAAACTTTTGGAGGAGAAGATTTTTTAAGTCTTCACTATAGCCATATAATGCAAAATAGCCCTGCCCACTGGCATCCATGTTTTTTGACCAATCAACATGGCTTGAAGGAATCTGAAAGTGGGTCATCCAAGGAACATTTCTACAAAATTATTTGAAAATCGGCCTGACACTTTCGGAGAAGAAGATTTTTTAAGTTTTCACTATAGCCATATAAGGCAAAAAAGCCCCGCACCCCTGGTGGCATGTTTTTTGACCAATCAACATGGCTTGAAGGAATCCGAAAGTGGGTCATCCAAGGAACATTTCTACAAAATTATTTGAAAATCGGCCAGACACTTTCGGAGGAGAAGATTTTTTAAGTTTTCACTATAGCCATATAAGGCAAAATAGCCCTGCCCACTGGATGCCATGATTTTTTAACAATCAACATGGCTTGAAGGAATCTGATAGAGGGTCATCCAAGGAACATTTCTACAAAATTATTTGAAAATAGGCCGGACACTTTCGGAGGAGAAGATTTTTTAAGTTTTCACTATAGCCATATTTATAAGGCAAAATAGCCCCGCCCCCCCTGGCTGCCATGTTTTTCGACCAATCAACATGGCTTGAAGGAATCTCATAGAGGGTCATCCAAGGAACATTTCTACAAAATTATTTGAAAATCTGCCAACCAGTTTGGGAGAAAAAGAATTTTGAAGTTTTTATCATTTCGTTGCCATGGAAACCAAAAAAAAATTGAAGGAAATCTGGTGAGGTCATTGAGAGGATGCTTTCTGTGAAGTTTCATCCCAATTGACCCACTTAGTACTGAGGAGAAGAAGTTGATGCATGACGGACGCCGGACGCCGGACAAAAGGCGATCACAATAACTCGCCTTGAGCAAAGCTCAGGTGAGCTAAAAATTGCTCAAAACAAGCAATTTCTCTTTTTGTCATTATGTTTTCAACTCTATTCAATTATTGTACTTTCATTTAAAGGGAGTTTCCAATTTTTCTTCGTGTTTGTTTTCAATGTCATCTGCTGCAGAATTGATTTATGTGGGAAAACGTTATCACATTTTGATAATACCATAAATTACTGAGCATAATTTTTAAATGATGGGTCGCCTAGACTGGTACACAATCTCATAAAAAAAACAGACCTAAACTTTGCTGCAGTAGCACACGCTTGTACACTTAGACAAATTTCTAATTGGCCACCATATAGAATATGATATTATGCAACATATTTAATCAATAAATCTAAAGTTTGGTTATTTTTGTTTTGTACACACCAATCTATTGATTTACAGAAAGAAAACACGTATTCATGTACAAAATCATCCATGCAGAACGGTAGGTCCGAAAATAGCCTATGTGCTCATGTTCCTTATATACGGCATGGTAGTTGTCGCATTTATTCATGGATTGTCTTTTATGAAAAACATTAAATATGGCAAGAATGAGCATTACAGAACGTGCTCAAGCCGTCGGAATGATTCATGCCGGCACCCCAATCAGACAGGTATGTTACGTGTCGTTATAACAATAACACGAGTGGTCAACCATACGATACCTGTGTAATATGTGATTTGATCTTGCAGTTTTTGTTTTTAACTCTCTCTGTTAAGTTTGTTCCTGTGATCAAATTTCAATGAAGTTTTGTTTTGCATATTAGGAATAAATTGTATTAAACTTATATTTGGTTATTTGTATTTTTCTCCAAATACTTTTTCTAAAATATGATAAAAACTAGGTGGCCAATTAGAAATTCGTCGAAGTGTATTGATCTGATGACTGCCTGTTACAGGTAACCTACAGAGTTGTTAGGTATCAACAGGGGAGATAACCCACATAAATAAACGAGATAGCAAAGTGGTGATGACCAAGCGTTGGTTGTATAATGCACAGAAAAATGAAATCCTGCTCATGGGTATTTAAATGTATAGGGTTACTTTTAACCCTTTTCCTCATATAGACGCTTTCTATAGCTCTGCAGCGGACAGCTTTTTGAAAACATGACAACAAAAGAAGAAATTGCTCAAAACAAGCAATTTCTCCTATTGTCACCATGTTTTCAACTCTATTCATTTTTTGAACTTTCATTTAAAGGGAGTTTCAAAATCTTTTTGGATATGTTTTCAAAGTCGTCTGCTGCACAGTTGTCGTATGAGGGAAAGGGTTAAGAAGACACCTTTTTATGTGGTGTCGTCAGATCTAATATCTGCACACTCACTCACTGTAAAGCTTTTTGGTCTGATTTTAATGAGATTGACTGGCACCCTACTTACAATCTACATTTAGATAGTTGTGATAGTGGATAGGGTACCAATCTAGATCGGTACCTAACAAAGATAATACAGGTTTCTATCCTCGGAGTCCTAAATGCAACCTTCGTTAAAACTCGTCATGGTAATCATCTGTATCACTGTCCGATGTAAACGGTCTGTAAGGTTTCTTACTACGATATTTAAACACGATACACGAGATGATCGCACCACCAACTGCACCCATCAAAAACATTCCAGCTCCCACACCAACCGCAGTACCTATAAATACATGAATACAGGTGTCAATTATAAAAACCATGTCAATCAAAAACCATCTACATGTATAGCTGTTTCCCTTGAAACAAACATTCTGCAAATGTTCAACCCTTTACACTTCAAGACACATTTTGATGCATCTGCATCAACGACTTTTGAATACCCTGTGACAAAAATAGAAATTGCTCATAATAATGTCTAAATTTCTATTGAGTGATTAAACTTACCTTTTTAAAATGTTCAATAGTTTTGTCTAGATGTTTTAAATGTCATATTCTGCAGATTCGTTGTATGTGGGAAAGGGTTAAAATCTAAAATAGATCTTAACCCTTTCCCTCATACAGCAATTCTGCAGCAGACGACTTTGAACATATTTTGTCAAAAAATAGAAAATCTATTTAATTGAATGGATAACCTATAACCTATGACTTAAAGTGGAAAACATTGTGGCAAAAGGAGAAATTGCCTGTTTCAATGTTTTTTCAAACAGCCGTCTGATGCAGAGGCATCATAAAGAGTCTATATGAGGGAACAGGTTAACCCTTTCTCACATACAACCAACCTTCAGCAGACAACTTTGAAAACATAAAATTGAAAATGTGAAATATACCAACTAGAACTATAACTAAAAATGATAAATAACCCCTAAACAGCACCTTGACCTACAACATAACTTTATAAGTAAAAGGGCCATAACTATGTAACATAACATGCAATTGTATCCCCTTTAGGATATGCACATCTCCTCTTGGTATAGAAGCTTCATGTAAAATGTTATTGAATTCCACTCAGTGGTTTGTAAGAAATAGGCCGGACAAAATATGGCTTCCGACAGACAGACGGACAGACAGACAGCCCGACACAGTGACTCCTATATACACCCTCTTCTTCGAAGGGGGTATAATAAATTATTAGTTAAAAACATTGTGGCAAAAGAGGAAAATGCTGGTTATGTTTTCAAAGATGTCTGCTGCCACGACATCAGAATTCGGAAAGCATCCAATTTCTGCATGTGCAAAAGGGACAAGTCATCTGCTGCAATTTCATCATATTTGGTAAATACATGTAATCATTAAAAACATTATGAGATAGTAATATAACATCCAGAAACATAAAGATTAAAACAGTTTTGGAATTACAAGAATTGGGTATCCTGGGAGCAATTTCTCCATTTCTCACAATGTTGTCGTCAAAAGTTGTTGACGTTAGAGACATCAAAAGTTGTTTATACCGTACTTCACTGATATCAAAATTCATCTCTTTCAGTTATAAGATGTGTATAACTGTTTCCCTTATACAGGCTCATTTTGACACCTCTGCAGCAGATGACACTTTGAAAACAATGTGACAAATGGAGAAATTTCTCATAATGAGCCACAATGTTTCATCTCTTAAATCAATAATTATATTTTTATGTATCGAGATTTTTCATTTCTTCATCTAGATTTTTCTGCATCATCTGCTGCAGATTTGTAGAATGTGGTAAAGGGAGTATTTACCAGCAAAGCTTGTTTGGCTATCATTCATCTGGGTATCATGGTTTGTTCCGGAAGAGAAAACCTCGTGCACCAGCCAGGACCACATAAACTCCTCAAAGTCATGTTGACCTTCGGTTTTAACATGTGTGTAGGAGAGATCATCTGCTGTGTAGACTACAACACCTGCATAAAACATGAAACACCTACCGTTAGTGATTGTATAGTGGTAAAATATATAATATTGGGGAAAACAGTCTCCAACATTATGGGTAAAATTTCCTCGAATCTGAAAACGATTAACAGTTAGCTTTTAGGCTAAGAGAGAGAGAGAGAAGAAGAGAGAGAGAAGAGATAGAAGAGAGAAGAGAAGATAGAGAGAGAGAGAGAGAGAGGAGAGAGAGAGAGAGAGAGAGAGAGAGAGAGAGAGAGAGAGAGAGAGAGAGAGAGAGAGAGAGAGAGAGTAGAGAGAGAGAGAGAGAGAGAGAGAGAAGAGAGAGAGAGGAGAGAGAAGAGATAGAATAGAGAAGAGAAGAGAGAGAGAGAGAGAGAGAAGAGAGTAGAGAGAGAGAGAAGAGAAGAGATGAGAGAGAGAGAGAGAGAGAGAAGAGATAGAAGAGAGAAGAGAAGAAAGAGAGAGAGAGAGAGAGAGAGAGAAGAATAGAGAGAGATAGAAGAGAGAGAGAGAAGAAAGAAGAGCGAGAGAGAGAGAGAGAGAGAGAAGAGATAGAAGAGAGAGAGAGAGAGAGGGGAGAGAGAGAGAGAGAGAGAGAGAGAGAGATGAGAGAGAGTAGAGGGGGAAGAGAGAGAGAGAGAGAGAGAGATGAGAGAGAGAGATGAGAGGAGAGAGAGAGGAGAGAGAGAGAAAGAGAGAGAGAGAATAGATAGAAGAGAGAAGAGAGAGAGAGAGTGAGAGAGAGAGAGAGAGAGAGAGAGAGAGAGAGAGAGAGAGGGGGGGGGGGGGAAGAGGGAGGGAGGGAGAGAAGAGAGAGAGAGAGAGAGAGAGAGATGTTGGATGATGTCATTCTTAGGTTAAACAATCATACAGTACATACATTTTAAAAACTATGTTTTACTCAAATGTTATACCTCATTTATTCTTAATAACTCAATGTGAAACATTGTAGGAAAATGTTGAAATTAATGTGCTTAGCCCCCTTTCCCAAATGCAGACGCATTTTGATACGTTTCCAGCAGATGCAGTGTGTCAAACATTGTGAGAAAAATTAGTTATAATATTGGATGTTGTCACTCTGAGGTTAAACAAGCTACAGTACATACATACATGTATATAAATACACATATATTGATTAAATATGTTTTACTAAAATGTTATACCTCATTATTCTTAATACTCGATGTGAATCATGTAGGAAAATGTGAAATTAATTGCTTAACCCCTCTTCCCCAAATGCAGACACATTTTAATACGTTTCCAGCAGGTGTAGTGTGTCAAACATTGTGAGAAAAAGAGAATTGCTCAATGGAGTAATTTTCTGTTTTCCAACAATGTTTCTTCTCTTTTTCTATTATCTAACTTTCATTCATAGAGACTCCCCATGTTTTAACCCTTTCCCACCTGCAGATGCATTTTGAAGCTATAGAAGCAGACGACTTTTGAAACATTGTGGCCAAAGGTGAGTTGCTCATGATGACCACAATGTTTTCAACTTTATTTAACAATTAAGCTATATTTGATGGAGATAAGCTATATTTTCAGGTTTTTTGTCACTAGGTTTTCCTCCTTCAGATTTGCTGTACGTGGAAAGGGTTAAAGATATGTTCAATATTGTCTCCTGCAGATTCATTTTTATTGTTGGAAACGGGGCATTTACATGGCTACTTTTCCTGTGATTGTTTCAATATACATAATTTTATGCAGTTGAGTCATGAACAAGCTTTCTGTATCATGAAAAAGTGAAGTAACTTTTCCTTTCCACATTGTTTTCCTCTGGTTCACAAGCTTGCATTGGGACACAGGTCATATTTTACCTTCACTAAAACTTGTTTCTGTACAAGTTTCGAAAAGTGAAATAGCTGGTCTAACAACAAAATTGAGATTAATGTCTCGAAACAGATGTGGTTTCACTGGTCATGTGATAACATTTCAACAGGGCTTTCACTGAAATAGGGGTCAGATGCTGCGGGCAGTAAATGACTCCTGCAGAAGGTGTTTAAACCTGGTGTACCGTTACATTTTCTGGGATGATTTTGGGAGATTCAGGCATAATGTGGGAGACTGAAAATTTGATCAAGAATGGTAATGAAACTGCAAGGAGTGGACACTGTAAATTAAAAAGATTATTTGTAAAGAACATTAAATTTTATAATAAGACATTTAATCTTTGAACAATTTTGAAAGGAAACCACAACATGAACAATCTTTTGAACACAAGGCCCAAGAGGGGCCAGTATTGCTCCACTGTGATTAGGCAAAATTCATATCACTATAGCCATAATATAAGGCAAAAAAGCCCTGCCTCCTTGTGGCCATGTTTTTCAACCAATCAAGATTGCTTGTAGGAATCTCTAAGAATCTCAAAGAAACATTACTACATAATTATTTAACAAGAGGGCCGTGATGGCCCTGGATTGCTCACCTGAGTAATGCAATGTGATTTGTCATGCAAAACCAATCAACATGGCTAAAATGGTCACACAAGGAACATTTCTACCAAATTATTTAAAAATCAAATCTTCATACTTTCTGAAATTTTTATAGCCATATCAGGCAGACACCACCCCTGGGAACCACTTTTTCCACCAATCAATAGGGCTTCAGAAAATCAGTTAGAAGGTTAACCAATGAACATTTCTACAACATTATTTGGATATAGGCCTAATACTTTAAGAGAAGATAATTTTTTACTAAAGTATTCACTAAAACCATATAAGGAAAAAACAGCCACGGTCCCTGGAGGCCATGGCTTGAAGGAATTTGAAAAAGGGTCACCCAAGGAAATATGTCTTCTCAATTATAAGAAAACGGCCAACCGGTTTTGGAAGAGACACATTTTTTGTTTTACTTTTTGGTTGCCATGGAAACAAGGATTCTACCCACATCAATCAAAGTTGAAGGAATTTGAGAGAGGATGCTTTGTGTGAAGTTTTGACCTATTGACCCGATTGTTACAGAGGAGAAGATGTTTACGAACGTAACACGAGACACCCGACATAGGGCAATCATAATTACCTAACAAGAGGGCCAAGATGGCTCCTAAAATCAATCACCTGAGTGATAGTAAATAAGTCACAAATATTTAACTGCAAATATCTGGGAAAATTATATCAAGGAGTGCAAATGAAACTGCAAGGGAGTGGACACTGTTAGAGAAATGGCTTATCAGTAAAGGCCATTTGTATCTTGAAATTTAACAAGAACTTTAATAAGAATGGAATTGTAAAGTTTTTGTCATTTTGTGCCTTTCCTGATGGCGCCTTGTAGAGAGTCACTCAGAGAACATTCTATCAAATAATCTTGAATCGGACAAAGCGGATATGAACGTAAAGGATTTTAAAGTTTGGTATTTTTCTCACTTTCTGATGCTGCAGCAACAAAGTTCTACACAGGATTTAAGTCTTTGAACTATTTTGAAAGAGGACCAACAAAGAAACCTTTTCTGTTGAGAAGTTACAGTTGAAATTGGTCCAGTGTAATGGGTAGGAGTTGTCATGTGTAGCTAAAAGTTGAATTTACCCCTTTTGTGATGATGCATGGTTGTTATGATTTTGATACCAATCATTTTGGCTTATAAAATTAAGTAGAGGATCATTGAAGTAAGATTCCTATTCAATTTGTCTTAAAATCAGACAACCAATTTCAAGGAACATTTCTACCCAATTATATTGGAATCTGACAAATCAGTTTCAGAGGCGAAGAAATTTTAGGAGTTTGCGGCATTTTGCCCCCTTTCTGATGCCCCGCAAGCAACCTAATTCGACTATTGATTCTTAAATCTTTGAACAATCTTTGAAAGAGGACCACTCAAAGGAACATTCCTGTGATGTTTGGTTGAGAATTGATCTCATGGTTTAGGAGGAGATGATGTTTAAAGCCAAAATTTAACGACGGACAGAGTTATCAGAATAGATTACCTTGAGCCTTTGGCTCAGGTGATCTTAAAATTGCTTGTAAAGAGCAGTTTCTATTTTTGCCAAAATGTTTTTCAACTTGATTGAATAGTTTAAACTCTCTACATGGAGATTTTCCACATTCTTTGCCAATATGCTGTCAAGTCGTCTGCTGCAGATTTGTTGGTATGTGGAAAGTATTAACGTGATATGTGTATATGACCTGCCTTTTAGGAGAAAATTGTTGACAATATCATATTTCCACTTCAAACTCATAATGTCCTCAAACAATCTGACTGACTGCTAGTATTCGTTCCCTAGTTCTGAAACAGATGAACAGATGAACCTATTTTACCCTTTCCCACTTGTGCAGACACGCATTTTGATGCATCAGTGACGACTTTTTTCTCCACAAGGAGAAGTTTTTATTTGTTAATTATTTATCCTTATAAAGAGATTTTCCATATTTTAGCTCTTAATATATATATGTTTATTTAGTATTGTGGCAGTGTTTGTTGAATGCTGGAAAGGGCTAAGGCTCCTAAATTTGCAACTTAACCCTCTCCCACATATAGACGCTTTCTGACGCTTAGCAGAAGACGATTTCTCCGATTGCCAGAATATTTTCACATTTTTTAAACAATTATACCTTAATTTATAGAGATTTTCTGTGTTTCTGCTAAGATGTTTTTAAGTTTACCTCTTTTTTTTTATTGGATGATGTTTTACCATTTCTCACAGTATTCCAGTTACATCAGGACATTTTACAGGGTATATAACCTGGCACTGATGTAACAGTCATAAATACTATCCATGTATTCCATTACATCAGGTCATTTACAGGGTGTAATAACCAATACTACTGGTATTAGTTTTCCTAGAACTGATGTAACAGTCATAAAATACTATCCCAGTATTCCAGTTACATCAAGACATTTACAGGTGTATAACCAATACTACTGGTATTAGTTTTCCTAGAACTGATGTAAACAGTCATGAAATACATATCCCAGTATCCAGACTTCAAGACATTTACAGGGTATATAACCAATACTACTTG
>JASEVX010000006.1:52312492-52603997 GCA_031761405.1 Serripes groenlandicus
TTGTATTTCCTAGAACTGATGTAACAGTCATAAAATACTATCCAGTATTCCCAGTTTACATCAAGACATTTACAGGGTATATAACCAATACTACTTGTATTAGTTTTCCTAGAACTGATGTAACAGGTCATAAAATACTATCACAGTATTCCAGTTACATCAAGACATTTACAGGGTATATAACCAATACTACTGGTATTAGTTTTTCCTAGAACTGATGTAACAGTCATAAAATACTATCCCCAGTATTCCAGTTACATATAGGTCATTTTACAGGGTGTATAACCAATACTACTGGTATTATTTTCCTAGAACTGATGTAACAGTCATAAAATACTATCCCAGTATTCCAGTTACATCAGGTCTTTTACAGGGGGTATAACCAATACTACTGATATTAGTTTTCCTAGAACTGATGTAACAGTCATAAATACTATCCCAGTATTCCACATTTACATCAGGTCATTTACAGGGTGTATACCAAAACTACTGGTATTAGTTTTCCTAGAACTGATGTAACAGTCATAAAATACTAGTCCCAGTATTCCAGTTACATCAAGACATTTACAGGGTATATAACCAATACTACTTGTATTAGTTTTCCTAGAACTGGTGAAAAAGTCATACACTACTATCCCAGTATTCCAGTTACATCAGGACATTTACAGGGTAATTAACCAATACTACTGGTATTAGGTTTCCTGTCACTGATGTAACATTCATAAAAATACTATCCCAGTATTCCAGTTACATCAGGACATTAACAGGGTATATAACCAATACTACTTGTATTAGTTTTCCTATAACTGATGTTACAGTCATAAAATACTATCCCAGTATTCCAGTTACATCAGAGGACATTTACAGGGTATACTACCAATACTACTTGTATTAGTTTTCCTAGAACTGATGTCACAGTCATAAAATACTATCCCAGTATTCCAGTTACATTAGGTCATTTACAGGGTATATAACCAATACTACTTGTATTAGTTTTCCTAGAACTGATGTCACAGTCATAAAATACTATCCCAGTATTCCAGTTACATTAGGTCATTTACAGGTGTATAACCAATACTACTTGTATTAGTTTTCCTAGAACTGATGTCACAGTCATAAAATACTATCCCAGTATTCCAGTTACATCAGGTCCTTTACAGGGGTATAACCAATACTACTGGTGTATAGTTTTCCGGTAACTGATGTAATGGTCATAAAATGCTATCCCTGCAACATTGGTCACTTACAAAGTCTCGTAATGAGCAATTTCTTTTTTTGCCACAATGATTTCAACTTTATTCAATAAAAAAATCATTTTAAACCCACTTGGAACTGTGTACCAAGCAGCCTGATCTGCAGTGCTGTAAGTTTTGTCCTGATGGGCAAGGTCATGGTGATCTTTTATCAGGCTTCCAAGGTTGACCTTTGACCTCGCATCTTCATATTGACACACTGTTTGGTTGATATTAGTTACAGATTTCAGATGACAAATATGGTTCTTTTCCTGGAAAGATTTAGTAAAGGATGGTCCCATCAACTTCAACATTGGCAAAACAATTAAATTACAACTTTTTCATCTTTACTTAAATGGTAAAAAAAGGTCAAATTGTTCCCGAATTGATATTTACAACTTTACAGCTTTTTATTATTTTGATATAAACCCTTTCCCACAAGCATCATATTTTCATCAGACGACTTTGAACAATCTAGGCAAACATATGAAAGTATAGATATTAAAAAGGATTGAAAACATTTAAGCAAAAGGAGAATGGCTTATCATTATGAGCACTTTCTTCATTTACCAAAATGTTTTCAAAAGTCTGCTTCAGAAGAGGCGTAGGGAACATCTCTATGTTGGAAAAGGTGCAGATTCTCAAAGGTCTTATACCCAAACATTCACTCAAAGTTCAAGGACATTTGCAGACAAAACAGAGTCTGCTGATTTGGACAGGTCTTACATTGCTCCTGACTATGATGGGAAATCGTGAGTATCATATTAACCCTTTCCCTCATACGACAATTCTGCAGCAGACGACTTTGAACATATTTTGTCAAACAAGAGGGCCATGATGGCCCTTGAATCGCTCACCTGATTTTTTATTTTTTTTTCACTTTAGCTATATAAGCCCCGCCCCCTGGCAGCCATAGTTTCCGACCAATCAACTTGGCTTGAAGGAATCTGATAGAGGGTCACCCTAGGAACATTTCTACAAAATTATTTGAAAATCGGCCAGATACTTTTGGAGGAGAAGATTTTTTAAGTTTTCACTATAGCCATATAATGCAAAATAGCCCTGCCCACTGGCGGCCATGTTTTTTGACCAATCAACATGGCTTGAAGGAATCTGAAAGTGGGTCTTCCAAGGAACATTTCTACAAAATTATTTGAAAATCGGGCTGACACTTTTGGAGGAGAAGATTTTTTAAGTTTGCACTATAGCCATATAAGGCAAAATAGCCCCGCCCCCCTGGCGGCCGTGTTTTTCGACCAATCAAAATGGCTTGAAGGAACATTTCTACAAAATTATTTGAAAATCTGCCAAGCAGTTTGGGAGATGAAGAATTTTGAAGTTTTTTTCGTTTCGTTGCCATGGAAACCAGAATTCTGCATGGATCCCAAAAATTTGAAGGAATTCTGGTGAGGGCATTGAGAGGATGCTTTCTGTGAAGTTTCATCCCAATTGACCTACTGGTTACTGAGGAGAAGATGTTGAAGATATTTTAAGTTTTCACTTTGGCCATATAAGGCAAAATAGCCCCGCCCCCTGGCGGCCATGTTTTTCGACTAATCAACATTGCTTGAAGGAATCTGATAGAGGGTCACCCAAGGAACATTTCTACAAAATTATTTGAAAATCGGCCTGACACTTATGGAGGAGAAGATTTTTTAAGTTTTCACTATAGCCATATAAGGCAAAATAGCCCCGCCCCCCCTGGCAGCCATGTTTTTCGACCAATCAATACGGCTTGAAGGAATCTGATAGAGGATCATCCAAGGAACATTTCTACGAAAATTATTTGAAATCTGCCAACCAGTTTGGGAGAAGAAGAATTTTGAAGTTTTTTTCGTTTCGTTTGCCATGGAAACCAGAAGTCTGTTGGGGGTTCAAATTTGTAGGAGGTGAGGGTGAAGGTCATTGAGAGGATGCTTTCTGTGAAGTTCATCCGAATTTGACCCCTGGTTCTGAGGGAGAGTTGACGCACGACGGACGACGCACGGAGACGGACGACGCCGACGGCGCCGGACGACGCACCGACGCCGACGTGAGGGAGGCGATCGAATCGACAAATGACAAACTCACCTTGAGCAAAGAAATGGGTAAAGGAAAATCATCTATATTTGGAATGGATAACAGGGTCACAGTATAACTAAAAGTTAAAAACATTGTGGCAAAAGGAGAAATTGCTCGTTTTGAGCAATTTCTTCTTTTGTCACAATGTTTTCAAAAAGCCGTCTGCTGCAGAGGCGTCAGAAAGCATCTATATGAGGGAAAGGGTTAAGGAAAAATGTGCTTCTTTCCAATGATTAATTTGTGAATTGTCATTCATATGAGTTATGAGCTAATATCTCATCATCTTTATGATTAGAGTCAAAATTCAATGTACATGTATAATTAACCCTTTCCCTCATACGACAATTCTGCAGCAGACGACTTTGAACATATTTTGTGAAAAAATAGAATATCTCCATAATTGAATGGATAACCTATGACAAAAAGTGGAAAACGTTGTGGCAAAAGGAGAAATTGCACGTTTTGTGCAATTTCTTCTTTAGTCACTATGTTTTCAAAAAGACGTCTGCTGCAGAGGCGTCAGAAAGCGTCTATATGAGGGAAAGGGTTAAATAATAAGATATTTTTAAATCATTTTTCAATGTTTAACACAACACATGTCCCAGGTTTACAGTCAAGAACATCATGAAATTGACAATATGAGCAGAACTTGTTTGGATTGTGAGCGTGATTGGAATAAAGTTGGAACGCTTATAGAGCGGAATGGAATTTTGGCTCATTGAGCAGTTGCACCAATTTATTCAATAATTATTTTACGAAACTTTTTATTAAAAGTCATTTTTGTATACTAAACCTTTATTTTATAAAACACTTAAGTATCCGATTGTAATATAATGTAACAATATTATGTATATGATCATTTTTGTAATACAATTTGCTTCACAGCTATCTTTATGTTAACTGGCCACTTTTTCCACAATCCCAACATGCTTCATTTCAAGACGTACTTTCTCAGCTACTCATATGAATTAAATCATAAAAAAAAATATATGAATTTTTCTACAAAATAGCAATTTGTCATTCACGCTAGATCGTATGTTGATATTTAGGGTTAAGTTAACAAGAATAATAACGAAACGAAATTAATTTGAGCCAATCAAATAAAACGACAGATTATTGTATGTGGGAGAAGAGCTAAACATGGCCTTAATTGTGAGTGGAAATGTGAAGTACTTACTAGTCCATCCATAAACGTATCTGCAGTGCATTTGTACTTATAACCATGCCATGGAACACTTATAAGTATTTGTGACACTTTGAAACCCATTGAGACATACTCCTCAATAGCTGAAATTCAAATAGAACCAAATGTATTAAAACTTTACCACATACAACAAATCTGCAGCAGACAACTTTGAAAACATATTGGCAAAATCATTGGAAATCTCTATAAATAAAGGTACAATTCATGAAAAAAGTTGAAAACATTGCGGCAAAAGGAGAAATTGCTCATTATGACAATGTTTTCAAAAGTCGTCTGCTGCAGAGGCGTCAGACTGCAGATGCGTCTGCAAGTAGAAAAGGATATATTTGTCTTCTATATTCTTCAAAACTTTACAATTTTGTCATCAGGTATTTTCAAATCAAACCTGATAAAATGGTCATCTTTAGGAAATATTTATTTCAGATCCTTAATCTTTAAACAGGTAAACAGTTAAATCTGTTAAGCAAATTTTAACCCTTTCCCTCATACGGACAACTTTGAACATATTTTGTCAAAAAACAGAAAATCTCTATAATTGAATGGATAACCTATGACAACTAGAACTATCATTGAAGATGATAAATACCCCCAAAACAGCACCTTGATTTAAAATATGGCTTCCGACCAAGCAACAATTGGGCCATAACTCTGTAAAATTACATGCAATTGTAAGACCTGTAGGGTATGCACATTTCCTCTTGGTATAGAAGCTTCATGTAAAATTTTATTGAATTCCACCCAGTGGTTTGTAAGAAATAGGCCGGACAAAATATGGCTTACTTAATAAGTAGGGCCATAACTCTGTAAAATAACATGCAATTGTAACCCCTTTAGGATATGCACATCTCCTCTTGGTATAGAGGCTTCATGTAAATTTTTTATTGAATTCCACCCAGTGGTTTGTATGAAATAGGCCGGACAAAATATGGCTTACTTAATAAGTAAAAGGGCCATAACTCTGTAAAATAACATGCAATTGTAACCCCTTTAGGATATGCACATCTCCTCTTGGTATAGAAGCTTCATGTAAAATTGTATTGAATTCCACCAAGTAGTTTGTATGAAATAGGCCGGACAAAATATGGCTTCCGACCGACCGACCGACAGCCCGACACAGTGACTCCTATATACCCCCCAAAAACTTTGTTTTTTGGGGGTATAAAAAGTGGTAAACATTGTGGCAAAAGGAGAAATTGCTCGTTTTGTCACAATGTTTTCAAAAAGCCGTCTTCTGCAGAGGTGTCAGAAAGCGTCTATATGAGGGAAAGGGTTAATGTGCTTTTCATTGGGGCATTGAGAAATTACAGTAAGTTATCCCTTCCCCTCATTCACTAATTCTTCAGCAGACGACTTTAAAAAACCCAACATCTGGTATATAATATGGTTAACCTCTATAATTAATTAAGCCCTTTCCCACATATAACAAATCTGCAGCAGATGACTTTGAAAACAATGCGACAAAAACCTGAAAAATGTCCATAAAAGATAGCTTAAATGTTAAATAAAGTTGAAAACATTGTGACCAAAGGAGAAATTGCTCAGTTATTGGTTTAATGCAAGGAACTACACTTTTATCCTCTATGTAATATTGGAACATCAAAATTATGAGACAAATCTTTTACCCAGCATCAGTTTGGTGTAAGGAACTATGGCCTTGGCTGTACAAGACTCATCACAGTAAGTAGTGAAGCTTTCCATATTCAAAATGAGACCGTCACACAGTAAGGCCATCTTGGGTGTAATATCACAGTCATTGTCATAGCATGGTGGTTTCCAAGGTAACACACATAAAATCTGTAATAATGTATAGGACTGGCAAGTAAATTTTGATTGACAAAAAGAGTGTATCACGGAACATAATATCACCTTGAAGTAACCAAGAACAATTAGTAAATGTGATATACACTGCATCATACAATATAATTGAATTAAGGGAGATAACAAGGTACACACTTAATTAGTCTTAGTTTGTATTTTTTACAATAGGTTCTTTCCCTTTCCATGTTATTTAAATTCTATAAATTTCATATGGTTAACATTTCCATATTGTTTTAACCCTTTCCCTCATATAGACGCTTTCTGACGCCTCTGCAGCAGACGGCTGTTTGAAAACATAGTGACAAAAGAAGAAATTGCACAAAACGTGCAATTTCTCCTTTTGCCACAATGTTTTCCACTTTTAGTCATAGGTTATCAATTCAATTATAGAGATTTTCTATTTTTTGACAAAATATGTTCAAAGTCGTCTGCTGCAGAATTGTCGTATGAGGGAAAGGGTTAATCAAATCCATCCTACCATGCCTAAAGTATTGTTCCTGATTGACAGACGGAGGGACATACATACGGAAGAATGGATGGACAAACCATTATCCCATTCGCATCTGGTGGGGAAAAAAAGGTTTTTCATTTAATCCTTTCCCTCATATAGATGCTTTCTGACGCCTCTGCAGCAGACGGCTTTTTGAAAACATAGTGACAAAAGAAGAAATTGCACAAAACGTGCAGTGCAATTTCCTCCTTTTGCCACAATGTTTTCTACTTTTTGTCATAGGTTATCCATTCAATTATGGAGATTTTCTATGTTTTGACAAAATACGTTCAAAGTCGTCTGCTGCAGAATTGTCGTATGAGGGAAAGGGTTAAAGTTTCATCTCAATTGGATTTACATTTACATAGGGGGAAGGCATTTTAGGCTACAAGTCAATGGAAGGAAATAATTATGCATGCAAAGACAGATGCAAAACATACTTTTTCGACTGGTTTTCAGCCAGTATAAATATCCAAGAAGACCATGATGGTCCTAAATAGCTCACCTGATTTAAGAGAAATCACTTAGTTTTCAATGTACTTACTCTTTTCATCATACAAGGAAATCAAGCCCTTAATAGATTCTTGGTTAAGGGTTAACCAAGAAACCTTTGGGCAAAATTATTATCTAAGCCAAGGCTTTTGTAAAAGAAGATTTTTAAGTTTTCAGTAAATAAACATACAAGGAAATCATAACTCACCCCCTAGGGGCCATTATTTTCATTGAATCAAAATAATTTGAACAATCTTGGTAGAGGGTCACCTGGGGAACATTTGTGACAAATTATTTTCTTACTAGGGAAGCACTTTTGGACAAGAAGATTTTTAAAATTTGGCATTAATTTTTAAGGCAAAAAAACCTCCACACGCTGGCGGCCATGTTTTTCAACAGAAAAATTGACAAATTTTAATAATCTTGGTAGAGAGTCACCCAAGAAACATTTGTACCAAATCGGCCAAGTACTTTTTTTAAAGTTTTCATTATACGCATACAGCAGGACCATGATGGTCCTATATCGCTCACCTTATTTGATGGAACTTAAATATTTTTCAAAGTTTTTACTCTTTTCATATACATTTGTATAAGCAAAGATGGTGGCCATGTTATAAACAGATCGGAATAATATTTGATATCTTGTTTCAAGGAGCATTTGTCCATATTCATATTTCAATTCAGGCCCATATATTTTGTCAAGGAGTTTTTTTTAGTTTTCCTGTGAAATTATTTTTTAAATCAGTCCATCGTTTTAGGAGATGTTGTTTGCAGGAAAATGTGAACAGACAGACGAAAATGAAACGAAAGGCGAGTGATCACAATAGCACACACAGCACTTTGCGAAAAAGAAAACCATCTGAGGAACATTCCTTTGAAATTATTTTGAAACCGGTCCAATGGTTTAGGAAAATGTGAATTGACAGACATCAAGGACGCCAGATGGTGAGTGATCACAATAGGACACCCAGCACTTCGTGCTTAAGTGAGCTAAAATACCTTACCACAAAGCGTTTTTAACAGGGGTTATACTTCACTAATTAAACCTTTCCTGGATACAACAAATCTGCAGCAGACAACAAAAAAATGAATACAAGATTTTAAACTTACTGAAATATTTTGTACAGACGCTCGAATTCCTTCAATGACACGTTGAACATATTCTGATATCGCTGTCGCATAATGTCCCGAATAGCCACAGTCTCCAACAAGTTTAATGAAGTTCAAGGCCACAACATCAGCATGCATGGTCTGCACATCCTATAATATTTATGTCAGTTAGATTATTTCAAATTAAGTTATGAGGAAATTTCAATTTATGTTAAATTTGAACAGCTTATTTCAAATAAAAAGCATTTTAGGGCTCATTCAAACAAGAGCACTGCGTACGGTACTTAACCGGACGACCACGCCGCCGCCGCCGACGACGACGCCAGGGTCATGACAATAGCTCTCGTTTTTTTCAAAAGTCGAGCTAAAAAAAAAAATGCGCTAAACAAAAAACCTTAACCGGACGCCCAAACCGACGCCCACGCCAACGACGACGCCAGGGTCATGACAATAGCTCTCGTTTTTGTCAAAAGTCGAGCTAAAAAAAAAAATGCTCTAAACAAAAAACCTTAACCGGACGCCCAAACCGACGCCCACGCCAACGACGACGCCAGGGTCATGACAATAGCTCTCGTTTTTTTCAAAAGTCGAGCTAAAAAAAAATATGCGCTAAACAAAAAACCTTAACCGGACGTCCAAACCGACGCCCACGACGACGCCAGGGTCATGACAATAGCTCTCGTTTTTGTAAAAAGTCGAGCTAAAAACTGTGAGGTCTAACAATCTTGGAGTCATAAGTTCAAGAACTCAATCTGCCTTAATTAACCCTTTCCCACATACAGATGCTTTCTGATGCCTCTGCAGCAGACGACTTTTGAACACATTGTGACAAAAGCAGAATTTGCTCTAAATGAGCAATTTCTCGTTTTGCCGCAATGTTTACACCTCTTTTCAATAGTTAAAACTTTCCATTAAAGAAATCTTCCCAATTTCTTCCTAGATGTTTTCAAAGCCATCTGCTGTAGATTTGTTGTATTTGGGAAAAGGTTAACCCTTTCCCTCATACGACAATTCTGTAGCAGACGACTTTGAGCATATTTTGTCAAAAAATAGAAAATCTCTATAATTGAATGGATAACCTATGAACAAAAGTTGAAAACATTGTGGCAAAAGGAGAAATTACTCATTTTGAGTAATTTCTTCTTTTGTCACTATGTTTTCAAAAAGCTGTTTGCTGCAGAGGCGTCAGAAAGCATCTATATGAGGGAAAGGGTTAACTCTTTCAAACATCTGACATAAGTATTGTGACCAGTTTTTTGTTTGTTTTCCACTGAAGGGCTGATGTGGGAAAAAAACAAGGAGACATAATGGACACTTCGTTAAGTTAAAACTCATTTATCTTACATTGATTGCCAAACAAACCTTTAAGCTTATTTTAATCACGCTTGATTCCTCAACACTTAACAGTATGCGAACAGTTTGTGATGAAAAATTTCAAAGGCAGTCAGCCCACTCATCAATGGATACAAACTGGAACACTTGAATTTGCCACAATGATACAACTTGAATATTGTTGAAAATGTGTTATTTCCATTCATTCAAAGTACTTCCGGAAATTTAACCCTTTCCTTCATATAGATGCTTTTTGACGCCTCTGCAGCAGACGGCTTTTAAAAAACATAGTGACAAAAGACGAAATTGCTCAAAATGAGCAAGTTCTACTTTTGACACAATGTTTTTCACTTTTAGTCATAGGTTATCCATTCAATTATAGAGATTTTCCATTTTTTGACAAAATATGTTCAAAGTCGTCTGCTGCAGAATTGTCGTATGAGGGAAAGAGTTAAGGTGTTTAATGAAACATATTTGCCAAACAAAATAGCTTAGCTAGCTATATAAACACTACATGTGTGTTTGTAGCTCTTTTCAAAATTCCAAAGTCATGAGTACAGGTATATAAATTAACATCTTCTTTATGAACAATTTCTACTTTTGCCACAATGTTGTTAACTATATTCACTAAGTACAATTCACTTTGAATATGTTTTCCATATGTTGGCATAAATGTTTTTAAAGTGGTCTGATGCAGATTTGCTGCATGTGAGTACCTATTCTTATGAGCAATGTCTCCATTTCTTGCAATGCTTTCAAAAGTTGTCTGCTGTAGAGGCATTAGAGAGCATCTGTATGTTTTACGGGTTAATTACCTGAATAAGAATAAGAATAATAATAAGGAATCCGCTGTGGTTGTGTGGTTAGCGTCGGTGATTTGAAACCAGGTCATGGTAGAGTGCCCTTGGGCAAGGCACATTTTCTAGCCTAGTACTGGTTTGTTTACCCAGGGATCATGAATAAGTGAAATGTCGCGGTTATATAACTTAAATAATGTTAAAAACAGCGTAAAACCCCGATAAAATAAAACCAAATTACCTGAATAGACTGAGTAACAAATGCATTCAGATCTGTGGCTTCAGATATTTGAGGAACATCCACTGAATAAAAGAAACAAGAGGACATGGAAAGTTCTAGATATAGCTCACTTGGGCCATCATTCAAAGGTAGAGTTAAATTGTTATTGACCCTAGCAGCTGACTTTGGCAATCATTCAAAGGTAGAGTTAAATTGTAATTGACGCTAGCATCCAGGCCTTTTTTAACAATCAATTTCTGTTCGATTCAGCTGCACCGATAGAGGATAACCTAAAGATCATTCACATGAAATTATTTCATAATCCAGTATGGCTTTCAAAAGATAAAAAATTGCACCACATACACTTTATAAAGTTCAGTATGAGATAAAGGTTTAACCCTTTCCTTCATATAGATGCAAAGTTTCTGACGCCTCTGCAGCAGACAGATTTTTGAAAATATGGCAACAAAAGAAGAAATTGCTCAAAACAAGCAATTTCCCCTTTTGTCACCATGTTTTCAACTCTATTCAATTATTGTAATTTCATATAAAGGGAGGTATGTTTTAAAGTCGTCTGCTAAAGATTCATGGTATGAGGGAAAGGGTTAACTTTAACGTATCCCTTCTTTACTCTAGATGTGGTCAATTTTGAAGAACTGTTTTATGCTTACAGGTAATCAATCCTCAGTGAACTATCACATAGGTGCTACAGGAAAACCAACCATAGGTCTAGATAAAGAGGTGTTTACAGCTCTTTTCCAAACAATATCTCTCTTATTATCCAACAAAAACCCATGTTGTGGTTACTCAAAAGAATCATCTCATTGAAACGATTCTTTAGAGTACCCACAACAAAGGGTTAGTGGATAAAATAAGGATTTTAGAACAAGCATAATGCTCCTTATCTACAGCTCTGCATAGAGCATTTGCGACCAATGAAAATCCAGATCACCTAACACATCCACTAACTTTGATCTGGATCCTCACTGGTTGTTACAATGTTTTCAACTTTATTAAAAAATTGTTCTCACATTTATAAAAACTTTCCCTATTTTTGCAGTTATTTCCAGTCTTCTGCTGCATATTTGTTATATGCGAGAAAGGGTTAAGGTTGTTTTTGTCAAACACAGCTCATATTATTTTTAAAGCAAATTTTCGCATGTATTTATATCATATGACTGCGAAAGTTGTGAGTGCTACTGCAAAAAGTTTACCCATTTTTCATTTATAATGAGAATTTTTTTCTTTTGCTTTAATGTTTTAAGACAATTCAATAATTATAAAGTCGAACCTGTGCTAAAGACTACCTTGAAATAACAATTCCCTGACCATTCTTTTAGTTTTCCAAATACTCATTTTCTGTATAAATGACCCTGCAATTAAAGACCACCTGTGAACAAAGATCAGAATGTTATCTTCCCATGGGTGGTCTTTAAACACTGGTCTGACTGTTCTTTCCTTTATAGATATTTTCCATATTTTTCCCCCAGATATTTTTTAATGTTTAGCAGACTTGCTGTATGTGGGCAACAGCCAATGAAATATTGTGAATTATACTTACAAAAGAAACCATACTGTTTTCCCTGAGAGTGTGTGTAACACATTAAATCAGTCTGGTTCTCTATACTTTTATTCACCACTAGAACTGTGGTCAATGTGTTCCATAACCAGTCTGTATATTGGGATGTCAAGTCTGTTGTGACCACAACCTACAGAAAAGTATGTCATTGGCTTCCTTAATTAACCCTTTCCCTCATATAGACGCTTTCTGACGCCTCTGCATCAGACGGCTTTTTGAAAACATAGTGAAAAAAGAAGAAATTGCTCAAAACGAGCAATTTCTCCTTTTGACACAATGTTTTCCACTTTCGTTCATAGGTTATCCATTCAATTATAGAGATTTTCTATATTTTGACAAAATATGTTCAGTCGTCTGCTGCAGAATTGTCGTATGAGGGAAAGGGTTAATCCTTTCCTACATGCATTGGTAATATGATGCAACTGCAGCAGCTAACATTTGAAAACATTGTAGCAAAAGGAATAAGAGGCCCAAACGGGACAGCATATATCCAGTGTCATTGGGGTTTAACAGCCCAACCTCCTGGTGTTAAAAAAAAGGGTTAAAAGTACCTTCTATTATATTATACAAGTCTGGAACCTCTAAAGGTTGTGAAATGATAGATCGTTATCCAAAGAAAGGTAATCTCTTGGCCTCTATACTATAATTCTACATAATTATGAGCAGTCCAGCCTGGATATCTCACTCTGTATTATGACAAGTGCTATCAATCTAGGAGTTCAAAGCCTGACTGAGCCATTAATTTGTCCTAATGATTTGTAAAATTCATTGTAATTTGCATTATTCATCTTTCATCAATGGGCTAAATAGTCTATGTGGGAGGGGAGCAATTACCTTGGAAGAATGTGGAGTGGAGTACATGTGCAAGGAAGCCAAGAAATATGATATAAATGAAACACCATTGAAACGGGCATTAAACCTTAATAAGCAATCAGCCTACCTGTATGCACTTTCTTACTAGAAGTGTAGCAACACTAGAAATTTGTCATAATGTCTTATTAACCCTTTCCCACCTATAGACACAACTTAACGCATCTGCAGCAGACGACTTTTGAAAACATTGTGACAAAAGAAGAAATTGCTCAAAACAAGCAATTTCTCCTTTTGCCACACAATGTTTTCAACTTTTTTACAGTAATTATACCTTCATTTCTAGAGATTTTCCATAGCTTTAGTAGATTTTTCAAATTCGTCTGCTTCAGAATTGTTGTATGTGGGAAAGGGTTAAATGATGACAATATTCAATATGATCAATATATAGATCCCAAAAACACACCTGAAGATTCTGATCAGCCTGCCTCGTTACGCAGTCTGATCAGGATGTTCCTTGTTCACATTGCAATGGTGCAAGGAAGTTTCTTGAGATCAGAACCAAGAGAACGACAACAAAAATCAAATCAACAATTCAAAACCACCAAATGTCTGGTGACTGTTGGTGACTTGAAGTATGCATTACCTGCTTTTCTTTAGCCGCCCAACTGTTGTTTGGTTTACACTGGTTTTTGTCGGAACAGGTGCAACTGTCATCTTCACATCGAACTAACACACTGATCAGGATCACAACAGCGACTACATTCGCGTATTTAGTCATTTACACGTCCGTTCGTGCCTTTAAAACAGAATATGTTATTGAACTCTTCAACAGCTTTGACTGAACTAATAAGGTATTTTACAAACTGAATATTAACTACCCAAGGTACGCTGGGTAAAATTTAAGGCCAAGCCAATAATACATTTGTTTAACAATGTGTGCAATAAATTATTATCGCGGATGGTTAATTAGGTCTATTTCAGTTTTGAATGTGCATTCAAATATAAAAGGTTATAAATGCAATTGTTTTGATTATGTTTACTAGACAACTTTTCCATTGAAACCAGGGAGACTTTAAATAATAATCGATACTAGTAATTCATGATCCATGGATACTGAAAGACAATAAACCGGATAGATACACTATTGGCCTACTATAGGATGATTGATTGTTTTGGTGTTTTACGCCGCTTTCAACAATTGTTCAGTTATATCACTGCGTTACCTGGGTAAATTACCAGTAGGCCTACTACTAGTTCATTTATTCTGAGACCAGCCAGATAGTTGTAATGCTTTCCCAGCAAACCCTGAGCTTCAAGGAGGGCAGCTATTTCCACTAATTTTAAAATCTTTGGCCCGGCCGGGGATCGAACCCGTACTCGCGGCGGACGCTCTATCACCGCGGCGTTGTTGCCGACTAGGAGGAGGGTGTGAAAGCACCGACTTATGAGTAAAAGGTACAGATACAGATTTGCCAATATCCGACAACTTCCATTTTTAGATCACCTGAGCCAAAGGCTCAATGTGATCTACTCTCTGTCTGTCGTCCGTCGTTATCGTTTAGCTTTAAACATCATCTCCTCCCAAACAACATGACCAAATTTCAACCAAATTTCACAGGGATGTTCCTTTATTGGTCCTCTTTCAAACTTGTTCAAAGATTCAAATTCCATTGGGTTGCTGCGGCATCAGAAAAGGGGCAAAACGTTCAAACTTTAAAACTCTTCTCCTCTGAATCCGCTTGTCAGATTCCAATATAATTTGGTATAAATGTTCCTTAGGTGACCTTCTACAAAAAATAGAGCCATACTGATTGGTTGAAAAACATGGTAGTCAGGCGACATCAGAAAAGGGGCAAAATGACAACATTTGAAAATACCAAAATCATAGCAACCAGGCGTCATCACAAAAGGGGTTAACTGAACTTTTAGCTACAAATGACAACTTCTACCACTCCACTGAACCAAGTTCAACTTAACTTTCAAACTTGTACACAGACTTACATTATGTGTAGAACTTTGGTTGCTGAGGCATCAGAAAGAGAGAAACATACCCAAACTTTAAAATCCTTTTCCTTCATAATCTGCTTGTCCGATTCCAAGATAATTTGGTAGAAATGTTCCTTAAGTGACCCTCTAAAAAACCTGTTCAAGCCATATTGATTTCGTTGAAAAACAGGACAGCAAATCGGCATCAGGAAACGTGCAAAATGACAAACTTTATAATTCCATTCTTATTTAAGTTCTTGTTAGATTTCAAGATACAACTGGCCTTTACTGATAGTCTATTGCTTTAATTTTCCACTCCTTGCAGTTTCATTTGCACTCCTGATCAAGTTTTCCCAGATAGTGCAGTTAAATAATTGCTACTAATTTACTATCCCTCAGGTGATCGATTTAGGGCCACCTTGGACCTCTTGTTGAAGATACCCTACTTACTTTCCTAGTCCCTTTATAACGTCACATTGAAAAGGATGAGAAACAAAATTAATGATCTAGAACTGTGAGCATTTGAAAACTTCATTCATATCAAGGCATATAATATGCATGTGATTACAACAGGGTCAAACAATAATGAAACAGTAAAGTATTACAGAGATCATTTATGATATAAGGAATGTTCAGTATTCCGAGAATATTTAATTAATTATTTCAATCTCAAAGTTTATTTTTGTTTTTACAGTTCATTATATCATTATAGAGCTTATGAGAGTTAGGATGCTAACAATTCATTCTTTCTTCATTTAAATAATCACACTCACACAAATAATGGAATTCTTCACCAATACTATTCTTATTACAGAGAGTACATGATCTTTCGTTACGTTCAATTCCGAGATGACGGCCTTTTTCTATTGGCATGAAATGGTTCATAGTCCTTAATTTACAAAGAGACTTTATTAAATTAATAGGCAATATATCTCAATACTCTTCAAAACAATAATCTTTTTAGCTCGACTTTTGAAAAAAACCGAGAGCTATTGTCATGACCCTGGCGTCGTCGTCGGCGTCGGCGGCGTGGTCGTCCGGTTAAGGTTTTTTGTTTAGCTCATTTTTTTTCTCCCTATCAGTCGAGCGTCTGTGCCGTACGCGGTGCTCTTGTTTATACATACGATATACAAGGCATTTTTGAGAAACAGTAACAGTGCATTCCCATTTTTTGCAAAATTGGTCATGCAGTCTTTCTTTAATAATATATTTAAAATGATTAATGCTGTCTACACTTTGATTAATGAAGTAGTCAGACATACCTAACATATCTAATTTATATTTAACAAAAGCAATCCATGCAGAAATAATCATTGTACAAAGACAATGCAGTTTTATATAAAATATTACATATTTTGTCACTTTTAGAATTCAGTAACTTCGCCCTGAAGCAATTAACTCTAGATTTTACTTGTGAAATAACAGGATTAATGTCAAGTTCTCCATAAACCATACAGTTGGAAGTGGATGACTCCACACCCAGGATTAATTAACAAATAATAATATTCAAATTTTCACAATGCCGAACTTCACTGCCAAACAAAAGAATAGGGACAATCAATGAATCAAATAAATGCAATTGTAAATTTACTGGGAGACCAAGTGCTCGAGATTTCAATACCACCGCAAACATAGCTCTTTAAGCCTGTTCAACAAGCCTTGCTTTGGTTTTAGCAAAGTTACCTTTGTAATTGACATTCACACCCAAGGTATGGAACTCATTAAGAAGCTCCAATTTGTTATGCCTGTACTTTTTTACATCATTGTTTGTTTTACGTTTTGAAAACATAACAACTTTTGTTTTAGCTTCATTAACTTGGATATCCCACATACAACAATAATCGTGCATTGTATCTAATGCTCTTTGTAATTCAACTTGGATTTCAGCCAATACAACTGTATCATCTGCATATTGCAGGAGAACAATTCTTAAGAACAAATCAAAATCATCATTACTAAGACAATTAAAGGTGGCCATTGACATAGTAGTAAGAATTCAAACTGTGTTGCCATAAACTGAGATAAATCATTCAAATATATTGAGAATATAATCAATGACATATGTTCACCCTGACGTACACCACTAAAGAAGTTAGGCAATGAATTGCTGGTTTTAACACCTGACTTGGCTTTACTATACATGTTTTACATTATAGTTATACATTTGCCATTTATAGAATGTGACAATAGTTTCTGCCAGAGGAGTACACGTTTCTGCCAGAGCAGTACACGTTTACAGAGTCAAATGCTTTCGTATAGTCTACAAATGCACAAAACAATTTCTTATTGGTACCGAGAGAAAAAATGAACAAGTTACTTCAGTGAGAATATATTATTTATGGTACTATAATTCTTGCGAAACTCTGCTTGTTCCTGCAGATTATGACATTCTGGTTAGTTATCAAGTCTTGTATTTAGAGCATTAGTAAAGAGTGTACCGCAATAACAAAGCATAGTGCATCCTTGGTACCCAGGATATTCATAAAACATATGATACCCTGGGCAAATTGGCTAGCGAAATTTCGTAAAGCATGCGCCACGATTTCCTCCGTAACAACACTGTAATTTTAGTATCGCAAAAGGTTTGTGTCATGCGGCCAATCAAAAGGCTGCATTTCACCTCATAAATTATTCATGAGTACGAGATTTTTACAGCCAATTTGCCCAGGGTATCATATATTTTATGAATAGCCTGGGTACCGAGGATGAGCATAGTGATGCCTCTGTAATTATTAGGGTCAAGAGGGTCAAGTCTATCACGCTTATTCTTATAAATTGGCAAAATACTACCCTGACCCTAATACAATGTTAAATAGTCTTTATAAATGAGAGAAATAAACTTATCATTATCTGCATTTTTAAAGTACTCTTTTAAAATAGTGTCAAAAGTGGATGGTCTTTTATAAATCTTCAAACGCTTAATTGTTTTCTTAATCTTCTCTACGGTAAAGTAAGCATTTAACATATCATTGTTATCAGGCAAATAAGCAATATCAATGTTATCACCAGTATCAGTATTCTCATTCACAGTCTCATTTAGCTTCTTAAACTGATCATAAAATACCTCGCAAGTATTTTTTGTCACAATGTATTTTCTATCTTCTGAATATTTGTTCAGTAGACTCCAGAAAGATTTAAACTCACTTATTCGTAAATTTAACAGTTAACTTTTGTTATTACAAGTATTTCTACCAACATAAGCTTCATTGCCACATCTACCATTTGCAATACAAAGACCCATAGATTTACACATTTCTATTAATATAAATTATTTATTGCATTATTATCCTCAGAAAACTGATGGATGGGAATTTTATTCTTAATTTGATAATTGACATACAAGTCATTATACATGTATTCACCACCAGTAGTATTAACTACATATGGGTCTATATCAACTATCTGACAATTTTCTACTTTTGGCATTAAACACTCACAAAAAAATAAATAGGATGCCCCACTATTATGTGATGAGATATCAATACTATTGCTCTCTAAAGTGTCAAAGATACCAATATTACTATATCGAGATCCTTCTGTGGGGACATTAGCCACTTCAATAATATAGGTTAGGAATTTATACCACAAACAATTTATTTTCATGACTAAGGTCTAGAACTTAAATTTCAGACAAAAATCTTTTATAAAGATACCGACACCCACTGATTTATTTTAAAAAAAATCTCGATGTTTTCCTTTAATTGTATTATCATCAATGACTGGGTCATCAAATGAATCCAATTCAGTTTCTATTAAGTGAACAATGTCATATTGATTTACACATTCAATAACGTCTGGAAACTATAACTTAGAGCAAAGCCCACAACCATTTACATAAGCAACTTTAAAAGGGAGTCTATTTTTCACAAAACTCTTACTGCAGTTATGTTTATAAAGCTCTTTTTGGCTTTTAATATACTCACTACAATAACTATGTTCAGTATATGAACTTTGTTGACATCAACTATTGTCGATATTATGTACTGGTTGATTACTATCAATATCATAATGATATTATGAAATAGCATGAGGATGACATTCTCCGGCGTGTCCCAAATAAAATTCTCCAACCCAAGCTCGCGCATCATACTATCAGTCTATCAGTCACGTCAACCTTGAGTTCGTTGAAAATATCATCAGCGGACATGATTTTGTAGTGTTTTTCTTTGAGAATACAGTGAACATTTCCATACCGAATATAAGTACGTTCCACATGAGGAATCCTACCGACAATAAGGGGTTTGTTGATTCACGAAAAAACGTTTACATGTGTATATGGTCTGGATGAACTGTCTAGAATTAAAACGAACACTGACCTAACGCTTCTTGCCCGACCTTGGATTAGTAAAGTGACAATCACTAATATCCTGAAGAAAAAAGGAGCTGCTGTTGTGACCCAATGCTGGTCGAAAGAGACCGGGTTTGATAACAATCTTGCTGAATGCTATTCTCACTATAACTGAATCAGTGAGAAGTTTCCAATTCGGATATTTTCTCTTTTCTGGCATTGTTCAATGCTGACAATTTTGTAATGGTTCACAACTTGCTTGTTTTGGCTTTTTCAGATCAGCATTCTGGGCACATTCGGAAATAAGCGAAGCCAACGACTCAAATGTTGGTTCTAGTAAGAGTAGTAAGGCTTGGACGTTGTGAGCGGTAAAGCGTAGAGAGCATTTCTTACGTCGTGGATTATTTTACCAAAACCGTTGAAGTGAGTCGGATTGACATTTAATCATCGAAAGGAAAGCATAGCTGAAAAGGAAATCTCATCATGAGTGATATTGGATATATCTCGACCCTAGCTACAGTAGACTCTAAAAAACGCCCCCTTTCTTCTCCTCTTGACTTGAATGAACCTAAAAAGTCTCAGATGTACAAACCACATGGACCATCTTCTGATCATGAAACTGATCCTGAGACTGTTTCTACTCAAATGATCAATTCCCCGCAAATTACTCTAGGACTAGACGACATCAATACCATAGCCGGGGTACTGAAGCAGACTTTTCACAGTGAAGTGGAAGGTATGATCAAGTCAATAATGGCCGCTCCTGTCCAAAGCATAGTGGATGGTGTCCTTGCAGGGCTCAGCGCTAGAGTTACCTCGTTAGAGTCCAAAAATAGTGTACTGTGCCAGGAAAAAAAAAATACTAAGGGAAGATAGTTTAGTACTTCAGCGTAGCATAGATGACTTCCAATCTGCCACTGAGCAACATAGTCGTAGAAATGGTCTACGTATCAGTGGAATTCCTGAATCCTGGGAAATCAAATGGATAACACGGACACAATAGTGATGAATCTTTGTAAAGATCTCAAGGCGCCATTGACAAAAGAGGATATCGATAGGTCAAACAGAGTCGGAAAACCAGACGGTGCTACACCGCGACAGATCGTTGTGAAATTTACCTCATACAGATCACGTCTGTCGGTAAATCGAATGTGTATACATGTCAACGAAGAACTCTCACGCAAGTGAAGTGAAGTTTTCTTCAAAGCCAGGAAACTAGTATGATCATCACGTATTAACGGTGTGTGGACGTCCGAAGGCGTCATATTAGTGAAGTACAGACGTGATTCAATCCTCCGTGTTAAGAAGCTTGAAGATCTGTCTATGTTTGAATGAATCGCCACAGCCTAATATATACATTTGACAAATTCACGTGATAGACCATAGTCCAGGATTTTAACAGGTTACGATCATTTATTATTGTATAATTTTGTCTGACAGTTTTCATTCTTGAAAAATTAGTGTGTTCTTTCAAATTCACGTTTCGGACGGTGGTTTGGGCATATTTGCGGCGGATTACATTCCTGTACATTGTTGGAGAGGGGACAATGTTATTTGTGATAAGTTTCTCTTTTTCTAACAATGTCAATACCTTTCTGTATCAATTGATTGCACAGTTAAAGGATAAAGCGTGTTTGTGTTTTTAACAATACGTCTGTCTCTTTCTCTGATATACGGGTATTTGAATATGTGTATGTATGTGTGTATATTATTATAGGTGTGTTTGTGGGTATGTATATATGTGTATCTTTTCTCTTTTCCGACCACGATTTAAAAAAATTATACTGCTACAGAAGGCACAACATCAGGGAAAAGGGTGGTAGATACTAGAATCATCCAAATATCATGTTTTCATCACATACATCTAGTTGACAACAAAGAGTTGTTACGGTGATGTAGTGTGATAGATTTCGCATTTGAAGACTTTACCACCACATGTGAAGGTGGAGTCATAGCCGTACACCACACCCGTTATCCGAATACACAGAACGCGGATATCGCGGGAATGGAAGACAAAACGGTGAGTAAACAACTAAGTGAATTATTTAGAAATTATAAATTCTAGCTTAATCCGAATAATGTTTGCTTAAAAATAAATAACTGCGTCATGCACAGACGAAGTCTTAGTTTAAATTGCTCTCTTGAAAGCAAAGTAGTATACCCAAACATGTTGTATTGCAATCATCTTTGGTTACATTTTGTGTTTTGAAGTAGTATTAACAAAATTAATACGAGTTTGTATATCTATTAATGACATTATCATGTCAAGTAAACATTTTTTGGCCACAACTTACATCAGATAAGAATACTACTGAACGCGGATCTCATACTTTCTTTGGCCACAAAAAAAACACGGCTTTCAGAACTTCAATTTACTGCATTTCTTTGTGTGTTTTAATGAAATATCGTATGTAAAGCTTAAATTTATTGTGTTGCCATTTTCCATTGTAAACAAAAGCAGTCGACATTGGTTGAAATTGTCGACCGCTGCATCATTACACACAGAGACAGTGAATTGAAATACAGATAATTGGTGTTCGACGACCAAGCTAGTATGCTAAAATACCAGACAAAAATACACTACGGTAGCGTTCCAAGAGGAATTGAAAAGAATTGTAAGAGCATTGAAGTCCGGGAATCCCAAGTTTATATTTTAAATAAAAGGTCCAATAATAAGAAACTAAATACTCCTGTAGCAAACAATTTATGTCAAGACAAACACATAACAATAAATATGACAATCAGTTCATTCGAATGTTTTTGAACAGTTCTTTATTACAACGGATGAAATACATATACATTTTAACATGTTTAGAACGTTTAAGACTTATCTGTATATCCAATATCCCGGAAAACCATTGATGTCGTTAACTTATAATGATGCGAAAAAACTTCAAATGTCAATTCAGAAATCATTGGTTTGACCTACAAGAGAAAGACACTGGAAAACACAAAGAATGTCACGAATCAGACAACCTAATTAACAAGCTCATGGGAAACGGGGTGTAAGACCGTTTCATGCTGGAGAAGACTCAACAGTTCTGGCCCATCATCGCGGAGGGTTAACGGACTTGCCGAATTTGTAGATATAAAACATTTGAGTAAACAAATGTTAGTTTGTGAAACATATTCAGACCAAGTATTTTTACCTTTCTTCAACATAGGAGAATGGAGAAAAAATGCCTTTCTTAATGCGGTTACACGTCTCAGAGATAAAATAGGTATTCCTAACAATACTTTAAACAAGAGGCCCATGAGGGCCTATGCTCTACTGGCATTGATCTGGCTTGTTTCAAAAGGAACCAATATGTCATCAATATTCAAATACCATCTAAGTTTGGTGAAGATCAGATAGTAAATGGAAGCTCTATTGTGTTCACAAGCTGTATTATAGCAATTTTGACAATTTCAAGGGCCATAATCCAGCCATGCATGGGTATATCTGGCCGTTTTTTAGAAATGAACCAAACTCTCATAGATATCTAACTACTGTATACGTTTGATTGAGATACAATCAAAAATAAGGACTGTATCATGTTAACAAGCCCTATTATAGCAATTTTGACAATTTCAAGAGCCGTAATTCAGTCATGCATGGGGCGGATCTGGCTTGTTTTCGAAGGGAATCAAGCTCTCATGGATATCTAACTACTGTATAAGTTTGGTTGAGATACAATTAAAACTAAAGACTGTATCGTGTTAACAAACTCTATTATAGCAATTTTGACAATTTCAAGGGCCATAATCCAGTCATGCATGGGCAGATATGGCTGGTTTTCAAAAGAAACCAAACTCTCATAGATATCTAACTACTGTATAAGTTTGGTTGAGATACAATCAAAAGTGAAGACTATCGTGTTAACAAGCTCTTTTATAGCAATTTTGACCATTTCAATGGCCATAATCCAGTCATGCATGGGCGGATCTGTGGCTGGTTTTCGAAAGGAATCGAGCTCTCATGGATATCTAACTACTGTATAAGTTTGGTTGAGATACAATCAAAAGTGAAGACTGTATCGTGTTAACAAGCTCTTTTATAGCAATTTTGACCATTTCAAGGGCCATAATCATGTCATGCATGGGCGGATCTGGCTTTCGAAAGGAACCGATATCTCATGGATATCTAACTACTGTATAAGTTTGGTTGAGATACAATCAAAAGTGAAGACTGTATCGTGTTAACAAGAAATTGTTTACGGACGGACGCACGCACGCACGCACGCACGACGGACGAATCGCCACGACATAAGCCCTTCTGGCCTTTGGCCAGTAGAGCTAAAAATTATATTTACATTTGTGTTATCAAATAAATTATCTGAAAGTACAGTGATGGAACAGACCGACTAGTGATTTGCAACGTATAAGGATGATAATGTTATCTTTCAAGGTCATCTTTCAATGCGCATACGTCTTCAATTATCGTTCATGAGAGTTCTTCTCGTAGCGATTCCTGAATTTGGATTCACAATTGTTGCACGAGTACGTCTGAAGTACGGTATTAGTATTCAGACTTGATATACAGACTGTTTGTAGAGATCCCTTTGACAGTGATCGAATGGGCGTTTGAACTTTCCAGGACACTGTTCTTTGTGCGTCTTGCGATGTAAAATAAAACCGCTGTTCCGCTTGAAAATCTTCCCGCAAACTTCACCCATCGCAGTGTTGTGCTTTATAGACTTGCTTATTCAGTTGCTCTTGTGTTACAAAATACTGGTGACATGGTGTCCAACGAATTCGGTCGGGTTGATGGCTACACAGGTGACGGTTTAAACTGTTTTTTCAACTTATTCTTGTTTCCCACATTGCTAACAGTCATAATTATTCAAATTCACAGTTTCATCATAGCTGAAATATAAATGGTGTGGTTTCTAACATTGGACATGGGTCATTCGCATGTGTAGTTCTATACATGACTTGTGTAAACATAATTAATGTACGTTTCATTGAAGAATGGTGTAAACTATTGTTGTATTTACAAGCCAAAATGTGTAAACAACATCAAAATAATTATATGATTTCCGCTTTTGTTGCATCCAAAATCCGATTTCTGTTCGACTTAGTGTGGATTTTATCCGATGTATGCAGTGGCCACATAACAACACCATTGTCTCAGAAAATTCAGAAATGCACATTACAATCGGCTTTTTCAAGCTGTAATTTAGACAGATGATGCAATAATGTATATTTGATAGAAACATGACATTCTTTTAATAAACAGAGTTCAGCAGGCGATGTTTACCGAAAAAATGACATAACAAACCTTATGGAATATATTTAATGAATTTTATGCGGTGATTTAACACAGAATTTCACAATGGAGTGTCGCATTTATAAATTCTTGTACCAACCACTGTCTGAAGTTAAGCTTGAACTGACGTTTTTGGAAGATTTACTAAATAAAGAACTCACCAATTTCGTTTCACTTCCCGCGATATCGGCGTTCTGTATATTCGGATAACGGGTGTGTACACTCAATGCATTATGAGCCGAGATAGGCCGATTACATTTTTCACTTCCTGTTTGTTCAAAGAAGTTAGTGATTTTGTTAAACAGAATTAAGGTAAGCAATTTGTTATTGGTAAATTCGATCGATTTCGATTTCTTACGTAAGCAAAATGCTTAATCAAATTCCTATTGTGTCCCTCGAAATTTCAAAAAAGCATTTATTTGTACAAAATGTCCTGAAAATATGTTTTATTTCAAATGTTTTAATTTGGAATTTCCTTTTTTAGAAAAACCAAGATCTAAAAATAAACTAGGAATTCCCGTCATTACCTAAATATAGTTTTAAAATGTACACAATATTATACATGTTAACATATAAATGTATGCTTTCCTTTACGGCTTTGGATGCTAGATGAGAGTTCTTTCCTCTCTTTTTTTGTTTTATTGGAACTTTTTTTTGTTGTATTGCAACTTATTTTGTAAAAAAAATCCTCATTCGAACGTAAATGTTTGAGCTAAGCTCTAACAATAAAGCTCCGAAAGCAGTGATGCTAGTTTTGGTTTTCTCTGTCTGGAGCCATATCTAAGGCATTGTTAGATTGAATTAATATTGTTTGTCTTGATTCTAGGACAAGGTCACTAGGCAAAATAAAAATCCTTGTGAATACTCTAGAAGTGTCTTAACTTATTTGTCAAAATACTTTATGATTCAGTGAAATCTAATTTTACAGAACCATGGTTCTCTGATGAGCGATAGCTACAAGGCCTCCTCGACATGTACTTGTTGGCTTTTCTACGACAGACGACTTTTGAAAACATTGTGTGCAAATGAAAAATTGCTCATAATGACCAAATCCTTATATTAGCGTAATGTTTCAAATCTCTTCAATAATTATTGATAGAGGTTTCCCGTGATTTTGCCAAATATCAAAATCGTCGGCTGTAGATTTGTTGTATTTTTGTTTAATCAATAATCAATTATATACATGTTTATGAAGCGTATCAATTAACAATAATTTGTCAGACGTGAATAGCTTTAATTTATCCATTCCCACTGCAATATGTTACTACCTAGGAGAAATAAAATGTACGCGTTATTCTGCTAAATTAAGAATACACTGGTGTTTACTGTCATGTTAGTTACACGTAGATCTTCATTTTGGTGACGTTTTGTATATAACAGCGTTACTGTATTCCTTTCAAATCGATGCAACCATATTAACGTTCTTGCAAACGATCACAAGCCGAAAAACACTCACAATTACAGCCTATGTACACTGAGTACAGTGTCGGATTTTGAAGCCTTTGTTGATCATTATCTTTTATTTTTCAGTATCGGAAAATGAAGAAATGGATTTTCCAGAGAATGCATTTGATCCTAGGACTTTGCCAACCCCGTCTTTAGTATGTCGGCCCGATACCGATGGGGAGAGTGTGCCATATCCGTCACAGAATACCTTGCGACCTAACCAAAGGGAAACAATCAACAATCCAGCATGGTATGAGAGCGCCGCCTTGGTAACCTCCATGTCCTCTGATAAACAAACGGATCATACCGTAAGTGTGGGTTAACGCTTGCGACATCTTGATCCGTCTCCTGCTGAATTCCTGCAACTGGAATGATCAACTTTCATACCTGAAGAACTCTTGTATTTTTATTAAACTTCTCCTAAGAATTAATGGTTGAAGAGTATGGCATCACCACATTCTTAAGCAGGTCTTAATGATATCTTCGCTGTAAACCTAAACAGTCTGATTAGATGTTATTTCAAAACTATTAGTGAACACCGGATTAACATTCATCTAAGCTTTATCTATATAAGCTAAACGTGTAAATATTTATTTACAGATGAGACCAGTGACGAATTTAGCACCAATAGAAAACCGTAGAACTACTCAAAATTCTCCAAGACCCCACAGCAGACCCGAATTAGAGATGGAGCCAAGTTATACATCAACGTTATTCTCTTGGGCACCTGTTGAGCACTCGGCCACTGTATCGAACGCGAGAGGAAATGGACAACCCTGTCGAACATCAATAGAAGAGCACAGCCCATACGGATCGCCACATGAGAAATATGAAGAATATGTCCCTAACAGTATGTATGATCCTACAAAGAACCTCTATCGACACCGTCTATACACACGGGGATACTCTAATAACATCGGCACCTACAACGGACGCCTTAAAACGTTTTTTGGATGGATGGATGGAAATATGCCCGTTAACAAAGAGATCATGGCAAAGGCGGGATTTTACTACGAAGGCAAGACAATTATAACATGTTCAAATAGAATCGAATCAAAGACTTCTTTCAATTATGAAACAGTAAAATAGTTTTAAGCCACACCAAAACGGATATTAAGAGGCTGTAAACCATGTACTGCATACAACTTTGCAACAGACGACTTTGCAAATATTTTGGCAAATTTAAGTAAAATGTCTGTAATTATAAGTATCATTAGTGTATAACAATGAATGCTTTGGGGGCAAAAGGAGAACTATTATGAGCAATTGAATTGCACACTTCTATGACCAGTGTTGTGTTATAACAATTCTCCATTGACGTGTAGTACCCTTGCACGACTACATGGCAAACAGGGCGGTACCTGGTGACACTTATCTAGATCTTCCCTTGTCGGCTATATGGCAAACAGGGCGGGATCTTGTGACACTTATCTAGATATTCTCTTGCGCGGCTACATGGCAAACAGGGCGGGACCTGGTGACACTTATCTAGATTTTAAAAAGCACAAGGACATTTTATATACAATATTTTATTAAATTTGCGAAGAAAAATAAAGACGTTTAATGAAAAAAAAGATCTTTGTTTCGCCTAGAATAAACAATGTTTTCAAAAGACAGGAATGAAGATTGGTCATTATTTTGTTGTTATTTTTATTATTATTATCGGTTCTAATAATTACTAACATTCTTGTTGTAGTAATCATTATACGCATGATTGTGAGATCATTTTCCTTTATTTCAGGGATTTCTGATGAGGTTTATTGTTCCAATTGTGGTAATATGCTTCATCAGTGGGCAGAAGGCGACGACCCAAGAGAGGAACACTTCAACAATTTTGGTTTTGATTGTACTATTTCATTTTAGCTTACCATTAGTCTTTATTTCTTTATTGGACAGTTGTGATTTGATTTCGGTTGTTTGTGTACCTTCACGAAAAGTTCAGCAAAGCTTAATTTCCACTTTGTGCAGTAACAGATATTTTATTTTCAAATGTAACACAAAGTATCTTAGTCAAATGGACTCAAGTTATTAATAATATGTCTCTTGAACTTTTAAAGTTTACATCCACGACAAAGAATTCATTGTGTAACGTGTAATGATCCTTCACTGAGTTAAGCAATCACCCATCAAGGAGCTAACCGCGATGTACGATGCTTAATTTAGTGAACAAGTCATCCGCTCTTCCAACGTCGCTGCAAAATGTCGGCTGTAGAAGTGGTATTTGTACCTAAACCCCATTCCCGATCATTTCTACATCTTTGCTCTTGACTTCGATTCGAAGTCACACAACTGCTCACTAGCAATTCATCAGAGCGGAGCCAATGTAACATATCAATGGGAACCACCGGTATACGCCGATGATGTCGTATTTCAGCGCTGCCACAACTTGTAACGTGTATCGGGTTCTTCACGGAGTTCATCTTTCACGGGACAACCAGGGACATGGATAAGAGGGATAAGTAACACATTTGTATACACCCGTCCCAACATTTGTAGCCAGTAAAACTAAAAAACTATTGAAGATATGACAATAACAAAGATGTTTTCTTGAAGCTTAAACATTCTTCTATTGCAATAGGCAAACATATAGATACAAGTATTTGAATACATTACATATTTTGATTATCTTTTATCCTCGTGAATAATGTCAGAAACAAAATTATTAAAGCTAAAAAATCATAATACCTGTATTTTTTAAACCAGTCATTATACAAATTACAAAGACATTCCAGTTGTTCAATGTATCTGTAACTTTAGTTGATTGTTTAAGTTTTCAGAATATGTATGTTTTGTTTATTAGCCAAATATGACTTAAAAATTTTCATTGCTACAAAATGTGAAAACTTTGACGAATTCTTCCCTCTTATCTACGTTCCTGGGACAACCATCAATGAACTAACCGCGATGTACGTTGCTTAACTTAGTGAAAAATACAACGACTTTACCAATGTCGCTATTAAAGCCTGATTCCTCAGCAAGGCTGTAGGAGTTGTATTTGTACCTATAATCAATTCCCGTTACACTTGTATCCTTGTCTTTATAGTTTCACTCAAAATAATGTAATTGATGCAAGCCTTACTATATAACATCATCTTCGATTTGTCAACGTGTAACGAATGAAACTACGACATGTATAAAGTATAATTATTAGCTCAACAAATGAAACATATATGGTTATGTGTTCTGCCAAATTATTGATTATAGAATAATGCCAGTATGAATTAGTTTGTAGTATTTAAATTCAACGTGATTAAGACACAGTTTTGTTTAGGTCACAAAAACAAATTTTACCAAACAATGAATATTAATTACATTGAACAACTTGATTAACCTCTAACATCACTTTGGTGTTTCTAGAAACGCCGCTTTCAAGACAAGATGTAAACTTTAAATATAATTATTATATTTGAGAAATCATCAAAACTTGCATTGTAACATTAACAATGGCTTTACTCATTGTGAAATGCACATAGTTATTGTTACTGTCTGTGTCACTAAATGTCAAGTGTCAATCGTCAAATAATACATTTTCTCTGTCTGTCATCCCTTTTTCTCTCCTCTTCCTTTTTTCTTCTTCTTTTCTTAATCCACCCAAACCCTCTCCGAAAATTAGAAAAATATAAACATCATGCCTTTGCTGTTATACGGTATCGCATTGTTGAGCATGGTATACATAACAGAACAGCATAGTTTATAACCAAAAACCTTTTCGTGCCTAACATTGCTTTTATAAATAAACAGCTAAATCTCTCAAACGTTTTCGTTCGTTTCTGTTTTAAAAAGATTGCAAGCGTTTACATTTTCTTGTTTTCGTCAAATTACATGTGCGTGGATAACCTTTAATCATAGACAAACCTTATCGGAGAAGTCAAAGTGGCAATAAATCCATCGCGCCAACGACTTTTGTACAGAAAATTTATTTAAATGAATAAACACGGTGCCCTCTGACTTTCCCTGGGGGAATACGCGTGGGTATTTGAGACCGGGCAATCTCATTAAAATCAGACCAAAAAACTTCTATGTACGTATATTGAAGTTTTTTGGTCTGATTTTAATGAGATTGCCCGGGACCGATCCCTATGTCGCTTTTCCTGGAGTAGCAACGTTTAAATGGATATATTTCCTACAGCCAGTCCCATCTGAATGGTTAATAATTACAAGCAGAACCGTACTAATAAGGATAACTAGATATTGCTTTTTTGAAAAAGCGCTTGTCTCCCCATTTGTGTGGTCATAGGGGAGGAAAAGAAATGATGGAGATGAATTTTTTAGTTTTGGACTGGAGATGAAGCAACAGTGACAATCCTCAGTTATTGAGCGGAAACAATTTTTCAGCTGAGGGTTACCATGACCTTGGTCTTTGACCTAGTGACCTCAAAATCAATAGGAGTCATTTGCTGCTGGTGACCAACCTGCACACCAAGTTCCTGGGCCTAAGCAATCTTCAGTTATTGAGCGGAAACCATCACCTTGACTTTGACCTTTGACCTACTGACATCAAAATCAATAGGGGTCATCTACAGGTTAGGACCAAGCTGCACACCAAGTATGAAGTTCCTGGATATAAGCGTTCTTAAGTTATATAAAACACATTTTTCAGCTGAAGGTTACCGTGACCTTCGACATTTGACCTTGTGACCTCAAAATCAAACAAATTCAATAAAGGTCATTTACTGGTTAGGACCAACCTGCACACCAGGTATGAAGTTCCTCAACATAAGCATTCTTTAGTTATTGAGAGGAAACCATTTTTCAGCTGAAGGTTACCATGACCTTGACCTTTAAGCTAGTGACCTCAAAATCAATAGGGGTCATCTACTGGTGATGACCAACCTGCACTCCAAGTATTAATTTCCATGGCCAAAGCATTCTAGTTATTAAGCAAAAACAATGTTTCAGCTCATTGTCACTGTGAACTTTCAGCTCAAGGTCACTGTGACCTTGACCTTGACCTCAAAATTAATAGGGTCTTCTACTGGGCATGGCCAACCTGCATACCAAGTATGGAGTTCCTCGGCCCAAGCATTCTTCAGTTATTAAGCGGAAACCATTTACCTCACAAGGTCACCATGACCTTGACCTTTGACCTTCTGACATCAAAATCAATAGGAGTCATCTACTGGTCATGACCAACCTGCATACCAAGTATGAAGATCCTATGCCCAAGCGTTCTTCAGTTATTGAGCGGAAACAAGTGTGACGGATGTGACGTTGACCACTGTGACCTTGACCTTTGACCTAGTGACCTTAAAATTAATAGGGGTCATATGCTGGTGGTGACCAACCTGCACATCAAGTATGAAGTTCCTGGGCCCAAGCAAAAACTATTTATCAGCTCATTGTCACTGTGACCTTTCAAGCTCATGGTCACTGTGACCTTGACTTTAAACGTACTGACCTCAAAATCAATAGGGGTCTTCTACTAGGCATGGCCAACCTGCTTACCAAGTATGGAGTTCCCCAGCCAAAGCGTTCTTCAGTTATTGAGCGGAAACCATTTTTTACCTCACAAGGTCACCATGACCTTGACCTTTGACCTTCTATTATCAAAATCAATAGGGGTCAGCTACTGGTCATGACCAACCTGCATACCAAGTATGAAGTTCCTACGCCCAAGCGTTCTTCAGTTATTGAGCGGAAACAAGTGTGACAGACGGAAGGACGGACGGAACGGGCAAAAACAATATGTCACACCAATGTAATGGGGGAGACATAATTATCCTTTATACACTTGTTCTCAAGTGTTGTCCAGGTAACTTGGGGCTTATGTCTTGAGCATGATTTAGAAGAAACAAGAGGTCCAAGAGGGCCAGTATCGCTCCACGGCCATAAGGCAAAAATCAAATCTCCAAACAGCCATGCCCCCTGGTGGCTATTTTTTGTACCAACCACCATGGCTTAAAGGAATCTTGTAGAGTGTCACCCAAGGAATGTTTCTGCAAAATTATTTGAAAATCGGCCTGACACTTTCGGAGGAGAGGATATTTTAAGTTTTCACTATAGCCATATAAGGCAAAATAGCCCCGCCCCCCTGGCAGCCATATTTTTCAACCAATCAACATGGCTTGAAGGAATCTGATAGAGGGTAAGCCTAGGATCATTTCTACAAAATTATTTGAATATCAGCCAAACACTTTCGGAGGAGAGGATATTTTAAGTTTTCACTATAGCCATATAAGGCAAAATAGCCCCGCCCCCCTGGCAGCCATATTTTTCAACCAATCAACATGGCTTGAAGGAATCTGATAGAGGGTAAGCCTAGGATCATTTCTACAAAATTATTTGAATATCAGCCAAACACTTTCGGAGGAGAAGATTTTTTAAGTTTTCACTATGGTCATATAAGGCAAAATAGCCCCGCCCTCTGGCGGCCATGTTTTTCGACCAATCAACATGGCTTGAAGGAATCTGATAGATGGTCACCCAATGAACATTTCTACAAAATTATTTAAAAATCGGCTGAACACTTACGGAGAAGAAGATTTTTTAAGTTTTCACTATAGCTATATAAGGCAAAATAGCCCCGCCCTCTGGCGGCCATGTTTTTCAACCAATCAACATTTCTTGAAGGAATCTAATAAAGGGTCACCCAAGGAACATTTCTACAAAATTATTTGAAAATCGACTTGACACTTTTGGAGGAGAAGATTTTTTAAGTTTTCTCTTTAGCCATATAGGAAAAATAGCCCCGCCCTGTGACGGCCATGTTTTTTTACCAATCAACATGGCTTGAATGAATCTGATAGAGGGTCACCCATGGAACATTTCTACAAAATTATTTGAAAATCGACTTGACACTTTTGGAGGAGAAGATTTTTTAAGTTTTCTCTTTAGCCATATAGGAAAAATAGCCCCGCCCTGTGACGGCCATGTTTCTTTACCAATCAACATGGCTTGAATGAATCTGATAGAGGGTCACCCATGGAACATTTCTACAAAATTATTTGAAAATCGGCTGAACACTTTTGGAGAAGAAGATTTTTTAAGTTTTCACTATAGCTATATAAGGCAAAATAGCCCCGCCCCCTGGCGGCGTTGTTTTTCAACCAATCAACATTTCTTGAAGGAATCTAATAAAGGGTCACCCAAGGAACATTTCTACAAAATTATTTGAAAATCGGCTTGACACTTTCGTAGAAGAAGATTTTTTAAGTTTTTACTATTTTTTTCTTTTGGTTGCCATGGAAAGCAGAATTATGGATGGATAAAAAAAAAATGAAGAAATTTAAGAGAGGACATCGAGAGGATGCTTCCTAAGAAGTTTAAACCAAATTGGCCAAGTGGTTAGGGAGAAGAAGTGGTTTAAAAGAAAAAGTTAACGCACGCACAGACGCACGGACGCACGGACGCACAGACGCACAGATGCACGCACGTCGGCCAATTCGCCATGACATAAGCTCGACTGGCTTTCAGCCAGTGGAGCTAAAAACCGTAAAACTGACTAAGACCAAATTTGACACACCTATAGCCCATTATGTGAAGATGTGTCCTATTTAGAGAATGTTGTGCCACGAAAGATACGCATACTTGACATTCCAATTGTAAAAATATGTGCCCTGGTGACTTTCAGGGTAAAATGTCATTATCGTTAGATGCATGAATCACACTTTAGCGTTGGCATAACTATACCCCATAGTAAGAAAATAACTCGTATTGGTTTGCAAGGTCGAAATGCAAATTGCAATGTCATTAGAGGCAGTTGTCAAAACTAATTTCATTAGGTAAAATAAAACTAGAAATACTGTGAGCAAAGCTCACTGAAGAATACCCCCCCCCCCCCCCCACCCCACCCCATCCCACCCCGCTCCCCTCCCGAAGCATCGGATACAATGGTAAAGTTTTTACTTTGCTGTTGAAATTCCAAATGTCTTTCTGATCAAATAAATATCGAATGTTACATAATATTGATTAAATATTTAATTGTGTTCTTGGTTAGACATGTTTCTTTACCATTTGTGTTTAACATTCAAATCCAGACACTCGAATAGAAAAATATCATGTCACAATGGTATCTACATATGATGTGTAACCTTCATGTAAAGTTTGAACCAAATCCATTGAGCCGTTTAGGAGGAGTAGTGCTTACAACAAATGTGGAGGTATGTGCACAGGAGTCCCTCGCAGGTAACCTCTAAGTTGAATTATCTCCCCTTGGAAGAATCCGAGGCGTATGATCTTCCTTCATGCATAGCTACATATGATGTGTAACCTTCATGTAAAGTTTGAACCAAATCCATTGAGCCGTTTAGGAGGAGTAATGCTTACAAGAAATGTTGACATACGGATACGGACAGACAGACAGACAGGGTGATTCCTATATACCCCCCCCCCCCCAACTTTGTTTGCGGTGGGTATAATTTGTTTGCGGGGGGTATAATAAATGAGGAGCTGTTGTTATACTGCGCTAATATTATTAGCACATATATACGTGAGTAAAGCTACATATTGCCAATAAATCACTTCTAAAACTTACTGCTTCTTTAAAGCCCTTGTTTATTTTCACAGTCATCTCTAATACACATACTATTGAATTAAACTAAAGGAGCGTTCCTCGGAACACACGTTGTCGCCTGCGAAAGTTAGATAATCAGTGAGGAAATGTTGCAACTTTGAACTGCAACTGTCTTACAGGAACATAAGTATGACCCATTTATGCAAGGCGTGATGTACGAACATACGACGGAGGATTGATCCGTTAGTCTCTCCCTGTCTTACAGGAACATAATTATGATCCATTTATGCAAGGCGTGATGTACGAACATACGACGGAGGAGTTATCCGTTAGTCTCTCCCTGTCTTACAGGAACATAATTATGACCCATTTATGCAAGGCGTGATGTACGAACATACGACGGCGGAGTGACTGTGATCCGTTAGTCTCTCCCTGTCTTACAGGAAAATAATTATGACCCATTTATTCAAGGCGTGATGAACGATGGACAGACATACGCCGGAGGTGTGATCCGTTAGTCTCTCCCTGTTTTACAGGAACATAATTATTACCCTTTAATGCAAGGCGTGATGAACGAACATACGACGGAGGAGTGACCCGTAAGTCTCTCCCTGTCTTACAGAAGGGCGACACAAAAAATTATATAACATGTATCGTGCTTAGTTTTGAAAATCAGGACACACAATCACGATATGTACAATCCCTTTAAGACGTACTGTACATTTAATCACGATACCCAAGGGCTAGATACGTAATCTGGAAATAAGATATTTTAAAAAATGTTTGAAATATATTCATTATGTAAAAGCCTAGTGTTCGTGTCCTTATCTAAATGATATCACAGCACCAATTTTAGATGCTGAAATAATAATATAATAAATTGCATAATTAACTTATTTGCAATTTTAAAAGCAGATAACACTGTATATTTACCTGCTGAGTGTACGTATAATTTATATGTTCATAACAGTGTGATAAAGACACATGTCCGTATCAATTGTACATTTGCATACTTGTTTACTTTGTTTATTTATAAGTATGTCTTTTGTTTTATGTTTCCATTTACACAATCAAACATTTCCAAACGAATTAATGCTATCATGTCCTATGTTGAATCTTTGTCATGTACAGATTTATCACATACTCCTTCCATTCTCTTTCCTTGACTTATGTTTCGACAAGGATGTTCAGCCAAACATGGCACCTAAGTGTGAGTATGTGTTATGTGCATACACGTACATAACTGCGTGTGCACGTACGCATTTATATGCATATACATACTTGCAATTACAATTGCACACCACATGTGGAAGAATTATTTCACCCGGCATTTGCTATTGTGGTTAATTTCCCAATAGAAAATCTTAATAGAAAAACTTAAACGCGCTATAACGCTATTATCAATGAAGTTATCGCTTAGGTGCAAACGGCTTCACAATATATTACTATCTACACAGCTTGGCTACGCAACCAATGTGAACTTTTTAAAATACGCACATCATGCATGTGAATAACCGGGATCTATCTGCCCGACTTAGTTATTTTAACATCATATGAACCTGTAATGAATTAACAACTATCAGACTTATTAAAGCTCGTAAAGGCCCGGTCACACCGCAAGAACTTTGCTGGAGCGTTCCTGGAGCGGTGAAAAAAATTCATCACCGCTCGTTACCGCTCGTTACCGTTCACCAGAAGTTGGCCCCCGTTAAGGCAACGCCTTATACGCTCGGCCACCTCTTATGGTTCCTCCTACCGCTCCGAAAGTTTTGAGCTGCACAAAAAAAGCTGCGAGCGGTGAGGAGCGGGCAATTTTCCACTCCGGCAAAGTTCACCACCGCTCCAACAACGCCCAGTCAAAGTTTGGCACCGCTAGACGCAAGTTCGTGGACGCTTGGGTCCGCTAGGCCAACGCAGAAATCTTGAACGCTGGACCACCGCTGCTTCGCCAGCTTTGCCCGGGCGGTGATTAAACGTTGCACAAACTTTGGTGGAGCGGTTGTAAGCGTTTTACGAGCGGACACGGGATTGCTGGAACGGTGTCGGGCGTTGAAGCAGCGATCCATTGCGGTGATGAACTTTGGTTTGGCGTTGGTATGGAGGTGTCGGAGCGGGACCAGAATTTGGCTATAAATGAACTTCTATCAAAGCGATCCGTTCAGCTCCGTAGTCAAAAGCGGTATGCCGCTAAACCAACTTTAAACCCCCGCCGAGCCAACGCCGCTCTATCAACGCTCGCGTCACCGCTAAACAAACGCTCGCTACCGCTCGCTACCGTTAAGCCAACGCTATAGCAACGCCGGCTTCAGCGGTGCACCGCTAAGGCAACGCCCGTGTTTTCGATTTTTTTTCCCATTTTGTGCGCGGTGACGAGCGTTGTCGAAATTCGGTCCCCTCTCCCTACCGTTCAAGGAACGCTCCAACAAAGTTCGGGCGGTGTGACCGGGCCTTTAAGATCGCTTTTTTTATAACGTATATGAATATTACTAGTTTATTTGCTGTTTTTCTTTCTTGAATATGAATATACTGATGTTAGATACTGTATTAGTTCAGATGTATGTATACGATTCTATACATGATACATTTTCATCTACAAATGTTTGTATGATGTATGTGCACATAAAGTTTATTTCGAGAGTGTGTCACTAAATTACGATCTTTATTATTCTAACCATTTAAGTGTACTGGCTCGTTGTCCGACACGACTATCCCCTAGGCGTTTATTGTTTTACAATTCTCTTCTAAGCGTGCGATCAAATATCGGTAAATCACGGAACCGTATGTATATGTCTTACAAGAGAAAGTTGATGCAACGCATCAATGTCGCCGGAAATGCATACTGCAGTTATGCATAACACTAACTTGTTAGTAGTTAATTAGTAGTTGAATAAACAGTTATCAACTGAGAGGCATATTGGAACATCAGGGGCGGGGTCAAGTGAAAATGTGTCATAACTTGCATTGTTTTGTCAACGAAGTGAATGATAATTGAAGCCTTTCATTGTTTATGATCAATCTCCATTCCAAAGTAGATTGACAATACACACAGCCAACTAATTATTGATTATACACAGTAATGGAAATGAGTAATCTTGACAATCATTAGTCTTAGTATGTATACAGTGCTTCCATTAAGGAATAATTATAAGGTTTGTGAATTCCACATACACTTTTCAAGATGTTTGTCAGAATATTGGAATTCTATCATTTATCAATAAAACCACAAAACAGACAATTTAAGATTTGCATGCAATAGCACGTCATTTTATGTTTCCCCTATTAAAGTCAACATTGGACACCTTTGCAGCAATTTACTTTTAAAACAATGAGATAAGGGTTAAATCGCTGAAGACATGAGTTTTCTCTTTTTCTCAAAATGATATCAGCTTGGCATCCTAATTATATCATACCTTAACAAATTATGAAATGTAATCCAATATTTACAAATAAGACCACCTTCGAAATATAATATCAGCTAAACAGTTAAATCTCATTGAAATTGTTTTATAATTTAAACTTAATTTCGAACCTAAACTGAGCCCTACACCATGTGAATTTATTGTAATTCTTTCCTTCCTTTTTTATAATGAAAATAACAAACTACTCATGTTTTTAAAATTATATTATGATGAGCGCCCTTGTGTCAATGATGCATAACAATATGCAGATCGGAAGCAATATGCCTTTAAGGAATTTAATGACACATTTAAAATTGTCAAGGACGAAATAATTTTGTACGAAAGACCCGATTCGTGACCTACATTCTTCTTCGCAGAGGTGTCGTTCTTGAAACTCTCTTTATAGGCAGAGAGTGTTCGTTCAAAGTCATTTTTCTATTAAAACCAGTTTTATCTCGGTTTGTTCTTTTCTTCATTTGATTTGAACCAAATAAAAAATTTAAATCACCTTTAATTTACTATTTGTAAGTGAGTGTAAAGAGCGGCTCTCTGCAAAGGAGATTGATCTACGCAGTTGGTATTCGCGAGTCACGCGATCAACAGTTTTAGCTTAGAAACAGTTCATATTTTAGATATACATGGATAAACATTATAAAATGAATTCCTCACAAATCAAGACATCTCTTTGAACATGAAAATAACATTCAGTAAATTAAGATTGCTATTTTAAAGGAGAATTCGACGTGAATTTTACTTGATGTTGACACATAACAGTCTGCTTGCTGCAAGTCTCATGGGGACGGTTTTGTCTTCGTAAATAAAACCCCCAAAAAAGAGATGCGAGTGAAAATAAAGAAACTACTAATACTTAAAACATCGGAATATTTATTTCATTTTAGATGTGTCATAACTTAGTGTTTTTAAACAAACGCAATTGTAATATGTTCAAGACATTTAAATTTGTTTTTTTCTAATAATAACTCCTCCTCCCATGTGATTTCCGAAAACCTATTAAAAATAGAAGTCGCGGGCTTCTGCCCGGCGACTAATGATATGAAATACTATGTTTTGTTTCCTGTTTATTCATTCTATGTTGTGATGTGTATAGTACTCTCCATATGTGGAAACAATAAAGAAGTATTTACTACTCACAATATTGGGTCGGGCAAATACCAATAACGGCGAGCGCCTTTTGGATTGGTGTAGCAATCAACAAAGGCATAGAAACAATATTTTGTGTGGACCAAGCCGGTTTAACCCTTTCCCTCATATAGACGCTTTCTGACGCCTCTGCAATAGACGGCATGACAAAAGAAACAAATGCTCAAAACCAGCAATTTCTGCTTCTGACACAATGTTTTTCACTTTTAGTCATAGGTTATCCATTCAATTTAAGAGATTTTTCTTTTTTTGACAAAATATGTTCAAAGTCGTCTGCTGCAGAATTGTTGTATGAGGGAAAGGGGTTAACCTTTCAAACTCCAGAATTATTTTGTTTCAAAGCAAAACATCAAGTGTAATGGTCCGCTGCAGATTTTACGAAAATAAAGTGTACATTACTAATTTACTATACATACATAGATATATAAGGGGAGGTGACCAATGAGACGCAATTGTCGGTTCATGAAAGACGCCGGGTACTAACTATATGCAATACCCCGTTATCAGCAGTTTGGATATACATATAGTGAGGTTTACACATTTAATAAAATACTGCAGGTTAAAGTCCAGTTAAATCAATCTTTCACTACACACAATGAACCCAATAGTTGGAATATGCTACCTTTTCTTCCATTTGATATACTGTTATATCGATTCATTTATACATTTGTTTATACCGCAACGTGACAAAAGTGTGGCTGGTAAAATAGTGCTTATAACAGGTGCGGGTCATGGTATTGGAAGGGAACTTGCGCTGCAGTTTAGTAATCTTGGAGCCAAGCTCATTCTGTGGGATATAAATAAGGTAATATAAGTACGTTGTATGTGTCTGTCGGTATTTCCTATGATCCGCGTCTAGTGATTTTGGGTCACATTGCATCTGCATAGTTAACTCAGATGAGCCTGTGTATATATGCAGTCTCACCAGTCTTCAATGTCAGCCTTTGTGTTGAATATACATTGAGTAATCTTCTAGGGGAAAAAACTAGAATCCGGAGTACAAATAATGCTCCAAATCGCTAGTGTAAGACGCGACTCGTGTATATGTCATTCTATGAAGACTCTTAAATGATAGAACTTAAAAAAACATCATTCGGTCCACTAAATGAAAAAAAATGTGAACACCGAATCTTCGCGGGCCTTTTTCTAGGCATCTCACTGGTCAGATTTTCTGACCCCATTGACCCCATTTCCAATGGCAAAAGTCTTTAAAATCATGCAGAATTCCCAATTTTGTTATGTTATGTTTTTTTATTCCCAAAATAAAAACATTACAGCGATGAATTTTCCCAAATGAAGGCCCAACGATTTGTTCCTAAAATGTCTAGAAAAAGGCCTGCTTCTTATTAAACTCACAATATTTTCTTTAATGTGGCCTAATGACCTTGGGTTTGTTACCCCAAAACATTCAAAATTATTCTAGGAATCATGCTTAAATCCAAATTGAAGCCTATGGTGTCCACAATTGTGTCTAAAGAATGACCTATTGACCTAGTTTTCTCCCCCGACATGACCCATATTCGAACTTTGCAGGGATATAACCAAGGCAAACATTCGGCATGCGTTTCATAATATTCCAATGCAGTGGTTGTCGTAAGTAACATATATCCAGATGTGAGCTCAGTAGATACTAATTAAGCTTACCGTTATACACGAAAACTAACGTCTATTCGTGCCAGCGAAACAAAGTCGGTTTTCACAGCAGAACATCGAACCATACTTGGTTTTCGCGACACGTTGTTTCGGTTTGTGTTTACAAAATACTCCCTGGTCAATACAGTCTATAACTTAACTCGGTCACATAACTTCTCAGTTAAGTTATAAAAATAATAAAAGAACATAACCTCTGACAGTAATTAGATATAAGGGGACAGATTGCAGTATTCTAAATTCATCCATGTCCAATTTATAGTTAGTTGACCTATAAAGATATCTAAAAATAGCCAAATACGCTTCCTCGTCACAGATTTAACGGGTCAACTCGGCCTGTCCCTCAATAAGCTACAATAAAGTCGACCTTATCTGTTTGTGATTGATTAATGGATTCGAGTTTAACCCATAGACTATTTACAGACCAATAGTAGAAGACGAAAGACGCTAGTCATCGTGATCTTTATCAGTCATTGGAAAGAAGCAATTACCTACCCGGGTTTTGAACGCACGACTCTTATAGCCCTTGTTGTTACCGACTGATTGTATCGTGATTCGATATCTTTGTTTGAGCTGGGATCTACCAAATCCAACCCTGGGACGATTGTGATACTGCAAGTTACAGTGTGCCGATGTGTCAATGCTCGAACCATCTCAAGTTTACTGTGGTTGCCATTTTGTTTTAAGTGTCTGACCGAAAATACCAATTCATGTCACGCAAGGTGATCTGAATCTTCACTGGTGACATATACCATAAGGTTTGTTTTCCCCCGAGTCCTGCACGTTTCAACCCTACCATTTGTGTTGCAGAATCAAAATGAAAGCGTTGCCAGTGAGGTGGAGGAGCGAGGCGGTTTCGCGAAAGCCTACACAGTTGACGTAACCGACACAGATAATGTTAAAGCTTCTGCACGTCAGGTTAGAAGGGACGTCGGGCACGTGGAAATATTGATCAATAATGCTGGTGTACTTAATGGCGGGGCTTTGCTTAAACTGAGAGAAAATGACATCAAAAGATTGTTCGAGATAAATACGATATCTCATTTTTGGGTAAGTCATTGATTGTCCTATTATTTCTCAGTCTTTCTCATGTAAGACTGGAGTATCAAGGACGTGTTTTAACAAACTGATTCTTTTACCTGCATTTTGAAAAGTAATTGCTGTGTGTGAATAATTATGTGTAAGGTAAACTATTGAAGTTGTGTTATATATAAAGTTAGATTATGAATCAACGCACTCAAGAAGGAGGACCAAGGCCATAAGGGTGATAGGGAAAACGGGAAATAACGGGACAAAACATATCTGGATAGCATGCTATAAACTATATAAACTGTATAATTGCTGTTTCATCTGCAGCTATCTTTAAAATACATTTCTAAGAACGAATAGAATATTGATAATTATAAAACCAGATCGGTAGGATTGCCTGAACTAATTTGGTACAACATGTCATATAAAATAGTTAGAGTTAAAAATAGAACTTTTAACCCTCCCTTTCTCACTTGCAGAATAATTTTCAAGCATACACAGCATATAACGTTTTCAAACATTGTGACAATATGAGATTTTGCTCATGATGGACAAGTCTCCTGTTGTCAGAACATTTTTAACGTTAATCACTAATTATAGGCTTATTTCATTTCCTAGAGGTTATCCTTTATTTGGTATAAAAATGTTTCAAAGTTATCTGCTGCTGAGTTGTGTACATTGTATTTGGGAAAGGAACTGTGCATTTTTTAAGTAGTCAGTACTATAAGGCTTGTCCGCATCAAATCATTGAAGCATTCATAGAACAGTTGGTCCATTGTCATGACCATCATAACTATTATAAAAACTGTACAACTTTTTAGCTCACCTATGCACGAAGTGCAAGGTGAGCTATTGTGATCACATTTTGTCCGTCGTCCGTCGTGCGTCGTGCGTCGTCAACATTTCAGCTTGTTAACACTCTACAGGCTACATTTTGCATCCAATCTTCATGAAAGTGTATCAGAACATTCATCTCCATCAAATCTTGGACAAGTTCGAAACTGGGCCATATGAGGTCAAAAACGAGGTCACTAGGTCAAATTGAAGCGAAATCTTGTTAACACTCTGGAGGCCACATTTTCAACTTGAGCATGTTGAAACTTTATCAGAATGTTTGTCTTGATGATATGTAGGTCAAGTTCGAACATGGGTCATGTCGGGTCAAAAAATAGGTCACTAGGTCAAATTGAAGGAAAATCTTGTTAACACTCTAGAGGCCGCAATTTTTGCTTCAGCAGTTTGAAATTTTGTCAGAATGTTTGTCTTAAAAATATCTAGGTCAAGTTCGAATATGGGTCATATCGGGTCAGAAACTAGGTCACTAGGCCAAATTGAAGGGTAATCTTGTTAACACTGTAGAGGCCACATTTTCAACTTGAGCATGTTGAAATATTGTCAGAATGTTTGTCTTAAAGATATCTAGGTCAAGTTTAAATATGGGTCATATTGGGTCAGAAACTAGGTCACTAGGCCAAATTGAAGGAAAATCTTGTTAACTCTGTAGAAGCCGCATGTTTTGCTTCAGCAGCTTGAAATTTGGTCAGAATGTTGAGCTAAATGATATCTAGGCCAAGTTCGAATATGGGTCATGCAGGGTAAAAAACTAGGTCACTAGGCCAAATTGAAGGAAAATCTTGTTAACACTTTGGATGCCGCATTTTTTGCTTAAGCAGCTTGAAATTTGGTCAGACTGTTTGTCTAAATGATATCTAGGCCAAGTTTGAATATGCCGGGTTAAAAACTAGGTCACTAGGCCATATTGAAGGGTAATCTTGTTAACACTCTGGATACTGCATTTTTAACTTTAGCATGATGAAACTTTATCAGAATGTTTTTCTTGATGATATGTAAGTCAAGTTCGATCAAGGGTCATGTTGGGTCAAAAAATAGGTCACTAGGTCAAATTGAAGGAAAATCTTATTAACACTCTAGAGGCCGCAATTTTTTCTTCAGCAGTTTGAAATTTTGTCAGAATGTTTGTCTTAAAGATATCTAGGTAAAGTTTGAATATGGGTCATATTGGGTCAGAAACTAGGTCACTAGGCTAAATTGAAGGAACATCTTGTTAACTCTGTAGAAGACGCATTTTTTGCTACAGCAGCTTGACATTTTATGAGAATGCTTATCTAAATGATATCTAAGCCAAGTTCGAATATGGATCATGTAGGGTCAGAAACAAGGTCAATAAAGGAAAATATTGTTCAAACTCTTGAGGCCGCATTTTTACTTTGAGCAAGTTGAAAATTTGTCAGAATGTTGTCTTGATAATATCTAGTCCATGTTGGAATATGGGTCATATCAGGTAAAAAAATATAGATCACTAGGCCAAATGAAGGAAAATCTTGTTAACACTGTGGAGGTTGCATTCAGAATAATTGTCCTGATGTATTTTGCATTGTAGTACATTGTATAATTAAGGTGAGCGATCCAGGGCCATCATGGCCCTCTTGTTATTTTAATCCGGATCGACAAAAGCACGAAATCTTTTAAAGATGTGCATTCATACATAACATCATTGATCAGAGATTTGAATTAAATGATCATGTTTAATGAAAAGATCATATTGTTACAGACTGTGAGAGAATTTCTACCAGCTATGATAGACCGAAATGATGGACACATTGTAGCTTTATCCTCGATGGCTGGTCGTGGTGGAGTGGCATATCTTACGGACTATGTGTAAGTTTGTGTAATAACCGTGTATTGGTATTACCGTATACCTATAAGTGTAAGTTTGTGTAATTACTGTGTATTTGTATACCGATTAGTGTAAGTTGTGTAATTACCGTGTACTGGTTGACATATTAGTGTAAGTTTGTGTAATTACTGGTTGACCGATTCGTGTAAGTGTATGTAATTACCGTCTCCTGGTTGACCTATTAGTGTATGTGTGTGTAATAATTGTGTACTGGTTGACCTTTTAGTGTAAGTTTGTGAAATAACTGTGTAAGTGTGTGTGTGTAATTACTGTGTACTGGTTGACCTATTCGTGTAAGTTAATGTAACTACCGTGTACTGGTTGGCCTATTAATGTAAGTGTGTGTTATTACTGTGTACTGGTTGACATATTAGTGTATGTTTGTGTAATAAATGTGTACTGGTTGACCGTTTCGTGTAAGATTATGTAATTGTCGTGTAATACTAAACATATTAGTGTAAGTTTGTGTAATATCTGTGTTCTAGTAGACCGATTAGTTTAAGTTTGTGTAATTACTGTGTACTAGTAAACCGATTCGGTTAAGTTGACTTTTAACGGGGTTTCTGCACACTTAATCCAGGTTCTAACTACACAGACTGTAAAGACATGTTATTCGATGCTCAAGATGTCAGTGATATCGGACTTAAAGTTTATCTTAATTACAAATGAATCTCATTTCCACTTGTATTGTCAAAGCTGATATCAATCCGGACCAGAAACAATCTTAAATTACGGTTATACTCGCTGTATGTACTCACTTGTTGCAGAATGGTATTTGTGTGATTACAATATGTGTTACCCTTTCCCACTATAGACGCATTTTGACGCATCTGCAGCAGACGACATTTGAAAACATCGTGATAAAAGGAGAAATCGCTCAAAACGAGCAATTTCTACTTTTGCCACAATGTTTTCAATTTTGTTCAGTAATTATACCTACAATTATAAAGAATTTTCATATTTTTGCGTAGACATTTTCAAAGTTGTCTGCTGCAGATTTGCTGTATGTTGGAAAGGGTTAAAGCAAAACACATATAATACATATTGCATATAATAATCTAAGACTCCACATGCATTAACTTGACAATTTCTTTATCATTGACAGAGCATCCAAATTTGCAGTTGTCGGATTCATGGAGTCACTTAAAGATGAAATGCGACGAGAGGGACATAGCGGGTTACACTTTACAACTGTTTGTCCATTTTTCGTTGACACAGGCATGACTAAGAACATACGCAGCAAGTACGATCGAACGAAACAATTCTTTTTTCATATTGTCTTATGCATGTCCGTCTTGCTTTTTTAACAAATTGTCACACACCATACAATTACACTTGATACCATTCAGACACAATGTTGAGATTATCTTGTATAAATGAAAGTATTTTTAGTCAGAAGAGTTGCAAACATTGTGTTAAAAATAAAAAATGCTCATCATGAGTAAGTTTCCCTTTTTGAAGGAAGGATTTCAAAAGTAGTTTGCTGCAGCTGCATCAAAATGCGTCTACATGTGCGGAATTGTTAAAGTTAAATAATGTATATAAATAATAATAATAATAATAATGATAATGATACTAATTAGAATACTAAAACGCCATGCGTTTATAAATACAATTAAAATGGAGGATGTATGTGATATGGATATATACTTCCATTGCTTGAACATCAAACGTTTTATTATGCACAAGCGGCTATGTCAAAAATGACCATATCTCTTCTGGTATTCACAAGTGGAATAAAATCATTAAATGAGCCGTCCCACGAGAAAACCAAAATTGTGGACTCTACGTAAAGTATCGAACCGGATCAGCATAAGCATGCCGCGCAGGCTAACCCAGACAGACACTTTTCGCCTCCTGTTGATTTTCTGTTTCAGGAATAACTACTGTATACATCTATCCCCCTAAGACGGAATGTGTCGGCCGGATCAGTCTGCGCGGACAGCGCAGGCTGATCTGGTCGATACATTACGCAGAGATATTGATATGAGCCGTCCCGCGAGAAAACCAACATTGTGGACTCTACGTAAAGTATCGACCCGGATCAGCCTAAGCATGCCGCGCAGGCTAACCGGGACAGACACTTTTCGCCTCCTGTTGATTTTCTGTTTCAGGAATCATTAATCTATACCTCTATCTCCTAAGACGTAACGTGTCGGCCTGGATTAGCCTGCGCAAGCTGATCTTGATCGATGTATTACGCAGAGACCATTAAATTGGTTTTCTCGTGTGACGGCTCATATAAAACAAGCACGATTTCTTTTCATTGCATGTTGTAAAATTGAACATAATGTCAACAAAAATGTTTTGATTTTGTACTGAAGAAAATATTTTTAAACTGATTTTATTTATATGGTGATTCATTTTTGAAAGTAGATTATTAATGAGTGAACTGACCAAACTTTAACAGCCACTGTTGACGGAAAACAACCACTTAAACTTGATTTAGATTAACCCTTTCCCACATAAAACAAATCTGCAGCAGATGACTTTGAAAAAATATCCATAAAAGATAGCCTATGTGAAATTATTTTGGGCAAAGGAGAAATTGCTCATCATGAGCAATTTCACCTTTGGCCACAATGTTTTCAAATGTCGTCTGCTGCGATTGCTTCAAAATGCGTTTGCAGGTGGGAAAGGGTTAAACATGTACTGACGTCGTTTTGCACGACATTGAACTACAGTCGCGAACAATGTAGAACAAGATCATCCTGCACATTCGTGTGGTATAATCTTGGTATATAGTGTTCGATACTCATTTAGTTAAAAGTAGGCCAGTACTAATTCATGTGCGTTAACCCTTTCCCACATACTACGAATCTGCAGCAGACGACTTTGAAACATACCCGAAACAAATTGGGAAAATCTCTCAAAATAAAGGTATAATAATTTAATAGAGTTTGAAGCATTGTGGCAAATGGAGAAATTGCTCATTATGAGCAATTTCTCCTTTTGCCACAATGTTTTCTAAAATCGTCTGCTGCAGATACGTCAGAATGCGACTGCAAGTTGGAAAGCGTTAAAACTAGATAAAAGCCAATGATGTATATAATACAAGTAGCAGACATTCACCAGAACACGTGTTAAACCAACCAATACTTTGTTTCCTGTGTAGGTTGACACCCCTCATGCCGACAGATTGGGTCGCAGGCCAAATTGTTGATGGCGTATGTAAGAACAAGAGAGATGTCTATATTCCCGCAAATCAAGAACCGTTCATAAGGCTAAGATGGTATTTACAGTCTCTCCTTACTTATTGTCCCTCATTCACTCCGGCTATTTAGAGAACGTAAATATCACATTGACAACATAAGCATCGTTACATGTGACATTATTCAGCAATCCGCCGTTGTCGCGTGGTTCGATCCCCAGGCGCGGTACGACGGCCATGGTGAAGTGACCTTGTGCAAGGCACCTTTCCCAGCCTAGTACTGGTTTGTGTAAGATCAGGAATCAGTGAACTGTACTATATCAACGCGTTTCTAGAGATAATTACCAGTATAATGCTAGAGATAATTACCAGTATAACAATGTTTCTACCATCAGTGGCAATGACATCTTCTCAAACTTGAGCGCCAAAAGAGAGTTTCCACATCTTCATTTGAATGTCTTTTTTTACAGTGTGTGTCCTGGTCGGGACCTGAACGATTCAAATTGTTTTGGATAATCGGGCCACCGGCCCATACACAAATTATATACATGTATGTATATACATTTTACAAATTGTGATTGTGTAAGGAATGTCACATAATCGAATGAACTATTATGCAAATAAACAAGATTGTTCCCTAGCAACAAACATATTCTTAATATAAAAATTCGCTTTACACTAATATTGCAATAATCAAGAGTTATCTCCACTTGATTGTCAAAAACGCAAAATTCACATAGTGAATGCGATTGACTCAATAATTTGGATAACCTATTTCTAGTAATGTGTACTCGGAGCCTATCGTAAATCTGTCCTTGATTTAAAATAAAATCCTATTTCAGCTTATGAGAGCGTTAGAATCAACAGTTAGCACCTAGTGATTATATTATTGAGAGTTAAAATACTTTTCTGCTGAAAGTTAGCATAATCGGACGACAATGCCCTGGAGTATCTGCCCTTTTTGTCTAAAAAATGCATAGTTTGACCTCATGAACACGATAGAGTCAACAGTATTCTTTCAGCTGTTGTCAAACATACACAAATATGTTATACCAATGAGAGACAGGAACGAAACACGAATTAGTCAACTCACAGTCATGAATATATCCGGAAGTATCAGCACTGGTATGGAAAACCCCTGCACATTTCACATTGAATCATTACTCTATCCCCCTGAGACGGAATGTGTTGGCCCGGATCAGTCTGCGCGGACTGCGCAGCCTGATCGGAGTCGATACATTAGGCAGAGGCCCACTTTTGGTTTTCTCGCGGGACGGCTCAAATTTGTTATTTCAGACACTTCATTTCAGAAGATATCAATCTTGATCTATTATTTCCAGAAAAAAAGGCATTGAATGAAGGGTTTACGAAATATGAGATAGCATCGATTGAGATAGATGCCATAATCATTTCTGATGTTCTTTTCGTACTTCAGGATCTTACCAAAGAAATTCTGGGAGGAATTTGTTGCGGTACTTGACTATGGGATAGACCCACAGTATCAGTCATAGATTGGAGAAGAACGGTCCATGGTATGACCCCATGGTGTCATAAAAACAGTAGTGCCACTTCACCATGGATAGGATTATGAAAACTTATACAGATATTCTTGAATAATATCGACAGTATATAGAACAATAAATTAAATTACCTTTGCAATGTGATTGATTGCTTTTAACTTTTTGCTTTCCAGGGTATCATTAAAATATAACGGTTGCTTATAAATTCTAATAAACTCATAGTTTGATACAATGAATTTAATTAAGTTATAATGTTCACAGTTAACTCTGTCTTTAACCTTCTTCTAGATGTCATACATGGCCGCGATTATTTGAATTCGTACATTGTAGAAAACTCTATATTTGGGTGCATACGCCTTGTCCAGATTTAATCTGTAATTATAATTATCGTATAAGATAGCATACTGATTTAAACATTGATAAACAACCTCTTCAAGGATAGAGCTTATTTCACTCTTGGAAACAGCCACTTGTAGACATTTCACTTTTTGCGCTCACATGGTGAAAAAATATCTCTATATTATACCGATCATCGCATCGCTGTGTCTTAACCCTTTCCCACATACGATAATTATGCAGCAGACTACTTAGAACATATTTTGTAAAAAAGTAGAAAATCTCTATAATTGAATGGATAACCTATGACTAAAAGCGGAAAACATTGTGGCAAAAGGAGAAATTGCACGTTTAGTGCAATTTCTTCTTTTGTCACTATGTTTTCAAAAAGCCGTCTGCTGCAGAGGCGTTAAAAAGCATCTATATAAGGGAAAGGGTTAACACTTTCTCATATACAATAAATCTGCAGTAGGCAACTTTGAAATGATCCAGTCAAAAATGTAAAAAAATCTGTATAAATGATTTTTTGGATTATTGAATAAAGTTGAGATCATTATGAGCAATTTTTCTTTTTGCCATTATGATTTCAAAAAATTTCTGCTGCAAAGCGATCATACAATGTCAAGAGTTGCACACAGCGAAAGATGATAATTAATGATTGTGCTTACATTGGTACAATGCTTAAATTGCATGTTACCACTTTCCAACATACAACAATTCTTCAACAGGTGACTTTGAAAAAAGCTAGGTTATAATATGGAAAATCTCCGTAGAATAATTATTAATTAGATTTGAAAGCCTTTTGAAATAAGTAAAAAATAACTAGAATCAAAAGTAGCGGGTTAATATAATCACCCTCATAACTTTCAATAATCAAAATCTCTAGATTCAAGTGTGATCTGCATTCACTTCAATAACGGCTGACATCTCACCCTCGCGGAATCAATATGTTTCATCAAAGATCGCTAATGGAAACATACCCACATTTGGATAGCAGGTGAAAGTTTGTCAATAGTAGGCTGCTGCTGCAGGACCCGGACCATACTCTTTTACAAATCTATAGATGTTCAATGGTGTTGACACCGGAGCTTTTTGCTGGTAATTGGAGCGTACACTATTGTTCACTTTCAGTATATTCTGAATGACCCTGATAGCATGTCAGGCTGCGTTATCTGGTACCAATGCCATATCGCAATTTGCAGGGACGTGAGATGTCACTACAGAATGGATGTTATCAACCTGCTACCTCTTTAACCCTTTCCCACATACAACACATCTGCAGCAAACGACTTTGATAACATATCCGAATAATAAATTGAAAACCCCGTTAAATGAGAACACATGTATTGAATAGAGTTGAAAACATTGCGACAAAAGGAGGAATTGCTGCTCATTTTGAGCAATTTCTTCTTTTGTGGCCATGTTTTCCAAAAGCCGTCTGCTGCAGAGGCGTCAGAAGCGTATATATGAAGGAAACTGTAATATTTCAAATTACCTTAAACTGAACAATGGGAATGTCGGTATGCATAGACATTCAAATTGCATTATTCATTACGAAGCCACCTGCGAACGGATGCGCCTCTATTTTTAGTATTTGGCTTTCCCAGGGACACTATATTACAATATTGTAATATAGTGTCACTGGCTTTCCCTAGCATCGATAAATGCGGTCCCATCGACGCGCCCGTCGGACCAACGGGGCATATCACATTTTCCTTCAAACAAAACATAAACACAATCTACCATTGTTAAACTTAAATGGCTTCTTGATCACTCAAAGCGTGCTTTACGTTTCTAGCAGTGAGTGTATGAAGTTCATCGTATTACCTGCCAAATGTAAGCTTAAAAATTTAGCATGCGAACAACTGGTGCTCGTTTTCGACGTGTTGTATGTTTTTTTCTGGTTAGTTATCTTACAAATACCAATATAAATCAACACAGTCATTGCCTATACAATAAAAGTAACCTTAGTATCGAAACGTGGGTTTTGAATCCAACGTACGTTTCGCGTGATTGAAAATGATTAAGTACGTAGCCTAGCTACTTTTTCAATTTGTAAATGATAAGATGATACGTCAATTATTAAACAAATGCGATAACGGAGACTCCTTTCTAGAATCATATTTCCTGTAATCTGATGGATACTTAGGAAAAATGGTTGACTGTATACATTAATATGCATATCTTTTGAGATATGGTTTTTACAGCGCAACTAGAAAGCTGAAATCGTGGACGAATTAAGCAAATCGCACCTATAGATACGGATTTACTTTTAAACAAGCTTTGCTTTTATTTACGAAGAGTGCTTTAGCATTTAGTAACAGTCTGTCTCACTCCTATAGATACGGATTTACTTTTAAACAAGCTTTGCTTTTATTTACGAAAAGTGCTTTAGCATTTAGTAACAGTCTGTCTCACTCTGATTGATTGATTAATTGGGGTTTAACGCCGTTTTTAACATTTTCTTATTCATATCACGGCGGCCAGTTCACCTACTCATGAGTTTCCTGGTTTTCACACACCAGTACTCCACACAACAATCTTCCCAAAGAACTGGCTGCTTTTCCACATAGACTTAGCCCATTGGTGGAAGACGAATGATGCATGTCGCATTGACTTTTGTCAAACGTCGGAAAGAAAGTTGGCCGAGCCGGGATTCGAACTCACAACCCCTGGATTGACAGCCCGCGTCGCTACCAACTGAGTTTGCTTTCATTCTCTTCTACTTGTAAGCATGTCATCATGTATATATTTACATTATCTTTGACCTGTATTAGATCTACACCTTCCCAGTTAGCAAAATATATGGGACCCTAATGGGTCCCATATCGATTTCATTATGGGCCCCAGATGGGTAACCCATGTGGTACCCACATGGAAAGTGCAACCGGTATTGGCATGGGTCCCATACGGGTTATTATATGGGTCCAACATGGGACCCACATGGGCTCAACATGGGACCGTTATGGGCAAACATATATGGGTCCCATATAGATTCCTTTATGGGCCCCAGATGGGTAACCCATGTGGTACCCACATGGAAAGTGCAACCGGTATTGGCATGGGTCCCATACGGGTTAAGATATGGGTCCAACATGGGACCCACGTGGGCTCAACATGGGACCGATGTGGGCAAACAGATATGGGTCCCATATAGATTCCTTTATGGGCCCCAGATGGGTAACCCATGTGGTACCCACATGGAAAGTGCAACCGGTATTGGCATGGGTCCCATACGGGTTAAGATATGGGTCCAACATGGGACCCTCGTGGGCACAATATTGGCAAACAGGTATCGGACCATTATGGGAAAACAGATATCGACCATTATGGGCAAACAGGTATCGAACCATTGTAAAAGTGGGTTGATGTTATTAAGGCATATTTTGACAAACTACTTGATATCATTTTAAAAATAGACAATTTAATACAAAACATATTATTATGCAGCCTGACAAAATATATGTAGACCATAGACAGCTCGACAGACTATTGCATCCATAATTATTTAAAATTTGAAATATAAGAAACAATTAAAGTAGTGTTTACATGAAAGCAAACTGCAAAGCATGTTAAAAAACGTGTTGGACACAAACAAGGTTATTGAAAATGAAATAATGATGCACTGACATTTTGATTAATAGTCGGTATATAACAAAATGGTTCTACTTATAGAAAGAATTTGACTAGAATTAAGCCACTAACCTTATATCATTCAATATATACTTCTTAACAAGTGAATTCATAGCTCTGACTAGATTTGTGTGAAATAACTTTAGTCGGTATATAAATGGTTTTACTTACAGGAAGAATTTGACTAGAATTAAGCCACTAACCTTATATTATATAAATATTGCATGGCTTCCAGTGTGACAGTACATATTGTCAACATGAGAAAAATACTGTTACCCGAGGCGAAGCCATGCATTATTTATTTTATTTTACCGAACAAAATGACATGTTTATTCAATTTATTCAGTATCTTTGTAGGGGAGGTGAACATGGGTAGATCTACTACAATGTAACACACACATATGAATATACCGTTAACCGTATACTGTTACATGGCACGCGCGTCTAAAAGGTGACGTTATTGTTTGAGATGACGTCATGGACGTGCATAACCAACATTTTAACGCGCTTGCCATGTAACAGCTAGTATACTGTTTACCGGTCAAAAATGTACTGTAAGCATGAGACAGTAAGAAATTGCCCATGATGAGTATATGAGAATTTAACATTACAAAGTCATGTGAGGTATAACAACATTCAATATATACTTTTTTTAAAACAAGTGAATTCATAGCTCTAACTTAGATTCGTGTGAAATAACTTCTTAATAATGTCTTAATCTCAAAGTGTGATGATAATTTGAAAACAAGATGGCCCTAAATCGATCACCTGAGTTATCTAACGACAACAACAAAAACCATCAAACGAAGAGGGCTATGATGGCACTGTAAAACTCATCTGGCTAAGCACTGGAATATGAGGCTTGTAAAATATCTATACATTTTCAGTTTCCACTTTGTGCCAGATGATGTTAATGTATAATTATGCACTGTATTCTGCACACCGTCAGAATTTAATTTTACTGGCCATGGGATATATTACATATAAATACCGTAATTTTAAGACATATCCGAGAATAAGGGCCAACTAAGGAAATAAAAATTAAATTTTGAACAGTGATTTTTTGAATCGTAAGAAACAAAGACATATCATAAATCAAAACACAAATTATAGAAATGAGATTAAATATGTAGTTAATAGTAGCAATGTATAACAGAATCGACAATAATAACACTACAAAGAACAACAAAAGCACTACCAATCAAATGCTTGTCTGCTTTATTCTAAGGTGAAAAAGGGGCATTTCTGAATAATTACTGAAGCCAGAGTTATGGGAGTTGGCACAGACATGCTTATTGTTCCAAGGTACATGTTTACTAAGTTTCATTTTGAAAATGTTTATCGGTTTTTGAATATTGAGGTAACTTTAAAGTGTTTTGACAATGACATCAATTAAGTGTATCCAGACTATTTTTCTTCCAAAAACAGACAAGCTGAAATTGAAAAGTGTTTTTTAGATCTATGGTAACATTGGATCTTAAATAAAAACAAATGCATCTAATGTATAACACATAACACAAGCAGACAGCTTTTAGAAAACATAGTGACAGAAGAAGAAATTGCTCAAAACGAGCAATTTCTCCTTTTGCTACAAGGTTTTCAACTTTTTTCCATAATTATATCTTCATTTATGTAGACTTTCTTTGTTTTTGTGTAGATAATTTCAATGCTTTCTGCTGCAGATTTGCTGTATGTGGTAAAAGCTTAATACAAGCCATGATATAATGTACTAGCAAACGTTTTGTGAACAGTGTAGATCAAGATCAGTCTTTGAATCTTGTTTTGTCAAGATATAAACTGTTCACACATCACTTACATCCACTTCTTCTTATTATTTTTTTGGTTTTATTTACCTCGCTTTGCAGAATTACCTATTATGGTGAAGCTAAATAAAACCAAAATAATAAAACCACTTCTTAGAAGTTTCTGTTAACTTATGTAGATTCTCATATGCTGATGTACATGTACAGGCTGATCTGAACCTACTCTGTTCGGAAATGCCAACTTTTACCAAATCTCAATCAACAGGCTCAAATATGGTTTCGAAAGAGTGAATGGTGTAATAATTGAAAGAATTATACATATAATTACATCTTGTATAATATGAAATATGTCACAAACTACTTATATACATGTATATTTATGATCTTCAATAACCAGAACATATTTTACTAGGGTTGGCAACGAATACCAAAATTAGTATTCGAATATTGAATCACAAATTATTCGAATATTCGAGCCATTTGTGCATGCAGAAGACTTTGAACACACCTAGGAGAATGTTTAAAAAAAAAATTATAAATTGAATAAAGATGAAAACATCGTGGCAAAAGGAGAAATTGCTAATTATTAGCAATTTCTCCTTTTGCCACAATGTTTTCAAAAGTTGTCTGCTGCAGACATGTCAAACTTATTTGTGCTAACTTTCTACATCCGAATTTTCCGTATCACTTTGTGTCGAGGCAAATGTTCATTTATCTTTGTTGCCCTTTTTTTCTTCCTCCATCCCTGTCACGAGCACCAGACAGCCATTTCCTTAACTCCAGCTTCATATCATTCCTTGTAGCATTTTTGTTGATGGATTCCTTTGGGGAGCTCCTGAAAGAACACATACATACATGAGTTATTGACTAATTACACTAGGTATCATAGCTAAAACACCATGGCTGTATGACTAACTGAATAGTCATGCATTGTATATTTGACAAATGATCATTCACACTAGACCTTACTCTCCAGTAATTATGCCAGTATTGAGATGTTCTACTCATTTATAATTGTTTTCAAATGTGTTTATCAATACAACTAATTAAGTAACTTATAGACAAAGGAACTTGGAACACAAATAACTATTTTTTTATATTATATATATACTTAAATTTACATCATAAATATTTAATGAACAATGTGCATGTATCGACCATACCAGAGGTTATTTCTTTCTCGACACTCAATTGTCAAAATATGTTCCAACACATACACAGTAGAGCTCTTTTTCACCAGAGACATATAAACACCTGTTTATATGTCTCTGATTTCACGTAACAAAAGCAAAACTATAAATTTACTCGCGAAATTACATAACAGTCAGATAAATGCAAATCAGCTTCACAGTTAACAAAAGCTTCACATACGCATGAAAAGACCAAAGAAATGACAAAAAGATCATCTATTGCAAAAGTGGGCTTTGTATTATTTTACCTTGTATATTCCTATAATCAAAACCAGTTTCCCGTTGAATTCGCCTTTATTTCGTCTCTTCAAAAATGGCGCATAATTGTTGTTGTTGTTCCTTTCTAGAAATCAAAGTACTGCTGGTAGGATTAACATAATATTTTGGCTATTTCAATTATCAGATTTACATTATTGAAAAAATAACAAATTTCTCATGATTTTAGTTTTGCTTTTGACTGTCTCACTGTTGATGGTGTTAATTATTATATTTTTAAAAAGGTTTCCCTAATTGGTCCCATGTGGGTACTATCAGGGCAAATCCATTGGGATATACAGGACTTTTAAAGTACACGACTTAATTTATTCATAAAAAAATCAGAAACAAAAACAGACTTTACCACATTTCATCGAGTGTCGCATCTTATTTAGTTTAATACACATATAGGTTCCATGTGGGTCATATAAAGGCACACCCTATGTGGGTCCCACATGGGTATCAACACAGGACTTTCAATGTGCAAACTTCGTTTTTATGAAAGAACATTCCTAAATTTACATTTCAAGATCAGCTTCTATCACCTTTCAATATTTTTTGTATTTAATAATGTAGAAGCATGACTATTTTTTAATAAATGTCCATTGTGGGTCCTATACTATAAGGGCAAACCCTCCTAATATGGGTCCCACATGGGTCCCACATGGGTAACCAATGCATGTATATATACAAACTAAATATCTAAATTTATATGAAAAACATTCCTAATATTACATAAATTGCATTTTAATTATACTGTTAAGCAAGGACTCTTTCTTCATATATGTCCCATACTGGTCCTACATGGGTCCCACAAGTGAAATCAATACAGGACTTTCATTGTGAATGCTTCGCAGTTATGAAAGAACATTCCAGAAATGACTAACAAAAGACCAGCTGATAAAATCTTTCAATGTTTTACCATATTTTATATAGTTTAAGAAGGAAGCATTTCTCATATAGGCCCCACGTGGGTCATATTAGGGCAACACCTTCTAATATGGGTCCCACATGGGTCCCACATAAGTGATTCACACACATTTAACTTATATATTTCTGAAAAGTAACTGTCATGGGTCCCATGTGGGTCCAGTAAGGGCAGAACTTTCTAATATGGGTCCCAGATGGGTCCCACATTTGTCACCAATACAGGGCTTACCAATGTACAGCCCATATGGGCCCCAGTACGGTAACACCTTCTAATATGGGTCCCACATGGGTCCCACATAAGTAATCCACACAAAGGTATCACTAAATGAACATTCATAACATTTCAGAAAAAAACCCAGCTTTTTGGTTTTTGACGTATATTTATTTTTTATACATTTAACTTATATATTTCTGAAAAGTAACTGTGTCATGGGTCCCATGTGGGTCCAGTAAGGGCAGAATTTTCTAATATGGGTCCCAGATGGGTCCCACATCGGTCACCAATACAGGGCTTACACATGTATAGCCCCATATGGGCCCCAGTAGGGCAACACCTTCTTATATGGGTCCCGCATGGGTCCCACATAAGTAATCTACACACAGCCAAACAGGTATCAATAAAAAAACATTCATAAAATTACAGAAAAAAGGACCAGCTTTTCTGCTTTCAACGTTTATTTATTTCTTATACATTTAACTTATATATTTCTGAAAAGTTACTTTGTCATGGGTCCCATGTGGGTCAAGTAAGGGCAGAACTTTCTAATATGGGTCCCAGATTGGTCCCACATCGGTCGCCAATATAGAGCTTGCCCAGGTACAGCCCATATGGGCCCCAGTTGTGCTTGCTTGCTGGGTTGTGTTGAAGAGCACTAAAATGTTTTCTTTTATAAAGTAGGCTTATACCGTGTTATTTCAACTGAACAGGGCATTATCATACGGACTGTTTGTATCTAATGAGCCTATAACTGGAAAAAAAGTAAACGTCAGCAGAAATTAGATGTATTTGGTGTAACTTAACCTTGAATTAAGAAGAATTATTTATTTGGTTGTCTTTGACCTAAGTACCCGTTGAACTGGTATCCTGTTCTTTGATATATTCTTCAAATGTCTATAATTAAATCGGGTATCAATCTTCAATCTATTATTTCCGGTAAGAGCTGGATCCCAAAAGTGAGAACCAACAGAGCGATACAATAAAAACAAACCAAATGCCAGAAACTTGAAATAATTGACTACGGCTATTTCTTAAGGCTGGAATGAACTAGATTTTGATCTGCTGTAATGTGTTTGATAGTAAATGTTTCCTTATGTTGAATTACCATTGGTGATTGCTTTCAGAAGTTTCAAAGTTAGTCAATACCCTTTTTTTTTCCATATTAAAGGGGTATAGGCCTAGATTCAATAACATTCATACAGTCGTGGATACAGTAATGCGATCGTCACGACTCTTTACCACTGACTCTACGGCTTGAGTGTGTTTAGTCTTTTTCATGATCTTATCTATGTGTTTGATCCAGGAAAGATTTTCAGTCAATTAATTACTTGGTGACTAGTCTCAATATAGCGCCATAACATATTGCATGATGCGAACAGTAAAAATAAAAATCGCATTCCTAGACAGTAGTACAGAAAACTGGACTACTTGGTGACTGGTTTTGCTTCCAAAATATGACCTTTCAGTTTGTTTGTAAATGGTATCTCTCTATCAAATTTATCAATATAATCACTCTTTAAATTTCAGGTTGAAATATGTCAAACAAAAAGGTCAGTGTCAAATGGGAGGTACCAGAGATCAAGGAAATTAAAACAGTTTCAGAAAGATTATACTCTGACACATTTGAACTTGAAGACACAACCAATTTGTACTCCGATACATTCTTGACAGAGTCATATTCTGATACTTTCGTAACAAGTTCAGTTGAACAAGGGTACAAGACCAATAATGGATCATTTAGATTTACCCGAGATGCTAACAGTTTGGATCAGTCAGAGACGGACCCTATACAAACGTTTATTACAGAAGGTATTCAGACAGTTATAGAAGTGGATTCAGAATCAGAGTTTCCTGGTTCAGCCATTGATACTGAGCTAAACGAAACAGTTGTGGACACAGTTAGAGATATTATATCTGATTATACACATCCAACAGATTCCTACTCAGACACATTTGAATCTGCTGATAGAACTAGAACAGAATTAGACTTGAGGACAGAGTCTGGTGCAGATTCTCAAAGGTCCTATACCCAAACATTCACTCAAAGTTCAAGGACATTTGCAGACACAACAGAGTCTGCTGATTTGGACAGGTCTTACATGGCTCCTGACTATGATGGGAAATCGTGAGTATCATATTAACCCTTTCCCTCATACGACAATTCTGCAGCAGACGACTTTGAAAATAGTTTGTCAAATAATGGAAAATCTCTATAATTGAATGGATAACCTATGACTAAAAGTGGAACAAATTGTGACAAAAAGGAGAAATTGCACGTTTTGTGCAATTTCTTCTTATAAGTTTTGTTACTATGTTTTCAAAAAGCCGTCTGCTGCAGAGGCATTAGAAAGCGTCTATATGAGGGAAAGGGTTAACCATTTCCCTCATACAACAATTCTGCAGCAGAAGACTTTGAACATATTTTGTCAAAAAATGGAGAATCTCTAAAATTGAATGGATAATCTATGCCTGAAAGTGGAAAACACAGTGGCAAAAGGAGAAATTGCTCGTTTTGAACAATTTCTTCTCTTGTCACTATGTTTTCAAAAAGCTGTCTGCTGCAGAGGCGTCAGAAAGTGTGAAAATATTACCTCAAACAAGTAATTCTTTGAAGAAGGTTGTACTGCTGAAATGTGGATTAACCCTTTCCCACATACAACAACTCTTCAGCAGACGACTTTGAAAACATACCTGATTTTTTTTTGGAAACTCCCTTTAAATGAAAGAATAATAATACTTTTGAGCAATTTCTTCTATTGTCCCCAAGTTTTCAAAAAGCTGTATGCTGCAGAGGCATCAGAAAGTGTCTATATGAGGAAAAGGGTTGAATTTATGTTGAGCAATACTTACTAATGCACTTTCTCCGATTGCAAAAAAAGTTTTGAAAAGTCACGTGCTGCAGATTCATGAAAATGCTTCTCAAGTTTTATATATGCGAAAGGGTTATGAATACAATAATAATGATTCGTACATAATGATTTACCATATTTCCAGACATGTGAGAACTTGCTCTCAAAAAAGGATAATTTCACTCTGCAACAAATAAAACTTCCTATAATCAAGATGTTACCATTTTGTCCTAAAAAAGGGTCATATAATTTCAAAGCAAACAGCTAAAAAAATGATTTCAGCTCAAAGGTTAACCCTTTCCCTCATACAACAATTCTGCAGCAGACAACTTTGAACATATTTTGTCAAAACATAGAAAATCTCCATAAGTGAATGGATAACCTATGACAAAAAGTGGAAAACATTAATTGTGGCAAAAGGAGAAATTGGACGTTTTGTGCAATTTCTTCTTTTGTCACTGTTTTCAAAAAGCCGTCTGCTGCAGAGGCGTCAGAAAGCGTCTATATGAGGGAAAGGGTTAAAACAAATCTGCAGCCAAAGTCTTTGTAAACATTTAGGCAGAAATATAGAAAAGCACTATGAATGAAAGAAATAATTCTTGTCGAATAGAGTTGATAAAAGGAGAAATTGCTCATGATAAATATGTTGGTGTTCTCTGTATTGATAGGTTAACAGATGATGAGTATGAAGCAGATACAGATCATGATGAGTATAGCGATACATTTGAACCAACAGAACTCACAACACAATTATCTGAAACAGAGAAGGTGATTCTTTTTGTGATATACTTCATTTTAGCTCATGTGGCCCCAAAAACTCGAGTACATTCTCTGTGCTCAAAGCAAGGCTTCTGATTGGTCAATTTCGAGAATGAATTTGCTTACGATCAGTCCAATATTTGAACATAGAAATAAAGTTTGGAGCTAAACAAATTGAAAAATATCAATGAGCTATTAGAATTATCTTGATGTTCATGTCTGTGTAGCTGTTCTAACAAACTACTACTGTTAAAGTCACTAAACTTCATAAACATAATCATAATATGTTAAATAATAAAAGTATATAGCTGGAAATCTTTATTTGTTTCACTTAAAACTTCAAAACGTAAGGTTAAGGTTTTTTGTTTAGCTCAGGTTTTTGACAATTTTTTACTCATGATTTTTCATATCTTAAAAACTTTTCTTTTTTTTTGCTTGAAACTTCACAAACTTGCTGAGTGTCTTAAGTTGACCTTATATAACAAGTTTCATAACTCTGTAAATAGTATTGACAAAATTATCTCCCCATTTCGATTTAGAAAATCTACTTTGAAGGGAGAAAAATGGTGATAACTGAAACACAATTTAACCTATAGCTTTGAAACTTCCTAAACTTATTCAATGTCTTAACATAACTTAATACAACACGTTCCATAACCCTGAACTTAATATTGACCAAATTATCCCCCCTTTTGGACTTAGAAAATCTACACTGAAGGTGTTGTCATCCGGTTAAGGTTTTTTATTAGCTCGACTTTTGAAAAAAACGAGAGCTATTGTCATGACCCTGGCGTGGTCGGCGGCGGCGGTGGCGTGGTCGTCCAGTTAGGTTTTTTGTTTACCTCAATTTTTTTTTTATCTCCCTATCAGTCGAGCGTCTGTGCTGTACGCAGTGCTCTTGTTATACCCCCAGATACATAGTATATGGGGGCTATATAGGAGTCACGTTGGTCGGTCCGTTGGTCTGTGGACATTTCTTGTGAATACTTTTTCTCAGCAACCATTGGTCAGAATTCAATATAACTTCACTAGAATGATTGATACCAAGCCTTTTTAGATCGCCTAGAGCCAAAGGCTCAATGTGAGCTATTCTGATCACTCTGTGTCCGTCGTTAACTTTTAGCTTTAAACATCATCTCCTCCTGAACCGCAAGAACAATTTCCACCAAACATCACAGGAATGTTCCTTTAGTGGTCCTCTTTCAAAATTGTTCAAAGATTTAAATTCCATTGAGAACTTTGGTTGCTGCGGCATCAGAAAGGGGACAAAATGTCCAAACTTTAAAAATCTTCCCCTCGAATCTGCCTGTCAGATTCAAATATAATTTGGTAGAAATGTTCCTTGGGTGACCCTCTATAAAAATTGTTCAAGGCATACTGATTGGTCGAAAAACATGGCAGTCAGGCAGCATCAGAAAAGGGGCAAAATGACAAAATTTGAAAATTCCATTTTTATGAAAGTGTTTCAGTTTGTCTGATTTTAAGAAAATATAATACGAATCTTACTTTAATGATCCTCTATTTAATTTGTTTAAGCTGTTTTGATTGGTTACACAATCATAGCAACCAGGCGTCATCACAAAAGGGGTAAATTGAACTTTTAGCTACAAATGACAACCAACTCCTACCATTCCAATAGACCAATTTCCACAAACATCACAGGAATGTTCCTTTGGTGGTCCTCTTTCAAATTTGTTCAAAGATTTAAATTCCATTGAGAACTGGTTACTGCGGCATCAGAAAGGGGACAAAATGTCCAAACTTTAAAAATCTTCTCCTCCGAATCTGCCTGTCAGATTCAAATATAATTTGGTAGAAATGTTCCTTGGGTGACCCTCTATAAAAATTGTTCAAGCCATACTGACTGGTCGAAAAACATGGCAGTCAGGCGGCATCAGAAAAGGGGCAAAATGACAAAATTTGAAAATTCCATTTTTATGAAAGTGTTTTTCTGATTTTAAGAAAATATAATACGAATCTTACTGTAATGATCCTCTATATAATTTGTTTAAGCCGCTTTGATTGGTTACACAATCATATCAACCAGGCGTCATCACAAAAGGGGTAAATTGAACTTTTAGCTACAAATGACAACCAACTCCTACCATTCCAATAGACCAATTTCCACAAAACATCACAGGAATGTTCCTTTGGTGGTCCTCTTTCAAAATTGTTCAAAGATTTAAATTCCATTGAGAACTTTGGTTGCTGCGGCATCAGAAAGTGAGAAAAATACCCAAATTTTAAAATCCTTTTCCTCCATAATCTGCTTGTGCGAATGCAAGATAATTTGGTAGAAATGTTCCTTAACCCTTTCCCGCAGACGACTTTGAACATATTTTGTCAAAAAATAGAAAATCTCTATAATTGAATGGATAACCTATGACTAAAAGTGGAAAACATTGAGCAATTTCTTCTTTTGCCGCTATGTTTTCAAAAAGCCGTCTGCTTCAGAGGCGTCAGAAAGCGTCTATATGAGGGAAAGGGTTAAGTGACCCTCTAAATAAACTGTTGAAGCCATATTGATTTCGTTGAAAAACAGGGCAGCAAGGCGGCATCAGGAAAGGTGCAAAATGACAAAAACTTTATAATTCCATTCTTATTAAAGTTCTTGTTAGATTTCAAGATATAAATGGCCTTTACTGATAAGCTGTTTCTTGAGAAGTGTCCACTCCTTGCAGTTTCATTTGCACTCCTTGATCAAATTTTCCCAGATATTTGCAGTTAAATATTTGCTACTAATTTACTATCAATTAGGTGATCGATTTAGGGCCATCTTGGCCCTCTTGTTTAAATGAGTTATGGCCCCTTGAATTTCTCATACATATGTATATTGTCAGGCACCAGCTGGGGGGTGTTCATCACCTTCAGTGATATTTCTAGTTCTTACAGTTGTGATGAGTACAATATGGCAGTTTACTTATGAAATTAATAAGTAAAAAGCTTTCTTTTCTATAGGTCATAAGAGAAGATGTATATGACATACATGAGAAGCAAGCACAACAGAAGTTTATAAACAATCTTCTTGGCGTGTTTAAAGATAAAGAAGTTGTAAAAGATAGGGGTCTACAAGTTATTTCCCCTGACCCCTTAGAAGGTATTGCTTTAAATTATTAACCCTTGACTTCCTTCTTAGACAAATCTTGATGCTTCTAAAGTAGATAACCTTTTAACACGCTGTGGCTTAACGCTTTCCCTCATACAACAATTCTGCAACAGATGACTTTGAAAACATTAAGACATAAATATGGAAAATCTTTAGATGAATATGTACATGTGACTATTGAATACAGTTGAAAACATTGTTGAAAAGGAAGAAATTGCTCGTGTTGAGCAACTTCTTTCTTTGCCACAATGTTATCAAAAAGTAGTCTGCATGATCTTTATTTATTCTGTTGGCAGGGTGACACAAAGGGATCTTTCTTTGTTGTCCGTCCATCTGTCTGTCACATTTTAATTTCAAAACAGTTCTTTATGAAAATATGGGGTCATGTTCTAAAATAGGATATTTGTGAATTAAACTGCCTGTGTGTGAGCTATGGTTGAAGGTTAAATACAAAGTGTAAAAAGCAGGTAGTAAAGTGGACTGTAGTCTAATTTTAACTCTATTCCACATACAACACATGCCTTCATCTGTTGTTCAATATTTTTTCCTAGATATTTTCTTAGTTATCAACTGCAGATTTGCTGTATATGGGAAAGGGTATATATTATGATTTCAGAGAATGAAGATGAGTATTTGAAACATTATTGTAAGAAGAAATTGAAACAACTGAAAAAGAGAAGAACGCTGCATGATACAGGTAATTAATTATTTTGTCATAGCTCATTTTAATTATTAACCTTTTAACAACACAGAAGCAAACCTCTTTTGAAAAAATATGTTTACACATTGAAAATAACCGAGTCCCAGTAGCTCAGTCAGTATTGATGCGCGATGTCAATCCAGGGACTGTTAGTTTGAATCCCAGCTTGGCCAATATTCTTTCCTATGTTTGACAATAGTCACTGTGACAAGCATTATTCTCTATTCTATAATTATTCTTTTATTTAAGCAATTTACCATATTTTTATTGTTTACAAAATTGCCTGTTGCAGATTTGTTGTATGTAGGAAAAGGTTTTAACTTTCATTCCTTTTTGTAGATGCTACATATTTATCTTTCTCTCATTATTTACTCCATATTTATGGATCTTTTTCTCTGTAGATAGCAGCATTATGACAGATGACAGAGAATATATGATGAACTCCAAACCACTAACAGGGGACTTGTTGTCAGATTATGGTCTGCAGGATTGTGCTTTAGAGAGAGCCAAACTTACAAATATTTTATCTGCAATGAAAAAGGTACTCATCTAATTCTTATGATTGTCTATGAGGAACACAGTGAATTGAGCTATTTCCAATTACAACTAGCCTTCCAAGGTTTTGTAACATATTATATCACATGTGTTTACATGTATATGTATATAAACTCCATGAACCACAAATTGATAAGAATACACTACGTACATAGACACTACCTTTATATATAGTGACATATAGGCCCATGGGGCAGGGTGTTTTTCAAACAAACTTTGTATTATGTTTTATTATGTAATACACATGTCACTTTAATAAAAGATTTACTTACTTACTTTCAATCAAAGCTGAACCCTTTCCCTTTCACAGAAGCATTGACAGCAGAGGACTCACACATTGTTAGTTTGCACCTAACTGTCAAACAAAGGCAGACTTGGACGTGTTCTTGATTATTTGATTGATTCGTAGATAAGAATGGGCTACAACAGAAAATAATGCCAAGTTTCATTGGGTTTTTTTCCACTCAAGTACACAATTAAGTAAGAGAAAATGAAAGTGTTGATTTCAGCTTATCTACAATTATACATGTACCCTTCACCAAGACTTTTAGCCAATAAAATCTTTGTTGCATTTTTTAAAAATTAGCAAATGGCAAATTTGGGCGAACGGCAGTATGAGTCCTGGTTATTATGACAACTTAACTTGTCTTCTCCTTATTATTTAATATCAGTAAACACAAATATGTTCGCTTTCAAAAGCAGATAACTGTCCAAAAATGTAAGTAAATGTACTTTGAAACTGACATAACCTGTGTTAAATTAAATTATTGAAAGTTTAATTGAAAACATTGTTACAAAAGTGGAAATTGCTCATATTAAGCAATGTTTCAAAAATGGTCTGTTGCATTATCTGAATTTTAAGTGCACATTTCTTTTAATTTTTAGGCAGCTAGAAGAAAAATCCATGAAGTAAAAAATTGTCCAGAGTGCAGGTAAACTTATAAACTTATAAATACAGTATTAAAATCCTGTATTAAAATCTTAATTTTTGATTCCATTGTTCCAGTAGTTAAACCTTAAACTTTGACTTCATCGATCTTTATTTATAGTAATTAAATCTTAATTTTTGACTCCATTGTTCTTTATATACAGTGTTTAAACCTTAAACTTTGACTCCATTGTTCTTTATATACAGTATTTAAACATTAAGCTTTGACTCAGTTGTTCTTTATTTACAGTATTTAGTCTTTAAACTTTGACTCCGTTGTTCTTTATATATAGTACTTAAACCTTAAAATTTGACTCTGTTGTTCTTTATATACAGTACTTAAACCTTAAACTTTGACTCTGTTGTTCTTTATATACAGAACTTAAACCTTAAATTTTGACTCCGTTGTTCTTTATATACAGAACTTAAACCTTAAATTTTGACTCCGTTGTTCTTTATATACAGTACTTAAACCTTAAACTTTGACTCTGTTGTTCTTTATATACAGTACTTAAACCTTAAACTTTGACTCTGTTGTTCTTTATTTACAGTATTTAAACCTTAAAGGAATACGCTCAGCTGAAAAAAACTCGCTTTGAATTGAAAAATATTGACTTAATGAACATTTATTTACTATGCATTTCATTAACATACAACTAATAATGAAGATATTACTATTTAAAGATGACTATTTGTGCTGATCGGTGCGCAGCATGAGCGCGGCCATTGTTTACATATCGCAATGTCTCGAGACTTTCTGAAAAGAATCGTGACGTCATATACCCACTATGTCCCAAACAAAACATACACGTAGAGTTAGCTAATGAACGACTGCGGTAGTATAAAGGGAATACAAAATATACTTTTTCGTAAGAAAATTAACCCCGGAAGTTTACAAACCTAAACTTCAATTATTCAAAATGAAATTCCAAGCATTACATTATATTATTACTAGCTCTATATAAAGTGTTATAGTAAATAGTATCCAGGCAACCATAGTAGGTGGATAGAAAACACGAACTTGACTCGTGTAATATATATCAGCCAATTAAAAATATGTGTTAACATTTATTTATACAATAATTTCATTCGTTTATATATTTGACAGTTGTTTGTTATGATTTCAAAGCTCGTTAGACATAATAAACCGTCGTTTTTGTAGAAACAATTTCCGGTAGTGGTCGGACGCTACTGTAATAGGATCTGTCGGCGAATCTTTTGAGCAGACATAATTTGATTCCCTCCCTACATACTCTGAAGTTGACGGTAAAGAGATTTTCCATAGTATTCATCTGCTGCAGATTTGGTGTATGTTGAAAAGGGAGAATTGAAATTGTTAATTTTGACAAAATTTCCAAAAGGATTTTTGTTGTAAAACTTTTATATTATATATTGAAGAAATGTTTTCAAACTTGCTTAAATATCCCTTTTAATTCCACATGAAATCGTCCAATTTCTAAAATCGTTACTTGTTTTTAGTTGAATGTATTTTACCACAATTCATTACCTCCAAATACAAGACACGGGAAAGTTTATGAAGAATGAGTACAGCATAGCTTTGGAATTTTACACAAATGAGCCACGTCACACACACATCGCAATTCGGAGGTCATATTGTGAATTGCAAATAAGATCAAATTGCATATTTGTATGGTCTGTTTTTCGTCAGGATGCATCTGCAGAGGCTTACTGTACAGCTCAAAAGCAAAAACAATTTTCGGCCATGCCTATCAAGACTTTCTTACACCGGCACTCCACACAACACTACAATCTCTATGACAGCAAATACATGTATAAATAAAGTTGTAAACGTTGTGACAAAAGGCGTAATTCACAGATTAATCGAAAATTAAAAACATTGTACCGTTCTTTATTGAAAACCAATTAAAGGTCATAAAACCCAATCATATTTCCGGTAGCAATCAGACACTACTTATGATCTACCAACAAAGCAACGCCGAGGCTTTGATGCGCTGATCAGAAGCAGCAGCCGACTAGGGGTAATAAACAGCAAGTCAACTAATTAGTGATTGACGCCTTTTGACACATTGTTTCCTTCTTAATTTCTATATGATGCCATACAGGTTGTACTGTAATAAAGACATTATACACATGGAAAGGTGAACACAGCCGCCGTGACATGATTGAAAATTATTGAAATAGTGTCAAAATCTAATCAACTATAACAGTTTTGTACACAGTTTTGCCTAGATGGTTTGGTGCAGATTTGCCGTATGTGGGAAAGGGTTAATTGTCCAAACTGTCCATTATGTTTTATTTGCACCCCATTCCGTTTTATATCAATTGTTGTGTTTGCTTTTTAATTGTGAATCACACTGTAAGTTTCTTGGGAAGATTCAGGACCAAAAAAATACCACACAAATATGCAATTTGATCTTATTATGAATTTTAACACTGAACACTGAAATTATCCAAATGCGGAATTTGTGATGACGCGGTTCATTTGAGTAAAATCATGACCCGCTATGACGTTAGCATTTCCCATAGGCTCTCCCAAAATTCGGTGTTAAAATCTGTGACCTTTTGTGTTTCTGAAATTGGACGATTTTATTTGGATTATAAGGGATTTTTATGCAGGTTTGTGAGAAATTATTTTACAATTCATTCTTTAACAAACAAATAAATCTTTTGAAAGTTTGGTCAAATATAAAAATTTACCCTTTAATTGAACACGTCTACCATTTTCTAGTTGAAGACGCGTTTGTAGCAGACGACTTTTGAAAAACATCGTGAATAAAGGAGACATTGCTCAAAATTAGCAGTTTCTCCTTTTACCGTAATGTTTATACTTTATAGAATTTCCTAATTTCTAATGTCTTTTACACATGCCAAGGTCGTGTTTTTGTTTACCTTCCATCGCCTTTTTTTACCTGATAAATAAAATTAACGACAATTACGTTCTGAAACATCTCTATTATCTTATTCAATAAATTAACGGCAATTACGTTCTCGAACTTCTCAAATTATCTAATTACGGTAGTTAAAATAAACATTCAAAGCAAACTGTAATCAATTATAACACGGATAAATTTACCGGCCGCCCCAGTATGATGAATTAATAATCTAAAACAAACATACATGTATACAATATTTACACCATTAAACTTCAAAAAGTGGTCCTTCCTCATAATCGGCCTTTTTGTACCAGACATTTTGGGAAATTGGCCTTCCTTTCTGGACCTATAATCGGCCTTTTTGGACTGGCCTTTTACGCATTCGGCCAATTTTGACCTATACCTAAGATAAGATAGCGATCTGAAAATTTAGTAATCCATACGGTGCTAATCGGAAGTGGGTAATTGACGTCACAGGAAGTTGATTATAAGCAAAGATGGCGGCGCCCATAGGCGATCGATACCGACGTGAAAACACAAACTTTAAAAGCATATATCTTGGCATTGCAAGCATGTAAAAAAAAAGTAATTACATCAAAATGATACATTACTGTAGTGCTATTTAGTCATATAGTTTAAATTTCAGCCGAGCGTATTCCTTTAAGCTTTGACTTCATTGATCTTTGATATACAGTATTTAAACCTTAAACTTTGACTTCATTGATCTTTGATATACAGTATTTAAACCTTAAACTTTGTCTCCATTGTTCTTTATTTACAGTATTTAAACCTTAAGCTTTGACTTCATTGATCTTTATATACAGTATTTAAACCTTAAACTTTGACTTCATTGATCTTTGATATACAGTATTTAAACCTTAAACTTTGACTTCATTGATCTTTGATATACAGTATTTAAACCTTAAACTTTGTCTCCATTGTTCTTTATTTACAGTATTTAAACCTTAAGCTTTGACTTCATTGATCTTTATATACAGTATTTAAACCTTAAACTTTGACTTCATTGATCTTTGATATACAGTATTTAAACCTTAAACTTTGACTCAATTGTTGTTTATATATAGTATTTAAACCTAAATAAACATAATAAGCATAGTTTCATCTCACATAGAACAAATCTGCAGCAGACGACTTTGACAAAAAATACGGAAAATGTCTGAATGAAAGTATAATTATTGATTAGAGTTGAAAACATTGTTCAACCTGAAAAGCACTTTCTCCTTTTACCGCAATAATTTCAACTCCATCTAAGAAGCAGTTTCCTTTTTTTTTCAGACATTATCTTTTTTTAACTGGCATCATATTATATGATCTTTTGAAAACAGACAATAATTATTGTGTGTCTGATAAACTATACAATTAACAAGAGCTGTCGGAGGACAGCGCGCTCGACTATATGCCGCTTATTCACATAAAGCACTATTTCATTATATTGCACTTAAGTACTATTAACCCTTTCCCTCATACGGCAATTCTGCAGCAGACGACTTTAAACTTATTTTGTCAAAACATAGAAAATCTCCATAATTGAATGGATAACCTATGACAAAAAGTGGAAAACATTGTGGCAAGTAATTCAAGGGCCATTACTCCATATTTAGGATGCAATGGAGTTATCCAACCTAATTGTATGATGGTCCTTAACAAATGTGATTTGAATTATGAAACTTTAGCGCAAATGTTAAAACTGACCGAGTTTAAAAATAGCAAAACCAAAAAAAAGGTTTACCAAATGTTTGACATCATGCAAAACCCGTTTGATATGTTGAAGAATTATATTTGATAAATGAATGATCACAATTAGAAAGGAATGTAACCAAAAATTATGAATTTATCTAAAATTCTCAAAATCAAACAAAAATCATGTTTTTTATTCCCAAAAAGTCACACTCAGCATCTTCAACATACAATGTGAAGAAAGGTATTATATGTAATTATATTCCAAATATGAAAGCCCTAACACAAGTACTTATTGAGAAAAATTAAAAAATTAAATGAAAATGCCAACTTGCCCTAAAACTTTAACCACCCCAAATCATGTCTTTTGCCGCAAAAAGAAGGTCACACTCAGCATCTTCAGCATACAATATGAAGAAATGTATTAGATGTAATTATATTCCAAATATGAAAGCCCTTGCATAAGTACTTATTGAGAAGAAAAAGATAAAAAAAAAATTCCAACTTGCCCTAAAACTTTAAGCACCCAAAATCATGTTTTTTACCCCCCAAAAAAGGTCACACTCAGCATCTTCAGCATTCAATGTGAAGAAAGGTATAAGATGTAACTACATTCCAAATATTAAAGCCGTAGCACAAATACTTAAAAAAAATTAAAAATTAAAGGAAAATGCCAACTTGCCCTAAAACTTTAACCACCCAAAATCACATCTTTTACCCCAAAAAGAAGGTCACACTCAGAATCTTCAGCATACAATATGAAGACAGGTATTAGATGTAATTATATTCCAAATATAAAAGCCCTAGCATAAGTAACTAGCAAGTTCCAACTTGCCCTAAAACTTTAACCACAGAAAATCATGTTTTTTACCCCAAAAAGAAGGTCACACTCAGTACCTTTAACATTCAATGTGAAGAAAGGTATAAGATGTAACTATATTCCAAATATTAAAGCCCTAGCACAAATACTTATGAATGAAAATGCCAACTTGCCCTAAAACTTTAACCGGACGCCGACGCCGGGGTGAGTAGTAAAGCTCTCATATTCTTCGAATAGTCGAGCTAAAAAGGCGGTTTCAAAATTTAAATAATTGTGAATTGATTTTGCATATTTACAGTTTTGCATGGTTTGAGATTGATGATGGTACTGTAGTTACTAGTATATATGTGCGAATTGTTTATTATATTTTATTCAGTGAATTGAAAATCCGACTTGAGGAAGACGAAGCAGAGAAGTTGTTCACCGATTCTCGTGCCAAAATGTTGAAAAGCAAAATGATGGATATACATGTGGAAAATCATCTTTTGAAAATGGTAACATTTTAAAAATATTCTCCTCTAAACTGATTTCAAAGCAGCAACATAATAATTAGGTTTCAAGGTAATTTGGCAGAATTGTTCCTTAAATTGTCCTCTACATAAAGTGTTCAAGCACAGATGTCCTGCAATAGCTTTTATATGAGCAGTTCTACAAGAAAACCAACATTGTGGACTCTGCGTAAAGTATCGACATGGATCAGCCTAAGCATTCCGTGCAGGCTAATCTGGACAGACACTTTTTCACCTCCTTTGGATTTTCTGTTTCAGGAATCTTTACTCTATCCCCCTGACGGAATGCGTCAGCCCTGATAAGCATGTGCGGACTGCGCAGGCTGGTCTGGGTCGATACATTACGCAGATTACATACTGTTGGTTTTCTCATGGAATGGCTCATATACATGTTTTGTTTAATCTAAACAGAAACATTTTATTTGTAAAAAAGTGATCTTTAACTCTTTCCCACTTGCAGACGCATGTACAGCAAACATGATCAATTTTTAGCTAGTTATTTTGATCGCCGTATGTCCGGCGTCGGTCATGCATCCATCAACATCTTCTCCTTGGTAACTAGTTGGTCAATTGGGATGAAACTGTTTAATGTTTTGCCTTATATAATTAAAGGGAATTCTTTTGTTTTGCCTTATATAGTTATCTTGCAAATTTCCAAATAATTAAATGTTCCTTTGGTGACCCTATAGACTAATTCTAGGCATGTTGATTGGTAAAAAAAAAATATTTTGGTAGGCATCCCAATCACACTTATTTATAGATTGCAAAATGTTTTCAGCAGCAGATTTGTTGTCTATGGGCTTATGTGTATGCACCTACGACTTTACTGTTTCTTTCAGAATTCCATATCAATGATAGGAGAATTAGCCAGACAACTACCAAGGCCCTCTGAAAAGCCAGAAAAGATCATGGATCAATTATTAGAACCTTTACTAGGAAAAAACGTGATGAGATGATGAATGTAGTGTTTGTGGAGATGGGGGACATTTTACAGCTGTGATATACATAGACATTGTAGTTTTTGTGTCGCCTCTGCAGGGAATTCATGGAATCACTTCTCAGTTGTCAGTCTGTCAGTCACACTTTCATAATTGGCTGGTGACACATGTGTTTCCTAGAACAACCTTGTTTTAGGAACGATATAGAAATACAATAAATTCATAAACAATATGGTATCTTGTTTTTCATCATAGTTGAACCAGTTATTAGAATGATGTTGTCGTTGTTTGGGCCGCGTCAAACTCACCTATGAAAATGAATATCTTTAGTTACAGTTGACATAATTGTAACCAAGTTGGTATGTAGAAGAGTTTATAGTCGGGATGGGACCTGATACCCGAGTACTCGATCGGACGCCCGAGTACGGTTATCAAAATAGGTTTTAGAGTACTCGATTATAATTTCGTCATTTTTAGCTCACCTGAGTGCTCAAGGTGAGTTATTGTGATCGCCAGTTGTCCGTCGAGCGTCCGTCAACATCTTCTCCTTAGTAACCAATGGCTTAATTGGCAGAACTCCTTCAAATTTTTGGGATCCATAAAGAATTCTGGTTTCCATGGCAACAAAACGGAAAAAAAATTAATATTCTTCTTCTCCAAAACTAGTTGGCAGATTTTCAAAAAAATTTGTAGAAATGTTCCTTGGATGACCCTCTATTAGATTCCTTCAAGTCATATTGATTGGTCGAAATCAACCAGGGAGGGGGCGGGGCTATTTTGCCTTATATGGCTATAGTGAAAACTTTAAAAATCTTCTCCTCCGAAAGTGTCGGGCCGATTTTCAAATAATTTTATAGAAATGTTCCTTAAATGTCCCACTATCAGATTCCTTCAACCCATGTTGATTGGTCGAAAAACATGGCAATCAGGTGGCGGGGCTATTTTGCCTTATATGGCTATAGTGAGAACTTTAAAAATCTTCTCCTCCGAAAGTGTCGGGCCGATTTTCAAATAAATTTGAAGAAATGTTCCTAGGGTGACACTCTATCAGATTCTTTCAAGCCATGTTGATTGGTAGAAAACAATGGACACCAGGGGGCTGGGGCTTTTGTGGCTCAAGTGAAAAAAAATAAAATCAGGCGAGCGATTTAGGGAACTTAACAATTATTGAAGTGGTTATTCTCTCTCTGATCCATTTTAATCCGTTTTAAATGGCGACTTGATTGCAATCATGAGTCAATGAAGATCAACGTGACAAACAGGTAGCTATGAATGTTATCTCCAGTCAATTTGCAACAATATGTCAAAATTTCACACCTTTGTCGTAATTGTGTTTTCAATTGTCATCACGTATTAATTGGATAGTTGTAAGAAATACATGTTACAATTATTTAATAAGAACTTGTTCGTCAAACCATTAGAACTATCTTCTATTATTCTTATTCATTCGAATGAATTGGGAACACATTAATTATAAACAATTGTGAGATATAAGTTCCCTTATTTACGAACGCGGCCGTTCTTCTTGTATAGTTTTAGTCATGTAAATATTACGGACAACGGTTAATTAATAAACCGAAAGTACAAACCACTTCTAATTGTTGATCTATATTTATATTTTCTATAGGTGATATTAATATTCACTTATAAAACGTAGTGTTGTTAATCATTGCTATTCGTTTTCAACTTCTGCACCAAACGTTTGGATGTCTACGCGAATACAATTTCTGGGTGTAATTCACTAATTGTCTTTCTTTAGTTACGGTTGACATATTTTAATCAAAGTTGGAATGAAGAAAGAGTTTATAGGATTGTGTTTGTGGCCCCTAGGGTCAAGGTCAAGGTAGCTGTTACTACAAATAGAACAAGAGCACCACGTACGGCACAGACGCTCGACTGATAGGGAGAAAAAAAAAAAAAAAGAGCTAAACAAAGAACCTTAACCGGACGACCACGCCGACGACGACACCAGGGTCATGACAATAGCTCTCGTTTTTTTCAAAAGTCGAGCTAAAAACGGTTGAAACTGAATATCTTCAGTTACAGTTGAAATATTGTAACCAAAGTTGTATATAGAAAGAGTTTATGGAGACCATTCACTGGCTTGCATTTGGGGGCCCTAGCTTCAAGGTTAAGGTTGCTGATTCTAAAAATAGAACAAGAGCTGTCTGAGGACAGCATGCTAGACTATTCCACTGCTTATTAATTACCGAGATATGGACTCTTAATGTAGCTGCATGCAAAACATTATCCAGAATTTCTTATATATAATTTTCAAAGTTATCGTACTTAATTGTTAACATAGCTGTGATGGTTGGGAAGGGTTATATCAAGTTTCAAGGCAATGCATCTAGCAATTACTAATATATGGTCTCATAATGTAGTGGCATGCAAAACTTTAACCATAATGTCTCAAGTCTAAAAAGGGCCATAACTTGCATTAAATGCAGGATAGAGTTATCTTACCTGATTATTTACATATATGTGATGGATTGGAAGGGTTGTGTAAAGTTTCAATGCAATACATCAAATAGTTGAGATATGGTCTGTTAATTTAGTTGCGCACAAACCTTTTACCAGAATGTCTAAGTCAAAAAAGGCCAACTTGCATAAAATGCAGGATAGAGTTATCAAACTTGATTGTTATTATTATTGGGGAGTGTTGAAGAATGTTTCAATGCAATTAATACACCTAGTAATTACTTAGCTATGTGTACTTGCATGCAAAACCTTAACCAAGGGCGAGTAGAATAACTCTCGTATTCTCCAAATAGTCAAGCTAAAAACGGTTGAAACTCGATTCTTTAGTTACACAGTTCATTTACATTCTTAAGCATGCTTCCTGTAGAACTGTGTATATCCTCTAATTAATTTGACATGTTCTATAACACACACACAGCAAAGAAGCTCAATTATAATTCTCAAAACACAGGCTGAAGTCAATCATTGAAAACTTGGGTTTGTCGCATTGAGGCGTTACTTGTTATGTTTCTATTAATTCATGTGATGATTTTCTTTTTTAAAGACTCCAAAGAGCTATTGTCTTCACCATGGAATTGTTGGTGTCAACTTTGTGCTTAGTTCCATTTTTCCCCTAAAATGTGTTGGAACCTTGATATACATATTAATCTTAACAAGATGACTTTCTAATTTTTTTAATTATGACCCCTTTTACCTTGACTTCCCTAAGAAAACGGAGAGTTAATGTGTTTATCCTGGTGATTGAGTTGGTGGTTAACTTTAGAGGGCTTGTTTTTATATTTCGGTAACTACCAGGGGTTTTGTATCGTAACTTTGCTTATGTCTTAAAGGTTACTAGTCGTGTTCTATTCCCAAGCCTCATAACGGAGGTGAATTTAAGCAAAATTATGCCCTTTTTTCAAATTAGAAAATTAGGATTAAAGTTGATTATCTCCGACACAATCAGAGATATTGCTCTGAAATATTGCACTTGTCTTTAGTGTCAAAAATTATGTTCCATGACCAAGTCCCGTATCTTTGAAGTGCTTTTAAGTAAAATAAGGTCCTTTTTACTGCATAGAAAAATGAGGTTAAAGTTTAAGGGCAAGTTTTATGTCTCCTTAATTACTATGGGTATTGCATTGAAAAAATTACATAATATATGTCTATTGGATCGAAAGGTATGCTACCTGACAAAGACCCATAACTCTGACTAGCATTCAAACAAAGTCATGGCCCCTTTTTATACTTACAAAAGTGATAGTACCAGGGAGGGAAGCTATTGCTAACCATTCTAACTTCTTTTGTATGATCCTAGCAGATATCAAACCCTGGACTGCTCCTCCGTACCCAGATGTTCAAACAAATTTTATCAAAGAACTGGTTGTTGGATTTGGATTCCCTCATATAGATGCTTTCTGACGCCTTTGCAGCAGACGGCTTTTTGAAAACATAGTGCCAAAAGAAAGAAATTGCTAAAAACGAGAAATTTCTCCTTTTGCCACAATGTTTTCCACTTTTAGTCATACGTTATCCATTCAATTATAGAGATTTTCCATTTTTGACAAAATATGTTCAAAGGCGTCTACTGCAGAATTGTCGTATGTGGGAAAGGGTTAAGAGAAGCCTCAGACCATGATTCTGTATAAACATTTATTTTTTAATAAAAAACAAGACATTAATTTAAACATTATTTATAAAATATTCATCACAGTGACATAGAGATTTGCACCCAATAACAATGAGATTTTTAAAACACATGTTTAACAATTTATATTTTTTTGTTCTTGCGAAAGCATCTGAGAAGAAACATGTAGCTTCTGGAAGATTTGATGAAGAGTTGAAAACGGTGTGGGAAAGGAAGAAAGTGCTAGTTTGTAGTAATTATTCCCTTTCACACAATGTCTTTGGAAATGCATCTATTTCCGCTTAATAATCAAGGGTTGCTCATTTATATTTAATCCTTTAAATACCAGATATACAGGACTGGTCTCCAGGAAGAAATGTTTTCAAAAGGGCATTTGTTTGCTGCACTTGTGTCAAAAGTTCTCCATATCAGGAAGAGAGTTCATATTTTCCCAGATTCAGGCGACTTTTGAAATCATTGTGGCAAAAGAATTGTGGAGTATGTGAGAAAGGGTTAAAACGGCAATTATGAAGAGCATAGAGAATTTTAATTCAATAACCGTTTCCCACATAACAATGCTATCTGACGCCTTTGCAGCAGACGACTTTTAAAAACATTTGAGGCAATGGAGAAAATGCTCATAACGAGCATTTTCTCCATTTGCCACCTATTTTCAACTCTTTTCATTATTCATACTTCCATTTACTAAGATATTCCATATTTTTGAGGGTTTGTTTTCAAAGATATCTGCTGCTGTTTTGTTGTATGTGGGAAAGGGATAAGCCTTATCATGCAAAAGCAAGGTAATAATGTGGGTTATGGTCAGACTGCATTTTTGTGAAGCCGTCTCTATTTTCCAGATAATAACGGTATTCCTGTTTCACCAGTTGGTCCTGATCAGTCCAGGAGGAGATGCAGACTGATCTAGGTACTCACTTGTCACCAATTATTACTGGTTGTTTCGCCCCGTTATGTGGCATACATAGTTCATTTTTAACCCTTTACCACATACAAACATATTTCGATACATCTGCAGCAGGCGACTTTTGAAAACATTGTGACAAAAAGATAAAATTGCTCTTAATGAGCAATATCTCTTTTTGACATAATGTTTTGAATGATAAAATTCCATATAGATTTTTCATATTTTAGCCTAGATGTATTGAAAGTTGGTCGTTTCAGATTTGTTGTATGTCGGTAAACGGTTAAAAGAGCAGTTAAAAAGAGTAAGACTTAGTGTCAATGTTTCGTTGCCTGTTTACTTTGCCCTGAACAAAATGTTCAAACAAATTAGATCATTTGTAATAGAAAAATATTCCAAATGGGTTAGTTAAAATAATTCTATTCCACCTATGTTTTTTTTTTCCATAAATATGGTCATAATAAAAAATTGAAATATGAATGGTCATCACAGATATGTTTAAAATGTTCTCTTTAAATAAATGCTATCATATTTTTTTGTACGTCTGTGCCTCTGGCGTGTCATATCGGAGTAGGTTCCCTGGTTCATGAATCAAATCCACAATAAATGTTTTGGGTGGGAATTTAGGGGCACCAGGCTGAAAAGATAAAGAAAGTTTATGTGTACATGTATTAACCCTTTCAAACATACAGATCTATGCATTTTGATGCCTCTCCTGAAGTAAACGTCTGAAAACATTTTGACAAAGGGAGAACATTGATAATAATCAGCAATTTCTCCCTTTGCCATGTTTTCAACTGAAATCAATAATTATTCGTTTGTAGAGATTTTTCAATCCTTTTGCTCAGATGTGTTTTAAGTTTGTCTGCTGCAGATTTATGGTATGTGAGAAAGGGTTGATCCCTTCCTGATAGAAAATAACTTAAAAGCTGGGAACTGTCTATAGAAAGTTTCAAATTTATGTAAAACATACAGCTCAGATGCAAGACACTCAAAGCCATTACTTGTAGAAGCATTACAAAAAGGCCACAATTTTGGTCACAAGTTTTCTCTGTCTGTAAAAAACAGGTTGAGTTAGAAAGGACATATCCATTCATTTAATCATTTCCCACATACAACAAATTTGCAGCAGACGACTTTGAAATTATCAAGTCCAACATACAGCAACTCTCAATAAAAGATATTATTATTATTGAATAGAGTTGAAATCATTGTGGCAAATGGAGAAATTGCTTGTTTTGCCACAATGATTTCAAAAGTCGTCTGCTGCAGATGTGTCAGAAAGTGTATATGTGGGAAAGGGTTAAATCTAAAATCAGATCAATTGAGTATGTGAGGTACTTGTATTAAAGAATCACCCGTTTTGCTCTTTGAAACCTATTCCCCTAGCTGATGCAGGCCGATTTCAACAGCAGATGGTGGGCAAGGAGAAATTGTCAATGTTCTCTTTTGATGCATTAGCTACATATAATTTAAAAACATTGTGGCAAAAAAGGAGAATTATTGCATGATTAGCAATATCTCTTTTTGCAAAAATCTTTTCGACCCTATTCAATAACTATATTTACATTTACAGAGATTTTCCATATATTTGCGGAGGTAATTTCAAAGTTGTCTGCTGCAGATATGTTATATGTGGGTTCACATGTTACTTTTTTCTTTTTAAACTTCTAATGGAAAAAGAACAATTTGTCATTTTAAACAATTTTTATTTTCCCCTAATGGTTTCCAGTCTTCAAAGAAATAAAATATATATATATGAAAGTATATTGGTCTGATGCAAATAATTCTGAACCAAGATCTGCATACATTGTTTGTTAAATTTTCTCTTTATCTTTAATTCACCATTATACAACCCTGTCAAAATTGCTTAGCATGAAGAGAAGTTTAAATTATAGCCTCAGCAAGAAGAAGGCACCTTCAATTAGGACCATGAATAGAAAGTTAACCCTTTCCAACATACAACAAATCTGCAGCAGACGACTTTGAAAATCTAGTGACAAAAACCTGAAAAATCTCCATAAAAGATAGCTTAATTGTTAAATAAAGTTGAAAACATTGTCTGAGCAATTTCACCTTTGGCCACAATGTTTTTAAAAATGCGCCTGCTGGTGGGAAATGGTTGATTAGAAAAATGATAAGATGATACTAATATCCAAAAGGTTACAGTTGCATAATAAAGCTATGGTGCACATGCTGCATAAGCTGGAGAAATTTATAAATCTTATCCCCTGTTTCCTACAAACAACAAATCTCCAGCAGACAACTCCTAAACAACACGGTAAAAAGTTGTCTACTGCAGATTCATTAAAATGCATCCGCAAATGGGAAAGGGAGTAAAGAATGTGAAATCATGCAAAACTTCTGTCAGAAACAAAACTCTAGTGCAAGAATCAAACAAAAATAGAACTGATTTCTATAAGACTGTTATAGACTGTCTGGTTTTCGAAGGAAAGCTAGTTGATACCCGTTGCGTCATATGCGTCGTCGCAAAATTTTAACCTTTACTCATAACTCAAAAGAAACTTGTTACACATAATCCTAGGAACAATATGCATGTCTATACCAAGTGACATAGCTCTAGGCTTTGATCATTATTCAGTAATGCCATTTTTTTTACTTAGCAGACGAGCATTTGCGTTCCTTTATGCCATTTTTTTTACTTAGCAGACGAGCATTTGCGTTCCTGTATTTTAATAGTAAATTTTTTTTTTTTTTTATTATGATATACACTTATCAACTCTCCCACATGCAGGCACAATTCTTGTGATACACCTGCAATAGACTACTTTGGAAATCATTGTGTCAAAGGGAGCAATTTCTCCATTGCTACAATGTTTTCAATTTGATCCAATAATTGTACTTTCTTTTATAGAAAGTTTCCATACTTTCTAATAAGTTTTCAAAGTTGTGTTGCTGCAGATTTGTTGTATGTTGGAAAGGTTTAAGAATAGGTCTTAAATGTAAGCCATTTTCCACAAATGCTATGTTTTGCAATGGATCTCAGTAATAATAACTTGCTATTCTGAAAAATCAAGTTATGTTGACATTTACACCAATATTGTCTTGCTCTGCCATGCATTAGGAAATGCCATTAATTGGCACACAGTATGGTCAATATAAAGAACAAAAGTGGTGCTAGCTTGTGCCATGTCATGCCATTTTTCATGCATAAATTACACACAGTTCACCTAATGCAGCATCTTCGCTAGCCAAGGCTACTTCGTACATTAGCATTCCCATGAGTATACTTGGACGATGAACGTTTCTGCATTGAGATGTATATTTACGCAACTGCTAGGTGGCTTAGTGAGATTTTCAAATTTTAAAGAAGCCATCAGTCCAGGGTAATTATGGTTATGTAATGGACAAATTACCCTTGGCTTGGGAAGATGCTAATGGAGTGACAATGTGCAACCTAGTCATGATCATCCCCTATAATGTTTGCAACTAGTACAAATGGGCAGACACACAGATTTCTTTTTTACTGTAAAAACGAATAATCGATGAAGGGGTCACTGATTGTTATTAAACAGTGTTCAGTACAGTACAGGCAAATTTAAAGAGAATTAAACAACAATACACATAAGGTATAAATTGGATAATTTACTATTAGTTTATTTACATTTTGCTATTGTGAGATGAGCAAACCAGTCAAATAAGTTAACAAACGCATGCAAAGTAATGAATTTCTAAATGACTTTTCATCATATTAATGATTTACTTGGTATACCTATCTTGTTTTTCCTAATGGAAAACACCCACAGAAAGAAATGGTTAATCTGGTTCAATAAAATTTTTGTTTTATTAAGACAAGAGAAATATTTATTTTGTGAAAAGGAGAAATTATGAGCCATTTTCCCTTTTGTTCACTCTATGAATATCCTTCACTGCATGAGTCATAAAGGGGCTTTCATGCAAAATGGATGTAGCTATTTCTTGTTATCCCTTTCCCACTTGCAGACGCATTTGCATTTTGACGCAATAGCAGCAGACTTTTGAAAACATTGTGGCCAAAGGTGAAATTGATGAGTAATTTCTCCTTTGGCCACAATGTTTTAATTTTTTTTTTATTATTAAGCTATATTTTATGGAGATTTTTCAAGATTTTTTCACTATGTTCTCAAAGTCGTCTGCTGCAATAATTGTATTATTTAGTTACAACTGCTTTGTGCGAATCCATCAATAAGTTGTCTGTATTAGAGAATTTACTCTTACAGCAGACTATTGTTTACCATCCCTATTTGACAAATCTGCAACAGACAACTTTTGAAAATGTTATGGCTTAAATATGAAATTACTCATTTCTCCTTTTGTCAAAACATTCTCAACTGTTCTCACATTTTTCATATGTGTCTCATTTTTGTTATTTGCTAAATTATCCACACATTTCTAGAGCTGTTTGCTATTTTAAGGACCTTAATTGTTTGTGGGTGTAGGTACATAATGAAGCATAACTGTTTTCGAACAATAATGTTAACTTATCAAAATGTTGAACTGAAGAAACATGTTTTTGTTTTTTAATGTCAACAACATTTCAAACATATACCTTCCAACTTATCACTATGGTTTGGTTGGGAAAACAACAAAAGACTTGAGAAATATTAAGTACGAGTGACAAACAGTCACAAAATACACCTATATAGTAAAATAACAACCCTTTAAGGTAAACAACTCAAAAGTTGCCATTCTGTCTGATTATTTCCCTGTCTGCTTTAAACAACATTTGATACCAGGTCGTATGCAGCAGACAATATGTAAAAACATTGTGGAAACAGAGAACATTCTCAAAGTGTGCACTTTCTCTCTCTTCAGTTCCAAAAACATCAAGTTCAGTGAAGATTGGATAATTTTTTTTTTTAATGAATTAGAAATTATTCAAAGCTATGGAGACTGTCCAGCTGGATACCACTTGTAACCCCATACTATGTTCCAACTGGTTACCACTGGTAACCCCATACTATGTTTCAACTTTCCAGCTGGATATCACTGGTAACCCCATACTATGTTTCAATTTTCCAGCTGAACATTACTGGTAACCCCATACTATGTTTCAACTTTCCAGCTGGATACCAATGGTAACCCCATACTATGTTTCAACTTTCCAGCTGGATACCAATGGTAACCCCATACTATATTTTAACTTTCCAGCTGTATACCACTAGTAACCCCATACTATGTCTCGACTTTTGTTTAAAACGGTAAGTTGTGCCAGTTCTTTTTGACATTTTTCAGGAAAAATAATTATTCTATCATGTATATCCCTTTCCAACTTACAGATACATGTGCAGCATGTGACCTTTGGAAACATTGTGGCAAATGATGAGCAATTTCTTCTTTCACCGAAATGTTTCAAAATCTACTCCATTAGTTATATTTTCATTCATGGAGATTTCACATAACTTTTCCTTAATGTTTTCAATGTCGTCTGCAACAGATGTATTGTATGTGGGAAGGGTTTAATGGTATGAGGATTAAGTATGAATACAATGGCTCTGTACCCATGCAAACCACAATGAGCACAAATATAGAAACACTTACAGTTGGACTGAATGCAAATAAACTGTCCTCTAGCTAAAATTTATATAATAAGTACATGGAGTAAAGTCAAGATGCATCTCACTGTAAATACCGAAATCAAGTTTTCACAAATGGAGCACCAATTAATGAATACAATTCTTTTCTCCGTTCATGAATATAGATTTAGTTTGTGATAGTGTACCGACTTTGAAAACTTCTTGGCAAAATAAGAAAGTACGTGAAATTGATTGAATGGAGCTAAAGACATTGTGGCAAAAGGAGAAATTCCTCATTATGAGCAATTTCTCTTTTTGTCACAATGTTTTCAAAAGTGGTCTGCTTCAAAGACGTCAAAATGTGCCTGTATGAGGGAAAGTGTTAATTAATAATACTGCATAAAGATGGGAATTGATTGGGATTTAATGCCGCTTTCAAAAATGTTTCAGTCATATCATGGCGGCCAGAACTTTCACATACTCATGTGTTTCCTAGCCTTCTCACACCAGTACTCCACACAATATACTTTCCAAGCAACTGGCCGTTATCGACATACACTGTTAGCCCATTGGTGAAAGACGAATGACGTTTGTCACAGTGACTTTTGTTAAACATTGGAATGAATGTTAGCCGAGCTGGGGTTCAAACTCACAACCCCTGGATTGACAGCGCTCATCGCTACCGACTGAGCTACTGGGACTCGGCACATAAAATGGGAAATACTGAATACTTTTTTATGAATTTGATGAATGAACTATACTTGAGCCGCAATGGAAGAGACAATGAGAAAACATTGTTGCATAAGGAGTTCTTCATTTCAAGCCACGTAGTTTAACCCTTTCCCTCATACGGCAATTCTGCAGCAGACGACGTATTTTGTCAAAAAATAAAAAATCTCTATAATTGAATGGATAACCTATGACAAAAAGTGGAAAACATTGTGGCAAAAGGAGAAATTCCGCTTTTTGTGCAATTTCTTCTTTTGTCACTATGTTTTCAAAAAGCCGTCTGCTGCAGAGGCATCAGGAAGCGTCAATATGAGGGAAATGGTTAAGCCAACATAATTGCATTACGCTGAACACTGTTTCGTGAAACAGTTTTGAGTTCTCACCTAGAAGCCATAATAGATTCATGTTGACATAAAATCCTTATTCGAGATCAAATGCAAGATATTAGTGACTTACAGTGTAATCCTGTTCAGGTAACATCAATTCATTCCAGGCCCGGTTATATTCCCCTCTAACTAAAGAACAGCTTACAGCAATCTTATCCGCTAATGTCTGTAAAAAGTATATACAAAGTTAAGTTGACAATTGAGAGATTTCCACAAACAGATGAATTTTGAAAAAATTGAAGCAAAAGAATATAATGCAATTCATTGCAATTTGAAATTTGATTTAATGAGATGTTTTCCCTTTAACCCTTACCCTCATATAGATGCTTTCTGATGCCTCTGCAGCAGACAGCTTTTTGAAAACATAGTGACAAAAGAAGAAATGGCTCAAAACAATCAATTTCTCCTTTTGCCACAATGTTTTCCACTTTTAGTCATAGTTTATCCATTTAATTATAGAGATTTTCTATTTTTTAACAAAATATGTTCAAAGACGTCTGCAGCAGAATTGTCATATGAGGGAAAGGGTTAACATTCATGTCCTGTTTATTTTCTGTCCAAAAACTAGAATTTAATTAGCTTACACTTTAAATAGTTTTCCTCAAATAGTGTAAGTTTAAACAATTTAAAAATAATATTTTATCAGGTATAAGGTTAACCCTTTCCCACATAAAAACAAAGTTTGACACATCTGCAACAGACAACATTTGAAAATATTGTGGCAAATGGAGAATTATTCATAATGAGCAATTTCTCCTTTTGCAACAATATTTTCAACTCTTCTCAGTAAATGATCTTTTGTTTATAGAGAATTTCTGTAGTTTTCAGTGTCTGCTGCAAATTTGTTGTATATATGGGAAAGAATTAACAATTTAAATTGTTTTTCCCAAAAAATAGTTTGGTCTGGAAGGTTTTAACTAACTGTTTTATCAGGTAATTGGTTAAAATTTGATGAATTTGGGTAGTTTTGAATGATTTTTCAGTCTTATCATGGCGGCCAGTTCACCTACTATGTGTTTCATGGCTTCTCACACCAGTACTCCACACAACATACTTTCAAAGCAACTGGCTGCTTTTCCGCATAGAATGTTCACTTTTCAGTGACTATTGTCAAATGTAGGAAAGAATGTTTACGAAGCTGGCGTTCGAACTTACAACCCCTGGATTGACAGCCCGAGTCACTACCGACTGAGCTACCGGGACTCCGGTGGTTATGAAATACATGTAAGTGTATAAAAGCAACAAGTTGAAATCAAACTTACCTTAAATAACAATGCTCTGTGTACATGTATACCCAACTTGATCTTACCAAGGGGAATAACATTGTTTTTAAGTTCAAATTTAATCTGACTCAGGGGAAGTTCCCATCCAAAGTTACTCAACTGTCCCCGATCCACTGGTCCGCCCATCTTGTCTGCTACAAACCTGAAAATAGGAATATGCTGCAGAATTGCCGTATGAGGGAAAGGGTTAAGGCAATTATGTTGGCTTAAACTGTATAATCTTGTCATATTTGGTAACTACGGTACATTTTAACCCTTTCCCTCATATGACAATTCTGCAGCAGACGACTTTGAACATATTTTGTCAAATAATAGAAAATCTCTATAATTGAATGGATAACCTATGACTTAAAGAGGAAAGCATTGTGACAAAAGGAGAAATTGCACGTTTTGTGCAATTTCTTCTTTTGTTACTATGTTTTCAAAAAGCTGTCTCTTTCCATCACACAGATGCATCTGCAGCAGACGCCTTTTGAAAACATTGTGGCAATAAATACTTTCATGAAGATTTTCCATACCTGTGCCTAGATGTTTTCAAAGTTGTTAGCTACAGATTTGTTGTATGTGGGAAAGGTAACACATTTACCTAAAATGATTGTTTTTGAGTTTTAACCCTTTCCCACGTACAACAAATCTGCAGCAGACAAATTTGAAAACATAGTGACAAAAACCTGAAAAATCTCCATAAAAGATAGCTTAATTGTTAAATAGAGATGAAAACATTGTGGCCAAAGGAGAAATTACTCATCATGAGCAATCTCACCTTTGGCCACAATGTTTTCAAAAGTCGTCTACTGCAAGGCGTCTATATGTGGGAAAGGGTTTAAAAACATAATTGTGAGGTAAAACATGTAACATCTGGAAGCTTAATATCATAAGTTTGATACTGATATGAAATCTTTGCAATAAGAGGGGGAAATTGCTCATCATGAGTAATTTCTCTTTTCCCATCAAATTGTTTAAAGGGCATCCAGTTTCACATATATATATCAATGAAGTGAATGAACAGTTTAAATTTGTTTTATAAATTCATTTGGCAATGAAATGGGCAGCATTAGAAATTGTAATATCTGGTGGAACTTAAGAAGAAACTTTTCGGAAAAAGCGCATGGCTTCCAATTGTATCATCCTAGGTCAATCATCCTGTTAAGTTTGATGACTCTTTTGGTCAACGGATTCTTGAGATATTCTGTGGACACTTATTTCAGTTTGACTGCCAATTTGACCTTGACCTTTGACCTCAAAATAGAAGGATTCATCTACCCACAGAATCAAACAATCTTGTGATGTTTAAAGATTCAGTAAAAGGGTTCTTGAGATGTTGAGCAGAAACTGATTTGACCTTTAACTGCAGTAGACGACTTTTGAAATCGTTAGGATAAAGGAGAAATTACTCATAAAGACTCAGCAATTTCTCCATTTGCCACAATGATTTCAACTCTATTCAATAATTATATTATCATTTATAGAGATTTTATACCCCTTTAACCCTTTCCCTCATATAGACGCTTTCTGACGCCTCTGCAGCAGACGGCTTTTTTAAAACATAGTGACAAAAGGAGAAATTGCACAGAACGTGCAATTTCTCCTTTTGCCACAATTTTCCAGTTTTTGTCATAGGTTATCCATTCAATTATGGAGATTTTCTATGTTTTGATAAAATACGTTCGAAGTCGTCTGCTGCAGAATTGTCGTATGAGGGAAAGGGTTAACAGTTACTGTTAAGTCAATCATCCAGTGAAGTTTGAAGACTCTGTAACAAAGGGTTTTTGAGGTATTGAGCGGTTTGGATTTGACCTTTAAGGCCCATGTGACTTTGACCTTTAACCAAAATACAAATATAAAAATCAGAGAAACCACAATACATTGCCCAAACAAACAACATAGAAATTAAGAGAAATAATCATACATTGCCAAATAAAAAACCCATAGAAAATAGAGAAACGATCATACATTGCCAATGCCTGTACTTGTTCTCTAGTAGAAGGTAATGGTTCGATTTTCTCTGTGACTTCATCAATATATTTGAGTAAGGTTGAATCACATGGCAAGTTGTAGGGTTTGTTGTCGGCCGCCGAGATGGCGTCGGCTTCCTTCTGTAACTGGGCCTGTAACTCCTCCTCTTTTTGTTTCTCTTCTCTTTCTTGTTGTTTACGGGTTTTTCTGATAATGAAAATGATACCGGTAATGACAATATATATAGATAACCACTATATCTCACACTTTTTAACCCTTTCCTACATACAGACGCTTTCGGACGCCCATGCAGCAGAAGACTATTGAAAGCATTGTGACAATAGGGGGAATTGCTCATAATGAGCAATTTCTCCTTATTGCCACAATATTTTGAACTCTGTCCAATTATTAAATTTTCATTTCTAGACATTTTCCATATGTTAGCATATATGTTTTCAGAGCATCTGCTGAAGCTTTGTTGTATGTGGGAAAGGGGGATTGAACAACAAATTTGCAACACATGGAATCTAGGCACTTACGAAGGCAAAATCAAGGAAAATATTTATAATTGAAATTATATTTATTGAACTGAATTGAAAACATTGTGGCAAATTGAGATATTTCTCATTATTAGCACATTCTTTTGCCATGTTTCCAAAAGTAATTGGCTGCAGATTGGTCAAAGTGTGTCTATGTGTGGTAAAGTTTCTCAGATTTTGGATAAAGTACGTATACATACAATTTAAATGAAGATTGATTCAATCAGTGCACATGAAGGTTTTGTTCAAAATCACTGTTAAGGCAAGTAACTTGCATGTTGTCATGCTTTTTCTAAGATATTAATAATTTCTAATTTAACCAATTACCTAATATTTTATGTTTAAAATTTTTAGATTTGAAATAAAAACTGTTACATTTAGAATACTGCAATTACAGAGTGGAAAACATTGAGGGAGAAGTAGACAAATACCTGATTTTAGCAAATTCTTCTTTTGCCACAATGTTATAAAAAGTTGACTGCTACAGAAACAAAAAGAATTGGTGCTTTTAGAACAAATGTGAACTCTGGATAACATTTTGAAAACGATCATCAAAACCATGTTTGATCACAAAACGCCTTTCACCAAACAAACACCTAATACCAGTCAAGGTCAAAATTGCATAGTGGAAAGGAAAAAAATTCTAAAGCACTAATGACTATAATATTTCTTTCCACTCTGGAACCATGGGTCTGCTTTCATTAAACTGTTCATAATCTGATGTCCAAAAAAACACATATTAATACATTGTGATTAAATGAAAAATTGATTTGGCTTTCAATCAGACTTCAGTATTTTTGCCGATTTTCAATTCTTTTGTCATTTGAAGAGTCTGTACAATGTGTACTCAGAAATGGGTCTTAACCCTTTCCCTCATATAGACGCTTCCTGACGCCTCTGCAGCAGACGGCTTTTTGAAAACATAGTGACACAGGAAGAAATTGCTCAAAACGAGCAATTTCTCACTTTGCCACAGTGTTTTCCACTTTTAGTCATAGGTTAATTATCCATTCAATTATAGAGATTTTCTATTTTTTGACAAAATATGTTCAGTCGTCTGCTGCAAAATTGGCGTATGAGGTTAACAGTCAAGACTGGTTACATCCCAATATAATTTTTATCGTGCAGTCAAGAGAAAAAGGATGCTTTATCACAATGACTTCAGAATGTTAACAATCAAAGACTATGACATTCAGACACCAAGATAAATAAGAGCATAGGTCATTACCCATTGCTCATATCCAGACGCATTTTAATGCATCTACAGTAGACTACGTTTGATGGATTGATTGATTGATTGAGGTATATTGCCGTTTTCAAAAAAAAAATCAGTCATTTCACAATGGCCAGTTCACCTACTCATATGTTTCCTGGTTTTCTCAAACCAGTACACCACACAACATACTTTCCAAGCAACTGGCTGCTTTTCCACATAGACTGTTAGCCCATTGGTGAAAGACGAATGACGCTTGTCATAGTGACTTTTGTCATTCATCGGAAAAGATGTTGGCCGAGCTGAGGTTCGAACTCACAACCCCTGGATTGACAGCCTGCATCGCTACCAACTGAGCTAAGGGGCTCGGCAAAATGAGAAATTGTTCATAATGAGCAATTTTTTCCTTTTGACACGATATATTCATGCAACTCTTGAAATAACTTTACTTTCATTTATAAATAATTGCCATATTTCTGAATTCATGGTTTAAGTGTCGGCTGTTGCAGATCTGTCTCATATAACCCTTTCCCTCATATAGATGCTGAAGGCTTTTACAAAAACATGGCCACAAAAGAAGAAATTGCTCAAAACAAGCAATTTCTCCTTTTGTCACCATGTTTTCAACTCTATTCAATTATTGTACTTTCATTTAAAGGGAGTTTCCAATTTTTTTCGGGTATGTTTTCGAAGTCGTCTGCTGCAGATTTATTGTTAGTGGAAAAGGGATATAGAAGTAAAGAATGAACTGGGTGCTTGGAAAAGGTACAGATATTTCTATTACAGACTTAATTATCAGGTTTTCTTTTAATTCTATGTTAACCCAAAACTCATGCAAGCTATTACTTCTAATCATTTATTCAAATAATTAATTTTGTTCTACGAGTCTATGGGAAAAGAATCATTGCTTAATTAAAACTGTAACAGGCAATTTCTTGATTTTCTCTCTAATATTTACTACTCCACCACAAACCACATTTCAATTGGTCAGGACTTCTGCTCAATTTGGAAGAATGTTTTGTGAGGTTATGGGGGTACAATGGTTGAAAGGAGAATACTTTCCTTCAACCCTTTCTCACATAGTTATAACCAATCTGCAGCAGATGAGCTTAAAAACATCTTTGCAAGTTATTGCAATTCCCTAAAATGAAAGATTATCTTTTAAGTTTTAGAGTGGAACACTTTGTGGGAAAAAGTTGTCTGCTGTAGATTTGTCAACAATACATGTCTTTGTGTGGAAAAGGGTTAACCTTCTGCCTGATATGGTATTTCAAGTACTGTCTGTCTTGAAAACATAAAGGAAAATTGGAAGTTTAAGTTCTATCTAGAGTGTAAACATTGTGGAAAAAGGTGAAATTTCTTGTCTTTAGCAATTTCTACATTTACGAAAATGTTTTCAAAATGTATCTGCTTGATGGAGCCTGAATCAGGGAGGGTCTATCACAAATAAAAATTCATTCTTAACTGTTTCCCACTTAAAGAAGCATTCTGGTACATCTACAGCAGACATTTTTTTAAAACATCTTAACAAAAGGAGAAATTGCTCAAAACAAGCAATTTCTCCTTTTGGCTCAATGTTTTCAACTTTTTTCAGTAATAATACCTACAATTATAGAGGTTTTCCATATTTTTGAAAAGACATTTTCAAAGACGCTTGCTGCAGAATTGCTGTATGGGGGAAAGGATTAAATAAAGGGCAGGTGAGATAATCTGCTTTTCTGCAAGGCTCTATACTGCATCACTATTGACCTTCACCCTGAGTGCATGACCCACAACCATGCAGTGTCCTTGACCTCACCTTGCACTTGTAGAAAGTCTTCCCATCATTCCATTAACTATTTCTAAGCTGTAAATCATAATGATTTTGATAAAATATGCCTTTGTGATATTTACAAAATAGTTCATACTGAAATAACACATAATCTGCAATCTAATACATTGATTGAACTACAACATATATTGTATTGTATTGTATATAAGAAATATATCTTATCCATGCAATTTCTCAATCTTTGTAATGAAAAATAAAAATTATTTGTAAAAGCAAAATTAAAATAATTAGCCAACCACCATTTATGCGTGTATGTTAGAACTAATGCTGAAAGAGTAATTATAAACATCCACTAGAGCTTATTTAGTTAACCTTACAAGTCTATTTTTCTTCATCACATGCGCAATACCATGAAAGTTTTGCAGAAAAAGATGGCATGAAGTGGAATATATTTGAGACCTTTATCTATCCATTAACCCTTTCCCACTTATAGACATGTTGTCGCATCTGCAGATGAATTTTGAAACATCATGACAAAATGAGAAATTGATCTATCTCCAACATGTCAAAAGTTATGGCCTATATGCAAATGTATGTGGGATTTATGGGTTTAAGTATTTTCCAGACAGTGTAGACACTAAAATACCCTTGAATCTTTGATTCTGGGAGCATAAAAATCAAAATTAAACAATTATTATTTGAATAATGCCATGCACCTACAACATAAAATGAAGAAAATTGTATAATGATACAACAAATTAATACTTTGTCTACTTTAAAAGAACTTGACTAGGACTTGAGTCTCACCTTCCTGGTGTTAAAGCGTTACCCAAAAGGGACATTCTCCTACCCCTGCAAATCAATGTAAATCTTGGAACACTAAGTAATAATATTCTGTTTTGTGAATGAAATGTCTATGAATTATTGACCTTAACTTTAACCCTTTCCCTCATATAGACGCTATTTGACGCCTCTGTAGCAGACGGCTTTTTGAAAACATAGTGACAAAAGAAGAAATTGCACAAAACGTGCACTTTTTGTCATAGGTTATCCATTCAATTACGGAGATTTTCTATTTTTGATAAAATACGTTCAAAGTCATCTGCTGCAGAATTGTCGTATGAGGGAAAGGGTTAATAAATACAGACACCTTTTTACTCATACATCTGCAACAGCAACAACAGCTGAGTTTGAAAACATTGTGGCTACTATAATAAGACTTGCCTTTATAGAGATTTTCCCTATTTTTTCGCTAAATGTTTTCAAAGTTGTATGCTGCGTATCAGTAATATGTAGAAAAGGATTTCTATCACAACTAAAACAAGAAGCCCATGAGGGCACATGAGGGCCTATGCTCTACTGGGATGGTTCTTTGGTCATTTTCAATCCAGAGCATGTATGTATGGTGAAGATCGGATAGTAAATGGAGGTTTTCGAAAGGAACCAAACATTCATCAATATTTAATTACTAACTAAGTTTGGTGAAGATCGGATAGTAAATGGAGGCTCTATTGTGTTCAAAAGCTGTATCATAGCAATTTTGACAATTTCAAGGGCCATAATCCAGTCATACAAGAGCCCATCTGGTTGGTTTTGAAAAGAACCGAGCTCTCATCAATATTTTACTACTATCCAAGTTTGGTGGAGAGTAAATGGAGCCTCTTTTGTGTTCGCAAGCTCTATTATAGCAATTTTGACAATTTCAAGGGCCATAATCCAGTCTTACATGGGCGGATCTGGCTGGTTAGCTCTCATGGATATCTATCTACTGTATAAGTTTGATTGAGATACAATCAAAACTGAAGACTTTATTGCATTTACAAGCAATTGTTTACAGACGCACGCACACACAGATACACTGATGACGGACACAACACCATGGCATAAGATCTTCCGGCCTTTGGCCAGTAGAACTTAAAATTATGAAAACATTGTGAAAAAAGTAATTACTCAAAGTGCACAATTTCTTATTTTAACACAAGGATTTCAACCGAGTATAAAAATTATAACTAAAGAAAACTATCAAAGAATCAGATATCAGGTCAATTTTAAAGATTTTAACCCTTTCCCACATACAGCAAATCTGCAGAAGACAACTTTGAAAACATCGTGGCAAAAATGTGAAAAATCTCTATAAATCATGGTATACTTATTGAATAAAGTTGAAAACACTGTGACAAATTGAAAATTGCTCTTTTTGAGCAATTTCTCATTTTATCAGTCTTTTCAAAAGTCGTCTGCTGCAGAGGCGTCAAAAAGTGTCTACATGAGGGAAAGGGTTAAAGTTGTTAACATAATGATTGAAATTAAATGTACAATGATTGTGTTTAGATGTAATTATAACTGTTTTAAATACGTAATGTGTTGGAATTATTACAACATTTATAACATCAAGAATAACATACACACACCATTAATTTAAATAATACCTAATTGACATGGCAGAAGAGATATATAACAGAAGTAAAAATAATCTATAGTTTTACCTTCAAACAAACAAATATGTTGCCTTGCCTATAACCAAAGTCAACGTTTAGCAAACAGACAATAAAGAAGTGATCCCCTAACTAGTGTCAGTCATCCTGTCTACAGACTGGGGACATAACAAGATTTCTGACTTTTCTTTGGAATTTTTTGTTTTTTGTTTTTATTGGCATGTTATGCTGTTTACATCAAGTTAAATCACAGTGACAGAATACATATTCATGATGCCTGGTGACAAACCAGTAGTAGGCCTCAGGAAATATGCCTTGCCCCCAACAACACTCTACCATGAGTGTAGCGAGCGTGTATCAAACCTGAGACACTGCTCCCCAAATACCCACATGCTGACCACAAAGTCATGGTCACTGCAGATTCAATAGGAGGCTTTAGTTAACCATTTCCCTTATATAGCAAATCTGCAGCAGACAACTTTGAAAACATACAAAAACACAGCAAATCTCAAAAAAATGAAGGTATAAATACTAAAACAAGAGGGCCATGATGGCCCTTGAATCGCTCACCTGATTTTTTTTGTTTCACTTTAGCTATATAAGCCCCGCCCCCTGGCAGCCATAGTTTCTGACCAATCAACTTGGCTTTAAGGAATCTGATAGAGGGTCACCCTAGGAACATTTCTACAAAATTATTTGAAAATCGGCCAGATACTTTTGGAGGAGAAGATTTTTTAAGTTTTCACTATAGCCATATAATGCAAAATAGCCCTGCCCACTGGCGGCCATGTTTTTTGACCAATCAACATGGCTTGAAGGAATCTGAAAGTGGGTCATCCAAGGAACATTTCTACAAAATTATTTGAAAATCGGGCTGACACTTTTGGAGGAGAAGATTTTTTAAGTTTGCACTATAGCCATATAAGGCAAAATAGCCCCGCTCCCCTGGCGGCCGTGTTTTTCGACCAATCAAGATGGCTTGAAGGAATCTGGTAGAGGGTCATCCAAGGAACATTTCTACAAAATTATTTGAAAATCTGCCAAGCAGTTTGGGAGATGAAGAATTTTGAAGTTTTTTTCGTTTCGTTGCCATGGAAACCAGAATTCTGCATGGATCCCAAAAATTTGAAGGAATTCTGGTGAGGTCATTGAGAGGATGCTTTCTGTGAAGTTTCATCCCAATTGACCCACTGGTTACTGAGGAGAAGATGTTGAAGATTTTTTAAGTTTTTACTATAGCCATATAAGGCAAAACAGCCCTGCCACCTGGGGGCCATGTTTTTCGACCAATCAACTTGGCTTGAAGGAATCTGATAGTGGGTCACCCAAGGAACATTTCTACAAAATTATTTGAAAATCGGTTTGACACTTTCGGAGGAGAAGATTTTTTAAGTTTTCACTAAAGTCATATAAGGCAAAATAGCCCCGCCCCCCCTGGCGGCCATGTTTTCCACTGGTTACTGAGGAGAAGAAGTTGACGCACGATGGACGACGGACGCCGGACGCCGGACAAAAGGCGATCACAATAACTCACCTTGAGCAAAGCTCAGGAAAGCTAAAAAGTGGAAAATATCGTGGCTATAGGAGAAATTGCTCGTTGTGAGCAATTTCTTCTTTTGTAACAATGTTTTCAAAAGTCGTCTGCAGCAGTAGCCTCAGAGAGCGTCTGTTTGTGGGATAGGGTTTAGACTTCTCATACATACTCAAATGAAATTGAATGTCCTCATTATCATCTTTATGAACCATGTCAAAAGTATCCCGTAGTATGAACATGTAATCAAAAGCCACATAACCCTTTCCCTTATAGCCATTGTGTAGCCTCTGCAAGATAAATTTATTTAAAAACAATGAGGGAAAAGAAGCTTTTAAGCAACATTGTTATCAACTTTTTCTACAAGGTATTGAACCAGGTCTAGTAATCATGATTGTTTTGTCAAGAGAACATTCATTTCTTTCTCTGGAAAATGTGGAAAATCAAAATCAAGAGGGCCCTTGATCACTCACCTGGATGCTATAGATAGCAATGTGATTTGTCATGCCAACCACAATAACTTTTTTACCAAACAACATGGCTTGAAGTAATTTCATAGAGGGTCATCACCCAAGGAACATTTCTACAAAATTATTTGGAAATCAGCAAGAAACTTTCAGAAGAAGATTTTAAAAGTTTTCACTTTAGTCAAAAAAGACAAAACAGGCCTGCCCCCTGGTGGCCATGTTTTTCAACAAATCATCATGGCTTGAAGGAATCTGATAAATTGAAGGAATATTTCTACAAAATCATTTGGAAATCTGCCAAATACTTCTGCAGAAGAAGATTTTTAAAGTTTTCAATTTAGCCATAAAAGGCAAAACAAAGGTTAACAAGGCAGTTGTTGATGACGCATGATGCACAAAGGACAAAATGTGATCACAATAGAAAATTAAATTAAAAAAAATTAAGGCATTTTGGTGAGGACATTGAAATGATGCTTTCTGTAAAGTTTTATGCCAATTGACCCACTGGTAACAGAGGAGAAGATGTTGACGGACGACGCACAATGGACAAAAAGGGCGATCACAATAACTAATCTTGTGCACTTTGTGCTCCGATGAGCTATAAAAGGATTCACTGTTTACCTGTTATGATATGTTTAAGATTGGCTGATTTAAAAACTCCTGAGGGACAGAATGCTACATTAGGTAAATTGGACATATCATTTAAATGTCACCTTGAAAAAATAAGGAGAAAAGGATTTTTTGAGCAATTTCTCCTTTTCCTGCAATGTTTTGAAAAGAAAATCCCCTGAAAATGTGTCAGAATTGATCTGCATTCGGGAAAGGGTTAATGCTGTGGAGCTGTGGAGCTTACAGTTTAACCCTTTCCCTCATATTGACGATTTCTGATGCGTCTGCAGCAGACGGCTTTTTGAAAACATAGTGACGAAAGAAGAAATTGCTCAAAACAAGCAATTTCTACTTTTGCCGCAATGTTTTCCACTTTTAGTCATAGGTTATCTATTCAATTATAGAGATTTTCTTTTTTTTTGACAAAATATGTTCAAATCGTCTGCTGCAGAATTGTTGTATGAGGGAAAGGGTTAATTAACAACCATACATATATTGTGATCAAATAAAGCCTGTAAGTAATGCTATAACAATACAAAGACATTACCAAATGTACATACATATTGTACTAGTGCTGAAACAGTCAACCCTTTCCCTCATATAGACGCTTTCTGACGCCTCTAAAGCAGATGGCTTTTTGAAAACATAGTGACAAAAGAAGAAATTGCTCAAAACCAGCAATTTCTCCTTTTGCCACAATGTTTTCCACTTTTAGTCATAGGTTATCCATTTAATTAAAGAGATTTTCTACTTTTTAACAAAATATGTTTAAAGCCGTCTGCTGCAGAATTGTCGCATGAGGGAAAGGGTTAAAGCCACTGTTAACTGGTTAATAAGTCTTTGAACCCTTTCCCACACACAGATGCTTTCTAACGCCTCTGCAGCAGAAGACTTTTGAAAGAACATTGTGTTGTAGCAAAATAATAATCTTTCACTTATAGAGTTTCATTTTTTTTTACTAAATGTCTTCAACGTCATCTGCTTCAGATTTGTTTGTGGGTTGAGGGTTAAAATCATGCTTATAATTGGTTGTTGATTAGAAGCTTTTCATATAAGTAATACAGCTGTAATGAGGTAAATCATTTTCAAATTAAAAACATGAGAAATAGGAAACACTTGTCCATATCAGTCACAGAAATACTGGACTGGTAGCATTTACAATGTAGTGGCCTTTTACAAAGCATTAAATTTTGTTGTTCGTTTTTTTGAATGATTTTGTTTTTCCATTACATTATCAATTTTGTTACCAGTTACATTTTGTAACCATCCAGCACTAGTTCATAACTTGTGAGATGAAATAAAGCCATTAAATTTTGCTCTAACACCGCATTTACTTACGTCGGGGAGTGTCTGCAAGCATATCAGGAATAAAGAGTTAAATCTACCATGTTGTTTGCACATGTAAAATTGAATATCCAAGCTCACAATCATATGTATAACAGATATAGCACATTTATCTCATAATTGATCAACTTCCCAAAAAAGTGTATCATTATATAATTTATTTTAAGAATATAATGCATATATCACATAATAAGTGTATTTGCATTAAGAAATGTTAATAATAAGACATCATGGCTCTATTACCAAATTAAATAGAGAACATGTCAAATTGCTGTACTACAAAAATAAATGTATACTTTGTCATAACAATTTAATCATATTTTTGGGTACATGCATTAAAAGAACCGTAAAGACATATAGAAATATAAAAGAAACAAATACATGATGCAGAGAAATACATTTCATTGGTCTCAAGCAGTAAAAGAAATTGAGGTCCGTGAAACTTATCAAGAGGTAAAATATTTATGGTTTTTGTTTTTACCTTTGACCTCTACATGTGACCTTGACATTCATATCACACACTTTTTCACCATTTGACGCATCTGCACCGGACAATTTTTGAAAAATATAAGTCAAAGTGAGAAGTTGCTTACCCTTTCCCTGATATAGATGTTTTTGACGCCTCTGCAGCAGACAGACAGCAGACAGCTTTTTGAAAACATAGAGACAAAATAAGAAATGGCTCAAAACGAGCAATTTCTACTTTTGCCATAATGTTTTCCACTTTAAGTCATAGGTTATCCATTCAATTATAGAGATTTTCTATTTTTTGACAAAATATGTTCAAAGTCGTCTGCTGCAGAATTGTCGTATGAGGGAAAGGATTAATTTCTCTGATTCAAGGATATTAATTCTATTCAATAATCATTTGCTGGGACAAGATATTTTAAACCCTTTCACACATACAACAAATGTGCAGCAGACAATTTTGAAAACAAAAAGGCAAAAATATGAAAACTCTTTGTAAAATTTAATGAACTAACAATTATTGAATAAAGTTAAAAAACATGTGTTAGCTTAAGGAGAAGTTGCTCATTATGAGTAAGTTCTCCTTTTGCCACAACATTTTACAGTCATCTGCTGCAGAGGCATCAGAAAGAATCTGTATGTGGACATCTGCTGCAAAGTTGTTGTATGTCGGAAAGAGTTTAACCCTTTCCCTCATATAGATGCTTTCTGACGCCTCTGCAGCAGACAGCTTTTTCAAAACAAGCAATTTTTCCTTTTGTCCCCATGTTTTCAACTTTATTCAATTATTGTACTTTCATACTTTCATTTAAGGGAGTTTCCAACTTTGTTTAGGTATGTTTTCAAAGTTGTCTGCTGCAGATTTGTTGTATGCCGGAAAGAGTTTAACCCTTTTCCCTCATATAGACGCTTTCTGACGCCTTTGCAGCAGACAGCTTTTTGAAAACATAGTGACAAAACAAGCAATTTCTCCTTTTGCCACAATTTTTACCACTTTAAGTCATAGGTTATCCATTCAATTATAGAGAATTTCCATTTTTCGACAAAACCTGTTCAAAGTCGTCTGCTGCAGGATTGTTCTATGAGGGAAAGGGTTAAATTATTTCAAAATCATTCAATGCATACTCATGCAATTACAAAACAGTATTGGTGCACACAAGTATAGTACAATGAGCTGTGTACTTGGGGTGACTTTGTCAAGCTCACTGCAAGAGGATATTGGGCAAACAAACAAAAGGCATGCACTTCTTTAACCCTTCCAACCTGCAACAGACAATTTTAGAAAACATTACGACAAAAGGCTAAATTGCTCATTATGAGCAATTTCACCTTTAGTCACAATGTTTTCAACTCTATTTAAAAAAGTCAACTGTCAATTATGGAGATTTTTCATCTTTTTATCCAGATGTCGTCTATTGTAGATTTGTTGTATGTGGGAAAGGCTTCAAGAACGAAAGAATGGTCCAAACTGATATAAATACATACCAAAAAGATATTTTTGTCAGATCACTTTTTTTAAAAAAAAATCCAGCTTGCTTGTGTACCCTTTTCCAACAGACATCACATTTGTTGCAGAAAATATGACCGCAAAAGTATGGAAAATCTCTATAGATTTAAGTTTAACTTAACTATCACACAGAATTGAAAACATTGTCAGCCGCAGATGCTTCAAAAAGAGGGAAAAGGGTATTCAAAATCTTAAGAAGTCTTCTTTTATATATAATATATATGTTTGTGTACTTGAACTTTTTTTGTCAGAAGATATAGATCAAGTGAATAGGCTGATATCAAGAATGAAAAAAAAAAAACAACAACAAGGAATTTATTGGAGGGAAAACAAAAGGTGTCGGTAATATGAATACATCCATAAAGTACACAAGATAGGGAGATATCACAAGTACACAACATACACCTTCCCCATATTTTGGCGCATTTTCATGCATCTGCAGCAGACGACTTTTGAAAAAGTTGTGGCAAAAGAAGAAATTGCTCATACAGATGAATTTCTCTTTTTACCACAATTATTTCAACTGTATTCAATGCATATACTATCATTTATAAATATTTTTGTCATGATATTTTAAAAGTTGTCTGCTGCGATTATGGTCTATGTGGGAAAGAGTTATTGCTGCTGAATCTAACTGAGATATAGTTTATTTATCAGTGCAGATGATCTGTTATTTTTACTAGGGATAAATACCACTTTCAACAGTACTTTAGTGATATCACTGCAACAAAACATGATTATTATTCAAGAGTTCATGGTAATAACCCAGTACCAGACTATGATTTGTGCTTTGCCTAAAGGACACTTAATTATGACCACAATCCCCTTGCTAACCATTCGGCCATGGCAGGATCTTTCAGTGCTGATGAAGAACAATATCAACATGCACAAAAATGACAAAGTAGGAAACATGGTGAGAAATTGCTTATTAAGAGCAGTTTCTCCTCTTCCAGCAGTTTTCAAAAGTTGCCTATTGCAAACTAGTAGGTGCCAAATGTTGTTTGCATCAAGTTATTTAACCCTTTCCCTCATACAACAAATCTGGAGCAGATGACTTTAAAAACATAAGCAAAAAATGGAAATTGAAAGTATACTTATTATATTGAGTTGACAAAACATTGTAGTAAAATGTGAACTTGATCATCATGAGCTCTTTCACCTTTTGCCACAATGTTTTCAAAAGTCATCTGCCGCAGATGCATTAAAATGTCAATGTAAGGGGGGAAAAGATTTAAAATTATTGATTTCATCTCATTGATCCAGCAGCATTAATACAGTAACTTCATACAAATAATATACAATATATATACATATATACAAAAATATGGGACTATACTCCATGAAAGCCGCATTACTTACAACTGTGGAGGACTGAAGATGACACAACCAGATATACCATTATCTCAAAGTGTTTCATACAAGCACATATATATATATATGAACATTTTATTAGAATAAAACTTGCATGGTGCATTAAGATTTTAACCCTTTCCAACATACAACAAATCTGCAGCAGATGACATTCAAAACATCCGGTCAAAAATATGGAAACTCTCGATAAATGAAAGACCAATTATTGAAAAATGTTGAACATTGTGGTAAAAGGAGAAATTACTTGTTTTGAGCAATTTCTCCTTTTACCACAATGTTTTCAAAAGTCGTCTGCTGCAGAGGTGTCAGAAAGTGTCTGAATGTGGGAAAGGGTTAAAGAATGATCTGGTTACATAAGTTGTGAAAGTACAAGAGTGTTTTGAGGAACACATGTATGGCTACCAATATATCAATAACCCGAAGTGTGATAGACAACTGAGAAGTTATCCTTCTGTGTAGGCCTGCCAAGACAAGGCGACACAAATATAACACTGAACTAATATTGGGATCATAGGACACGATTGTCCCAACTTATGGACCCTGGGTCCAAATCAACCAACCTTACTTAGGCTAATGCTAAGTAACACTTGAATACTTTTCAAGCATATTTCATCATTTTTGTTTCCCTAATATTTTGTAAAATATGAATGGTGGAATGTATTTAAGATTATGACTAAGTTAATATAAATAGTTACATTGATGATTAACAATTATTTTTCAGAAATGAAATCTTTTGGCATATTTATAAGGGAAACAAAAATAATGAAATATGCTTTAAAGTATTTATGTACTACTTACGCTAAGTAAAGTTGGTGGAATTGGACCTGGTTTAATTATTGTATATCAAGAGATATTATGATTATGTAACTCAGGTATTCCTTTCCACTATATAACAAATCAACAGCAGATGACTTTGAAAACATCTTGGCAAAACTATGAAGAATCTATAAAAAATGTAATTATTGAATAAAGTTGATAACATTGTGGCCAAAGGAGAAATTTCTCAAAAATGTTTTCAATAATCATCTGCTACAGATGCTTCAAAAGGGTAAAAATACTGCTGCCAAAAGAATAACCCTTTCCCTCATAAAGATGCTTTCTGATGCCTCTGCAGAAGACAGCTTTTTGAAAACATGGCGACAAAAGAAGAAATTGATCAAAACAAGCAATTGCTCCTTTATCGACATGTTTGCAACTCTATTCAATAATTGTTCTTTCATTTAAAGGGAGTTTCCAAAAAAAGTTGGTCATGTTTTCAAAGTTGTCTGCTGAAGAGTTGTTGCATGTGGGAAAGGGTTAACCAAGGAGCACAACTACACATTGTGAAAACTATTCATGGCTAAATACTGTTGGAGATATGCATGACAAAAAACGGCTGGAACAGACTGTCAGAAAATGGTCAATTCAAATGATTTCATTGTGATAAGAAAAGCATGAACATCTAGAGCTGACCTCTACACAAATGAGAAAAATGTTCTCCTATTTTCAGGAATATTTCAACATTTGTTGATTGCAGAGCAAGTGCTTCTATTCAGATAAAGGGATGATATTATAATCAGATATTACATGTTGACATTATTACAAATTTATTCTTTCAATCATGGTAATTCAAAGAAAAGATAAAATAAGCTTAAAACCATCTGAAAAATGAAAGTTTTGAGAGTGCTAACTAACACACATAATGATTTTTTTTTCTTAACAAATATTTTTAAAATGTGCATACTTGCTTCAATTACATAAACTCGTTATTGAATTGTTAAGAGTGATTATTAAAATTGATGTTACATTTTCTAAACTATCTGTTAGATAGGGTATTATATTTACGTCAACCCATATAATGAACCAATTCGATTTTAACCCTTTCCCACATACAACAAATCTTCAGCAAATGATTGAGAAAATAGCTGGTTAAAATATGGTAAACCTCCATGAATGAAAGTTAAATCATTGAATAGAGTTGAACACATTGTGGCAAAGGGAGAAATTGATACATTTTGTCCAAAAGTGGTCTGCTGCAGAGGCGTCAAAAAGCATCTATATGACGGAAAGGGTTAATATTTTATCACAAATCAATGTGGTAGCATAATCAACCAATGTATTCAGACATCCTTTATTTAATAAAATAAGTTTTTGATTAAATTTATCCGTTTATCTCTGAAGTTAAGTTTTCTGTATATAGAACTTTTCTAGATTTTTTGCTAGGCTTTAAGTCTCTAAGAGCAATGACCTTCAGTTGCTTCTACCATTTTCAAATTATTTGATACAATCTGACCACAGATGGAGGCCACAATCTCTTACTACTTAATCATTTGGAATAAAATCATTATATGGGTTGTATGTGTGTGAGTTTGGGGTAAGGTTGTAACCTACTTTGACCCACGGGCGGATTCTTTATGTACAAAATGATCCTTTCTTATAATGCTGCGAACAAACAAAGCAATTAAAAGTCTGGCATTAACAAAAACACCAAGCATGCAGTTTTGATGGCTTATAAATTTCCTTGGTACACAGTCAAATCAAAATTGTTAAAACAGTTATCATAAATCAAACATTTCTCATTAAATGTCCATGGTTTTTATAAATACTTTGCATTACTATGTTATATCTTTATTTCTTAAACTGTTTTCTTTATATCCCCATCCCCCCTTTCAATGTGTCCTTTCTTTGCAGGTAGCAATTCCAATGGAATGCACACACATCACATATGAAAAAGTTGAAAAATCACCCATGAGTCAAATTAGGCAAAAATGTTAAATATTTCTGTAATAGAAATGAATTTTTAAATATCTGAAGCAGATGGTAAAAGTCTTAACATTCAGAGCAATATCTCCTTTTTCCAAACTGTTTGTATAAAGTCATCAAATATCTGAAGCATAATGTTTTAACATTTTCTATTTTTTCAAACCATTTTTTATAAAGACATCTGCTGCAAAGGAGTTTCATGTGACACTTAACAGGGATAGGGTAATCCCTGCCTGTCACTTTTCTACTATTTCCTAAGTATTTTGCCACAAGAAACATTGGAGAAAAGCTATTGCAAAACACCAACTCAGGCATTTGCAACAAATATAGATCAAGATTAGCCAGCACATCCTTGCAGTCTAATCTGGCTCTGCACTGTTCACCAATTAGTCAAAGAAGGTGTCAAGAAATTTATTAATAATTACATTAGTGTTGTTTTACTGGAGCACCATTCATTTGAACCTATCTGTTGACAAGGAGTCTTCTTATATCTCCATAATGAAATAACTAGACATATATCTGAATAGAGTTGAAAACATTTTGGCAAAAGAAGCTTTTTGCCAGAATTAACCTTTTGCCACAATGTTTTCAACATGTGTCAGCTGCAGATGTGTCAATATGCAACTGCAGGTGAAAAAGGGTTAAAGAGTCGTCTGCTTGAAACAAACATCATATGAAACAAATTGAACCATCAAAGAATAAATGACAGTATGAGGTTGATGCAGAATTTTTGCTGGAAAAGGAAACAGTTCATTTACCACAATGTTTTAAACTCTTTTCAATAATTACACTATCATTTGTAAACATAGATATTTTTACCTACAAACTTGGACATGTATATCAAAAATATGGTCCGTAGACAGTTCCAGCCATTAAATATCAATCAAGAAACTTATTAATTTTTTAGTTATCTCTAAACACCATCAAAACTGCATATCACACAATCATACCAATTAACGCAAATAAACATAAAACCCACAGGGAGTCAGAGTTACTCATAGGTAAAGTATTGATGTATGCAGATTGATTGATTAGGGTTTAACGCCATATTCAACAATTTTTCAGTCACATTACGACCAGTTCACCTACTCATGCGTTTCCGGGTTTTCCCACACCAGTACACCACACAACATACTTTCCAAGCAACTGGCTGCTTTTCAACATAGACTGTTAAACAGCCCATTGGTGAAAGACAAATGATGCATTTCACAGTGACTTTTGTCTAAAGTCAGAAATAATGTTAGCCAAGCTGGGATTCTAACTCACAATCCCTGGATTGACCGCCCCCGTCGCTACCGACTGAGCTACCGGGGCTCGGCCCATGTATGCAGACAGGCTACATACAATATACCAAGATCTAAAAGTAACTCGGATGCCCTGTCGTAAAACCCGTTCCCTCACAGATATTTGTTTTGTACACCTGAAGCAGATATCATTCGAAAACATAGCAGGAGAAGGAAATCTGTTCATAATGAGCTATTTTCCATGACATTCTTTAACCCTTTCCCACATACAACAAATCTGCAGCAGACGACTTTGAAAACATAGTGACAAAAACCTTTAAAATCTTCATAAAAGATAGCCTTATTGTTAAATAAAGTTGAAAACATTGTGGCCAAAGGTGAAATTGCCACAAGGTTTTCAAAAGTCGTCTGCTGATTTTGCGTCAAAATGCGACTGCAGGTGGGAAAGGGTTAAATATTTTTCTTGGTGCACACAAGTTTGATGCCTCTGACTATATTTGATAATATTATGGGAAAAAATAGAAATAGCAATTTCCTTCATTTCCAACAATGCTTGCAGCTCTCTTTCAAAATTCTACTCTTCATTTTCCAGATGACAAAAAATAGCCTCTTCAGATATATCTAAAGCAAAGTCTAGAAATACTGGCTCAGGTCAAGTCAGTTAATAAATCAAAATCTCAATATATATTTGCTACAGACATTTTGAATTTTTAAGATTTTAAATATATCATATGAGGTAATGGGGTAATTTAACCCTTTCCTACATACAACCAATCTGCAGCAGACGACTTCTAAAATATCTGGGCATAAACTTAGATAATCTCAATCAAAAAGAGTACCATTATTGGATAGAGTTAATTTTGAACAATTTCTTTTTTGCATAATATTCTTTTTCAAAAGTCGTCTGCTGCAGATGTGTTGAAATGGGGAAAAGGTTAATAAGTCCAATGGTTTGGTAAAACAAAAGTCTGTTGTATATTATTTACATGTAAAATAAATTCTCTTTATAAATCTATGAACAACAGGGTTTGTAATCATTGCTTTGAAACAACTATAACAAAAAGTTTAAAAGAATCACATCGGCGAATGCTTTTGAACACTATGTAAGAAAAAAGAAAACACCCATACTTTTCCAACATTTTTTTTTATTTTGTCTTTAACCCTTTCCCTCATACAACAATTCTGCAGCAGATGACTTTGAACATATTTTGTCAAAAAATGGAAAATCTCTAATTAAATGGATAACCTATGACGAAAAGTGGAAAACATTGTGGCAAAAATAGAAATTGCACATTTTGTGCAATTTCTTCTTTTGTCACTATGTTTTTAAAAAGCTGTCTGCTGCATAGCCGTCAAAAAGCGTCTATATGAGGGAAAGGGTTAAACCATCTACGTAAGCCTAATAAAAATCTGAATGCATCGATGGTTGCATGCATTTCAGTTTGATGCTAATTTTTGTCAACCATTCTTATCTCAAATAACAACTTATATTCCTTTAGAATTATTGTTTAACCCTTTCCCTCATACAACAATTCTGCAGCAGACAACTTTGAACATATTTTGTCAAAAAATAGAAAATCTCTATAATTGAATGGATATCCTATGACTAAAAGTGGAAAACATTGTGTCAAAAGGAGAAATTGCTTGTTTTGAGCAATTTCTTCTTTTGTCACTATGTTTTCAAAAAGCCATCTTCTGCAGAGGCGTCAGAATGAGGGAAAGGATTAACTGTGAGTCTGATGACAAATATTGCCTTTCGTATGATTATTTCATAACAAATAATAACACACCTGTTTTTCAAAGCATCAAATTTGGTACATGCTAATAGATATTTCATTCATCCATTCACTGTAAGCAAAATATACTCACGCTCTTGGATCTCTTTTTTATAAAGACAGAGTCCATTAGGAGGTAATAAACAGTAAGATAATGCTACCAATAGATATTGTATGACTCTATGAAACTCTGCAAACATATATCTGGTAAGTATACATTAAAATCTAGTACAAGAGAAAGGGACGAAATTTAATGTAGTTTTTGAGTAGGAGAAATTTTTATCACCAGCAATTTCTCACAATTTCAAAAATTATCAAAGCATCATCAAAAGTCATCTTTATCCCTTTCCCACATACAAGAAATATGCAACAGACGACTTTCAACAAATCAAGGCAAAATCATTAAAAAATCTCTGTATATGAAAGTAAAATCATCGAATTGGGTTGAAAACATTGTGGCAATAGGAGAAAAAGCTCTTTTTGAGCAATTTCTCCTTTTGTCATAATCTTTTCAAAAGTGGTCTACTGCAAAGATGTCAGGAAGCATCTATACGTCAGAAAGGGATAACTATTTGGGAAAGAGGTAAAATATTTGTTCCGTTATGAAATTTGTAGAAAGATCTATCGTAGACAAAGAAAGCAAGATTATCTGAAAGAATTATGATAGTAGAAATTAGAATATTGCTCATCTCTACTATAAAACTTTAAAATATGAATTTGTAGGTGTATCACTCTTTATTTGAACCTTTTTTGTTGTTTATCCCCTTTTCCTTATACAACAATTCTGCAGCAGACGACTTTGAACATATTTTGTCGAAGAATAGAAAATCTCTATAATTGAATGGATAAACTATGACTAAAAGTGGAAAACATTATGGAAAAAGGAGAAATTGCTCGTTTTGAGCAATTTCTTTATTTATCTCTATATTTTCAAAAAGCCGTCTGCTGCAGAGGCTTCAGAAAGTGTCTATATGAGGGAAAGGGTTAAGAACCTTTTGAAATTACACAAAATTTGAGATTTCTGAACCAAATGAAAAATATAAACTTTGAAATTTAGTCACTTACAAAGTTTTAGCAAGTTCACAATTCTGTTACATGTAAATGAAGACCATCCTCAAACTTTAGAATTAGACACACTCACTATACTAACCCTTTCCAACCTACAGATACATGTTGATGAATCTACAGCTGATAACTTAAGAAAACATTGTGACAAAAGGAGAAATTGCTCATCATGAGCAATTTCTCCTTTTGCCACAATGATTTCCACTCCCTGTAATTATTTAAACTTTCCTATAAAGCGATTTTTCCTATTTTTGCCTAGATGTTACCAATGTGGTCCACTGTATGTGGGAAAGGGCTAACAAATCAGACTTTACTCTACCTTACATTTCAACTATCAGTGCAAAAGGATAGGTGTGCCCATCAAAGTACTTTAGATACTTACGTTTTTGAATCCCGACCCGTCCTGGATGACTTCCCAGTGACACTGGTTTTCGATGCATCTTGTTTGAGATCCATTTCTGCCTGGATGTTGTCTGTGAGAGAGCTGGGCTGAAAAACAAACACAGATGAACTGTAACACTGCCTTTTTCACATACAAATTTATCTGCAGCAGACAACTTCGAAAACTTTTAAGATTCTTTTTTCAAAACTCTATAAGCGTAATAATTGAATAGAGTGAAAAACATTTGGACAAAAGGAGGAATGGCTCGTTATAAGCAATTTCTATTTCTTTTACTATTTAGTCAGAAGCTGTCTGCCACACATGGGTTAAAATGAGTTTGCATGTGGCAAATGGGTTAATGTAACTTGTGACAAGGTATGACAAAGATATGCGATCAAATAAAAAAATATTTCTTTTCATATTTGCCGTCATCAGTTATTTTTTATTGAGAGGCAGAGTCTGATCAGTTATAATTATAGAGGCTGCACAGTTGGGCAAGCCCAGTCTTCCCTGCAGGCCTCTGTTAAAACATTTACAAATATTTACTTATACATGTACAAGGTATCATACACATATTTATATAGACATTGTTGCATTCAAGATACCAGCACGGTTATGGTAGACAATTTATTCAAGAAAAGAGATGTCCACCACTATTCCATCAGGAAAGATATGTTGATTTAAATTTCTTAACATTTTCACAGTTTCTGACATGTAGTGTAATCTGGTTCCATATTTTTGGTCCTGATAAGGTCAAAGATTTTTTATAAAATTCTATTCTTGGTTTAGAAATGCTAAACTTGTGTATGTTGGGCGGCAGATCTTAAATTTGTATTGTTTGATGATGTGAAATATATATTAGTCATATATGCCTGGATTTATTTTTAAGGGATTTGTACACAAGTAAAGCCTTTTTGTATGTTATTTGATCTTGAAATTTCATCCATTTAAGTTCCTGAAAGTGTTCCTCACTTGGCATGTCATATGTTTTGTCCAAGATAATTTGTGCAGCTCTTTTTTGGAATTTATATATATTGTTTAAAAGTTTATCACTACAGTTACCCCTGTTCTAGTTTACAGCATCAAAAATCAAAAGACGGTATTCATTAATCTCATATAGCCTTTATGTACTGCTGAAGACTACATTTGAAAACATAGTGAGAACAATTAGCAATTACTCTTTTTCCCACAACTTTTAAATATATAGATCTGTATTAAAACAATTTTTATGGTCAAACAATATCAAACCAGTGGACTCAATAATTAACGTAATCAGGTAATGGCTAAGTTAAATTTTCCCATCGAATGATTTTATATTTCTTGAGAGGAAGACATTCAACAGAAAAAACTTTCTCACATACATCAAATCTGCATTAAACAACTTTGAAAATATATAAAAATTTAAAGATTTATTGATTAGGGTTTAATGTCATTATCAACAATTTTTCAATCATATCACGGTTCCAAGCCAGTTTACCTAGCCATGTGTTTCCTGGCTTTCTAATACCAGTACTCCACACAACATCCTTTCAAAGAAACTAGCTACTTTTCCACATAGACAATCAACTCATTGGTGGAAGACGAATGACACATGTGGCTTTGATTTTTGTCAAACGTCAGAAAGAATGCTGACCAAGCAAATTAATTATGAATAGAGTTAACACATTGATAAACAATTTCACCTTTTGTCGTAAGTGTTTTCAGAAGACATCTGAGCACTGCAGATGCATCAAACATGCATCTGTATGTTAGAAAGGGTTACTACTTACTCTGGTTTTGCATTAATGAGAATAATGGGCCTTTTATCATTCATATCCTGTTTCGCATACTCTTCAATAGTGAGGAATTTTGTGTTTGGACGTAGCTGGCCAACGTCATAAAAACCATTCTCAATGAAATTTGTAGAGCCTGAAATAAATATAATTATTGAGAATTGAATTCTAACCCTTTCCCAAATACAACAAATCTGCAGCAGATGACTCTGAAAATAACTCAATAATAATATGGAAAATCTCCCTAAATGAAGAGATACTTATTGAATACAGTTGAAAACAATGTGGCAAATGGAGAAATTGCTCGTTTTGAGCAATTTCTCCTTTTGTTACATTGTTTTCAATAGTCGACTGCTGCAGAGGCGTCAGAAAGCGTCTATATGTGGTAAAGGGCTAAATATTTGTTTCCAACAACAGTATTTACATTAAAGTATTATAAAATGGCAATGAAACATTTTCACTATTCCATAACATTATTCGCATAAGCAATTTATAAAATATCAAAACAAAAAAACATTGTCTGAGAATTTGAAAGATGTATTTTCAATCTTGCTGAGAAATTGTTTAAATAATTAAAATGCTATTTTTAATTCACTGTTACACATCTTGGCAAAAATATTATAATTATTAAGAAAGTTTAAAACATTGATGCAATACAGAATTTTTTCACAATTGTTCAAAACAGTCTGAGCACTATGGATGCATCAAAATGCATAGATCTGCAAGTGTCAAATCCAAAACAACTTACTAAGGACTCCGGTGAGAGCATATTTAGCTGATAAGTTACTATCCAACAGTTTCTGTAAGGCTGCCTCGGCAAATGGGCTCTTCCTTGTGCTTGATGTCTGAATTTCTTGAAGTAACTCCATCCCACTGGAATGTTATATATGTACATGTTATTATTGAAATATTAAGCCATTAATAGACATGAATAACTCATCCTTTCCCACATACAACAAAATCTGCAGCGGTCAAAATTTAAATCATAAAAATACCGAAAACAAATAAACAAATAATAAAAGTATAATTTTTCAATAAAGATGTGAATCATTATGAACAATTTCTCCTTTTGTCACAATGTTTTCAAAAGTCCCTTGCTGAAGATGTATTTTATTTTCCCTCAGTTACCCAGCAGTGTTCTGTTGTCCTGAGGACACTTAACCCTTTCCCTCATATAGACGCTTTCTGACGCCTCTGCAGCAGACGGCTTTTTGAAAACATAGTGACAAAAGAAGAAATTGCACAAAACGTGCAATTTCTCCTTTTGCCACATTGTTTTCCACTTTTAGTCATAGCTTATGTTTTGACAAAATACGTTCAAAGTCGTCTGCTGCAGAATTGTCGTATGAGGGAAAGGGTTAAGTTCCAAGCCATGTTATCTGTTGGGTATCTTATTCTTATTCTGATTTCTTTGTTACACCAGAATTGAATGATTGGAATTCAAAGGCGTTTTCAGTGGTATTTCAGTGTAGCAGTGTCAGTTCACCTAATGTGTGTTTCTTAAAGCCAATTCACCATTCTTCCCCTGCAACATGTTACCTTCCAACATAGCCTATAAAGCTTGTCACAATGACTTGTGTCTTTCATAGGTAATAATGAATGGCCGAGCTGGGGTTCAAACTCACTACGGTCTTACCCTGGATCGATAGCGTCTAACGTTAACGACAGAGCTAGCGTGGCTCGACTTGAGACACCAGACCAAACATGTTGGTGTCAAACCCTGGAAAGGTGGTAAAGTTACTTACCCAAGTTTACATATTTCTACAGCAGTTGGCTCATCAACGGCACACACAGTGACGGCCCAGGCTGCATTCCGTCGTACCTCATCATTACACGACCTCAACAGGGCAATAAGAGGTGACAGGCCATCAGATAAACGGAACTGAAATTAACACAACAGATTCCAATCAACCATTGTAGAAGTAGCCCTAGTAATATGGCATTTGGAAGATTCTCAAAAACAGTTACGAGGTTTAAATCGTTTGTTTGAACTGTGTTTGATGCTGCTCTCACCAGTATTTTGGTCATATTGTGGTACATTTGATTAGGTTACGTAAGTTTCTACCAGTATGTATATCCAGACAGTAAGAGGTAGGTTGTATTGATATTCCCATAGCCCTGAGGACCATTGAGGAAAGCAACTTACATAGTTGTTAGTATTACAAAGGCCGGCGATCAAACCAGCTTATGAGGCAGCGACTCTGACTATCTAACTATCATGGCAGTGTCAAGGCTTTGATACTGAGAAGTAAATATTATGGGAAAGGCAAAGATTGCTTCTGTTTTTCAAAAGTCATCTGCTACAAAGGTGTCAAAAATCTAAATAAATATGCATACAGGAATGGTTGTTTGAAATGCCATGATAACATGTATTACTAAGGGTTTATTTACAGACTGTTACAACTAAATGACAAACAGGAAAAACCCAAATATGATTGGTAGGTATGCAAGCTGATCTGGGTATGTCATGGTGACAAGAAGGTCTGTTTTTCCATACACAACTCACTGTCAATACTTACATTTTCCCTGGAATCTGAATCACACACAAATGCTGCCACAGCCAGAGCTACTTTGCTTTGAACAACTGTGTTTCTGTGTGAAAAAAGAAAGTTGGTCTTGTAATGCATTTAAATATATGTAGCTTAGATACACAGTTAATCATGAATTTTGAGGGGTTTTCTTGCCATCTTGAATAAAAAATGATCATATAACTTCACCCTTTCCCACATACAGACACTTTCTGATTCCTCTGCAGCAGATGCCTTTTGTCACAAAGTGTTCAACTTTATTCAATAATCAGTCTTTCAGTGATGGATATTTTCCATATTCTTTCTTCAAAGTAGTTTGTTATAGATTTGGTGTATGTGGAAAAGTGTTAATCTAAAGACAAACAAAACATTTTCTCATATTCTTCTGCCGATTGCTAAATTGTCTTTCATCATTTCACTATTTACTTCATTTCCTATTCATTTGCTTCAAAATAAGATCTGCAACATTGGAAGACTATTATAAGAAAAGAGTTCAACATTGTGGAATAGGGTAAAAAAATAAAGGAAAGTTGTAAAGTTGCAACATAATAAAATACTTAATATTATATACTTAAAATAATCAAACTTACTTGGAACTGAGGGGTTCTATAAGGGCCCTAACGACTCCTTTATTTTGAGCATCCACCCTGAGGACCTCAATCTGAGCCAGGTTGGTAAGAACACAAGCAGCGTTAGCAACTGCTTCCTCACGGGTATCCACCAAACAGTTAATCAGAGGCTCTACACCATTCAGGTTCTGAATCTCCCTGAAGAAAATATCATTTAAAGTTATCCAAGATGTCCAGATAAAAAGGAGTATTCAGCTCAATCCCTACAATATCTATTTTATTATCCAACCAAACCCTATGGTGTGGGCACTCAAAAGAATCGTCTTTCTTGAGACGATTCTTTCAAGTACCCACAGCATAGGGTTAGAGGGTCAAATAAGGATTTTAGAACATGTGAAACGCCCCTTATCTAGATCCCTTTCCCACATATAACATATATGCAGCAGACTAATTAAAAACGATCGAGGCAAAAATGTGGGAACTCTTTATAAATGAATAAATTTAAAAGTTGTCTGCTGCAGGTGTGACAAAATGTGTATGCATGGGGGAAAGCATGGACATTTAACCCTTTCCCACATAGACCTTTTCAGACGCAGACGACATTTGAAAACTTTGTGACAAAAGAAGAAATTGCTATTCAATTCAATAAGACTCTATTCAATAAGAATCTCTCTATTCAGGAGGTTTTCCATATTATTGTTGAGATGTTTTCAAAGTCGTCTGCTTCAAATTTGTTTTATGTGGGAAAGGGTTAAACTTAAAGATATCCCTTTCCCACATATAACATATATCTGTAGCAGACTACTTAGAAAAGGTCGAGCCAAAAACGTGGAAACTCTTTATAAATGAATAAATACAGTTGAAAACAATGCGGCAAAAGTGGAAATTGCCCATTATGAGCAATTTCTCCTTTTGCCACAAAGTATTCAAAAGTTGTCTGCTGCAGGTGTGACAAAATGTGTATGAATGGGGGAAAGCATGGACATAAACATTGATTCAAGAATTTGTAGCAAAATTTGCAATTCATTAGCATGTAAAAAGTACTAGCATCTCTGGATAAATATGATGGATGTACATTTATTATCATTTGTCAAAACAGGAGTATTTTGAACACATCTTTTGATATTGATGTTTTTTGTCTTTCTTTCCCAGCTTTTTTCAGTCAAGGAGAAACAACAGATTGTAGTCATAGAAACAAGTAACTGAGCAACTTTTCCTTTTCCTATAATGTTTTCTAAAAATATCTAAATGGGAGATAGTAACCCAGAGGTAGAGCTCTAGTCTCATGATCCAAATGTACCAGGTTCTCGTCCCCACCTTTGGGACCTCCCGAAACAACTATGTTTATGATTACTGGTTCAGTGTCCTGGAAGCAGACACAGAAAGTGGTGTAAGAACCTACATCACAACCAATGTAAAATAAATAATTTGAAACCAGAGGTCATTCATGTAAAATGCCATTAGTCGATTCTATCGATTTCTTCTTTTGTCGCCATGTTTTCAAGAAGCCATCTGCCGCAGAGGCGTCGGAAAGTGTCTATATCAGGGAAAGGGTTAAGTGCATCTATTTTAATACATACATGCAGTTATTGCTGTTCGCTGTTGTCAGATTAGCCAAGGCAAGAGTTGATGCTTCTTTAACATCCCCATTATCTGAACTGACCATCTTAATTAAAGGCTGCATTCCCTCTGAAATCAAAACAGGACATATAAATTGGTATAAGTAATTCATACATTGCACATAATGCTTCAACAAATATTTTACACCTGCCCGTGTGATTTACTGTTATGAACTTTTTTGCGTTTAAATTTCAATGCAATTATTCAACATTTGTCAAAGATTTATAGATATGAAGTTAAACAATGTTGTTTCAAAGGTTATGTAAACTTGTGTGTAGCTGGACAAATGTTAACATAAAATGCATTTATTTACATTTTTGCATTAGAACAAGGACCATTTACACATTTTTTTAATTTTAATATTACAATGTTAAAAATAGATCAGCTCAATGAGGATTTATTTGGCCATTTTGACAAACAATACATCATATTTACCCCATTCTCTAATACAGTCTCTACTGGTAAGGTTCTCTGCCATGATAGCCAGAGCCTGGGCAGCTGCGGTTTGAACCTCTGGGGACTCATGGGCCAGCAAGTGGATCAACATCTTCTCTGTCTCTTGTTCATGAAGTATTTTTCTGTTTTCAGCTGAAATAAATGATGTTCAAACCAACTGAAAAGCATAACTAAATGCAGGTTGAGGGCTTGCCGTGAAACGGTTGTAACTAAAATTGGTATTTTTTTACCAAGGTTAATCATCTCGCCATAAAGTCTTTATAAGAGTTAAATCATTTTTCTTGGTAAACAATGTAAATTTAGGTGCCATTGCTCGTTTTGCATTGTTTACAAAGAGGTCAAAATTGCCCCTAAATCAATATAGGTTTTAAGTTACAACCGTTTCACGCCAAGCCCTCTGGGTGATGTTTTTCATTAACCCTTTCTCAAAAACAGAGTTAAATATGATTGATATACATGTAGTCCTAAATCTTGACCACAAACATAAATATCTGCATAAGATTACTTTAAAAACATCTAGATAATAATGTATAATTATTGCATAGATAAGAAATCAATGTGGCAAAAGTAGAAATTGCCCATAATGATTAAATTATTTTTTTGCCAATATATATTTTCAAAAGTTGTCTTCTGCAGATGCACGAAACAGTGTTAGCATTTGGAAAAGGGCTAACAGAGAAAATCTGCTTTTGGACATTGAATGAACGATACTCTTTTTATGCAATGACATAATTTGCCTTTTCAAAATTACATGCCAGACTTTTTAAATTTTATACTTTCATTTCTCTGTCTTTCAATTTTTAAACACGGACTTGTTAACCCTTTCCCTCATACGACAATTCTGCAGCAGACGACTTTGAACGTATTTTGTCAAAAAATAGAAAATCTCCATAATTGAATGGATAACCTTGGAAAAAATTGGAAAACATTGGAAAACATTGTGGCAAAAGGAGAAATTGCTTGTTTTGTGCAATTTCTTCTTTTGTCACTATGTTTTCAAAAAACCGTCTGCTGCAGAGGCATCAGAAAGCGTCTATATGAGGGAAAGGGTTAAGCTTTGTATTTGGAACAACAATTACAAATTTTAGGAATATCAAGAATGTTGAGTTGGGCAGCCAACAGTAAAGTGCCTGGCAAGGCAGTGTGGCTGTGACTGCTGGTCTAGGTCTAGGTCTATATCAGAGGCACCGACTGCACAAAATCAGTTCCAGCAGTCAACAGGTTAATCTTTTCCTACATACAGCAAATCTGCAGCAGACAACTTTAAAAATGCCTACTCAAAAATATGGAAAATCTTTATAATTGTAGGCATAATTGTTTTGAGCAATTTCCCATTTCTCTTCACAATGTTTTCAAAAGTCTTCTGCTGCAGAGGCGTCAGAAAGCATCTATATGCGGGAAAGGGTTAAAAAAATTAGCTTCATTGTGCGTTACATTTCTAAAAGTCAAAGTAAATCGCACTAAAGGAACAGTTCAAGTAATCATACCACTTCTTGCTGATCTGGCAATAGCTTTAGCTGCACACATTTTCACATCGGGTAAAGTGGGAATTATTGTCTCTCCTGATGGGGGCTCAGCACTGTCCGCCGACTCCTGCTTTTTGGCTGTTTGAATAATAGAATAATTAAAACAAGTGTGCAAAACATGAATTTTACATGGATTCAATTATCCCTACCTACTAACAATAATTTTGCAGCAGATGACTAGGTACTTTAACCCTTTCCCACATACAGCAAAACTGCAGCAGATGACTTTGAAAATATCTAGGTAAAAACATGGAACATCTGCTTAAATGTAGGCAAATGGAGAAATTGCTTATTTTGAGCAATATATTCCTTTGTCACTATGCTTTTCAAAAGTTGTCCGCTACAAATGCTCTCTGAGACCTCTATAGCAGATTTTACACCGGCATGCAGAATACAAATATTATCTAAATCTAGTATGCAAAGCATAATTAAGCTCTTTATCTTCTCCATCAAAAAGTATTATATCTCTATTTTTTCTGGCAAATTCCTTTTCCAGAGATTGAAATGGTAATTACGATCAAATGTTACAACAAAAATGCATAATACCATGAACCAGTATAAGAAATAATAATAACTCTTTCTGACATACAATAATTCGCAGCAGACGGCTTTTAAAACATTTGGGCAAAAATATGGAAAATCTCTTTAAATGGAAGAAAACTTAAAGAACAGAGTTGAAATCATTGTGGTAAGAGGAGAAATTGCACAATATGAACACATTTTCCATTTGCCACAATAGTTTCAAAAGCCATCTGATGCATATGCATCAAAATGCGTCTGCAAGTGGGAAAGGGATAAGAGAGGTGTGGATAGTACATGCATACAGGGTGATTTACAGTAGGAAAATAGATACTGAAACTGGGGTTAAAACATAGATTTAATTAACCCTTTAGACGCATTTTGACGCATCTGCAGCAGACGACTCTTGAAAGCATTGTGACAAAATGAGAAATTGCTCAAAACAAGCAATTACTCCCTTTGCCCCAATGTTTTCAACTTTTTTGAGTAATTAAACCAACAATTATAGAGATTTTCCATATTTTCAAAGTCATCTGCTGCAGATTTGCTGTATGTGGGAAAGATTTTACATCACAATAATCACATCTCAAGGATAATAGAATAAAGCTTAATTCAGTAGAATGTAATAAGTTTGTAAGGAGAATCTTAATTCTTTCTCACATGCATCAAATCAGCAGGAGACGACTTTGAAAACATCGACGTAAAAAACAGAGAAATCAATATAAACAAAAAGATCTGTTATTGTATAGAGTTGAAAAATATTGTTGCAACACCTCCCTTTTCTTCTGACCTAAGGCTAAGGCCCAGTTTAATTTTTCCTATTTCACTTTCTTATAAAAAATCCTCGCAAGTAAATGCCTTGCTTCTATAAGTTTAATTGGTTCTGGAATTGTTCCGAGTCTCAACAGTGTATATCAAGGGGAGACTACTTTGCATCATTTAGGTTGGGGAAAGAAGGATTTCAAAAGTGTGTATCTGTGCAGTGAAAGTGTGTATCTGTACAGTAAAAGTGTGTATCTGTGCAGTAAAAGTGTGTATCTGTGCAGTAAAAGTGTGTATCTTTGCCGTGAAAGTGTGTATCTGTGCAGTGAAAGTGTGTATCTGTGCAGTAAAAGTGTGTACCTGTGCCGTGAAAGTGTGTATCTGTGCAGTAAAAGTGTGTATCTGTGCCGTGAAAGTGTGTATCTGTGCAGTAAAAGTGTGTATCTTTGCCGTGAAAGTGTGTATCTGTGCAGTAAAAGTGTGTATCGTATCTGTGCAGTAAAAGTGTGTATCTGTGCAGTAAACGTGTGTATCTGTGCAGTGAAAGTGTGTATCTGTGCAGTAAAAGTGTGTATCTGTGCAGTGAAAGTGTGTATCTGTGCAGTAAAAGTGTGTATCTGTGCAGTGAAAGTGTGTATCTGTGCAGGGGGAATATTTTGAAGGGTTGACTAAAAAACAAGAAACTTACGTATTGCTGTGGCTTTAAACATTTTTTTGTCAAGAATCATATTTATCTTTTATTGATGTTAATTTTAGAACGTGCCTTGCAAATTTCAGGAAAGCTTTTCATTCATTAATGGTCGAAAAAGGTAGATGTTATGGCATACAGCGGGAATATTGATTTTGTGCTTTTTGTGAAGGTTTTATAGAAGATGAGTTGCATTTTTTATTTTTCTGTCCATTATATGCAGATCTACTGGAATCTTACATAAATGAAAGATTGTTCAAAGTTTTCAAAAGGCCTTTGTTATCTGGCAGGCAATGATAAACAACAAGTTGATATTTACTTGTTGACGATACAAAACCCTATCTGACATGCAACAATAAACAACACGGTGATATTTATTTGTTTACGATACAACACCCTATCTGACATGCAATAATATGTATACAATAAGGTGATATTTATTTGTTGACAATACAAATCCCTCTCTGACATGCAACAATAAACAATAAGGTGATATTTATTTGTTGACAATATAAATCCCTCTCTGACATGCAACAATATACAATCAGGTGATATTTATTTGTTGACAATACAACACTGTTTATTACCAGACTGGTATCCCACATAATCAGCTGCAATATGTATAATAATTATATCTTTCCCATCTGTATACGCATTTTGCAGCAGTCGCAGAAGACAACTGGCCAAAGGTGGAATTGCTCATCATGAGCAATTTCTCCTTTGGCAACAATTGTTTCACCTTTATTTAACAATTAAGCTAACTTTTATGGAGATTTTTCAGGCTTTTGTCACTTTGTTTTCAAAGTCGTCTGTTGCAGACGACTTTTGAAAACATTGTGGCCAAAGATGAAATTGCTCATCATGAGCAATTTCTCCTTTGGCCACAATGTTTTTACCTTTATTTAACAATTAAGCTATCTTTTATGGAGAGTTTTGAGGTTTTTGCCACATTGTTTTCAAATTCATCTGCTGCAGATTTGTCGTATGGGTTGTACAGAAGGTAGTTGTTTGCTTTTGTTGACAAACTAATCTGCATCAAAGGGCTTTGAAAACTTCTTAGCAAAAATATGGAACATCTCTAGAAATGAAAGTACAGATACCAGATAGAGAACATACTATAATTTGAATAAGACTTAATTACTTCTTTTCCCTTATTTTGTTGTTTTAACCAGTTCTGCATGTATATTTGTGTATATCAACATTGAACTGTATATGCTTAAGATGAAATAAAATTTCTGTTCAGTTTTCTGTTCAATAATGTAGCAATAATCTTTTGATAACAACTACTAAGGCAAAACTAAGGAAATATCTAAAAATGAAAGTAAAACATAATTGAATATACAATGTAGTTGAAAACATGGTGCCAACAGAAGAAATTGCTCAATATGAACAATTTCTCCTTTTGCCAAAATGTTTTCAAAAGTCATCTGCAACATAGGTAACTAAATTTTTTATACTTGCAATTGTTTATTTAAATCTGAATAATTGTATTGACATTTGACACGAAATATGTGCTTTTACTATTTATACATATACCTTGTAATTGCATTACACAGAAACAAAATATTCCAAATCCTGATATAATGCAATTCTAAAATTGTTTAATTGTATGCTGTGATAAGTTAGGTTATAATACTTACAATCTTTAGCGCTCTTCTTGGCTGCTCTTGAACCTTTTCCACCCTTATCAGGAGCACCCCCTTTAGCTCCTTTCCCGTCATCCTCTGCTGGCTGCTGGTCTGTGATCAGGGCAACCAGTCGTTTTAGGCCACCAGTTTCTTTAATCAACTGTTGCAAAATGATATGGAGCATAATTATGTAAAAGATTGCTTTAACCCTTTACCACATACAGACGCTTTCTGATGACTCTGCAGCAGACAATTTTTGAAATCATTGTGACAAAAGGAGAAATTGCTCATAATGAGCATTTTCTCCATTTGCCACAATAGTTTCAACTCTTATCAATAATCTTACTATCATTTATAGAGAATGTCTATATTTTGTACTTGATAGTTTCAAAGTCTTTTACTGCAGATTTGTTGTATGTGGGAAAGGGCTAGAAACTAAACCGACCATTTAACAATTTACATGATTTGATATTTTAAAAGTGCCTGCTTTGAAAAAATCTGAAGGAAAAAATGAAACATTTGCAAATTTGGAATTATAGTTTTGATAAAAGAATTGTAAACATTGTGAAAAAAGGACAGATATTTCTCCTTTTCCTACAATACAAAGTTTCTGTGTCTAGGAAATGGTTGACAGCTAAAATCATTGGAATTGATATGATACACCTGCAGCAGATGAAATTGTAGCAAAAGAGGAAATTGCTCATAATGAGCAATTTATAATTTCGCCAAAATGAAAACATGACAATACTTTCATATATAGAGGATATTTCATGGGTGTTTATTTATTATCACTTTTTATGAAACAAGTTCACAAAGATGATATGCAGCAAGCCTTTGTGACCGTCATATTCAGCTTAGTTAATGAGTTTATCAAAAGTAATAGTAAATAAACATGAATGATGTGATGTCATTTTCATTGTATGGTTTCTGCGTTGTAACAAAGACTTGAGTGTAAGACTGGAAACCAAACTAGTAGTGTTATATGATATTTATGTAAGGGCATTTTGACACTCCCAGAGAGGGCTTTATGTGATAAATAGAGATATTTCATGCTTTTCCCTTTTTATTTTCATCTGCTGCAGATTTGATGCATGTTAATGTCGTAAGCTTGAAAAACTTCTGAGGAAACAACTTATAACATCTAATGAATTGGAAATTGGTATTAACCCTTTCCCACTTCCCCACATATTCCGACGCATTTGAAGCAGACGACTTTTGAAAACATTGCGGCAAAAGGAGAAATTGCTCATGATGAGCAATTTCCCCTTTTGCCACAATGTTTTCAACTCTATTAAATGATTAAACTCTCATTTATGGAGATATTTGACATTTTTGCCAATATGTTTTCAAAGTTGTCTGCTGCAGAATTGATGTATGTGGGAAATGTTTTATATAAATGCTTGTTTCACAATGAAAACTTCATCTACCTCTAGACTCTCCACATCCTCCAGAAGGTTAGACAGAACCATGACAGCCATGGTGTGAAGTTCGTTCCATTCCGGGTGGGCAACAAAGTCTATAAGTCTGGTGATGGCCTCAAGTTCTCTTAGACCATTTCTATTCTCCGCTATAAAATTGTCAGAAAAGATCAAAATGTTAAATGAATATATACATTGTATACTATTTAAATATTGTTCAACAATTTCAATGTTATTTAACCCTTTCCCTCATACGACAATTCTGCAGCAGACGACTTCGAACATATTTTGTCAAATAATGGAAAATCTCTATAATTGAATGGATAACCTATGACTAAAAGTGGAAAACATTGTGACAAAAAGGAGAAATTGCACGTTTTGTGCAATTTCTTCTTTTGTTACTATGTTTTCAAAAAGCCGTCTGCTGCAGAGGCGTCAGAAAGCATCTATATGAGGTAAAGGGTTAAATCTTTCCCACATGCAGACACATTTTGAAGCATCTGCAGTAGATGAGTATTCCAAACATAATGGATGGACAAAGCACAAATTGCTTACAAAGAGCATAATATTATGTTTCTTTTATTAAAATGTTTTCAATTGAACACCAATCAATAATCATACAAGTTACTTTCACAAGCGCCTCCAGCTGACCTGTTGTATGTGGGAACGGGTTAATATATTTAAACAATTTCACTGTCACTTGACAGCATGGCTGGCTCACCACCTGTGTTTGTGGTATATTCTTCTTACAGCAGAAAATAAAAACATACCTACTGAACAGATATTTTGCTTATAATCCACTTGGGAGAGGAATGATAGGAATATATGAACAATGACATTTTGTCTTCGAATATTCAAGTTAAAAACTGAGAAATTGCTCATGATGAATAATTACTCCTTTTGTCACAATGTTTTCAACTCTTTACAATAATTATATTTTATAGCAGTTTTCCATATTTTAACCTAGATGACTTCAAAGTTGTCATCTGCAGATTTGTAGTATGTGGGCCAACAAGAGATGATTCTCTCACCATCTTGTGAACACCGATCCAGTGCCAGTAAAGCTAACTTCTGTATGACGGAATATTCAGACTTGAGGAGTTCTAAAATAGGGCCCAGTCCATCTACTTCTCTGATAGCAGCTCTCGTCTGGTAATCCTACAATATTAAAGATTCAATATACATGTATTAAAGATTCAATATATATTTACAAGTGACACGATTTTAGAAATAATTCTTTGTTTGACCCTTTTCCAACATACATAAAATCTGCAGCAGATGACATTGAAATCGTCTAGATATAAATATGAAAAATCTCAGTAAATGAAAGCATTATAGATGAAAACATTGTGGCAAAAGGAGAAATTGCTCATCAGAAACTTTCTGACACCTCTGCAGCTGACAACTTTTAAAAACTCTCTGGTAAAAGTTGTCAGCTGCAGAAGTGTCAGAAAGTTTCTGTATGTGGGAAAGGGTTAGTGGATACTGTTACTTCAAAATGTTATCTCATACTTCTGCATCTGCACTTATCTGTATGTATACAGTGTCGCTTAATAATTTAAAGTTTTCTATATAACTTTTATAACACTATCCCACATATAGCCGCTTTCTGACTCCTTTGTAGCAGATGACTTTTAAAAAATTTGTGACAAAAGAAAACATTGCTCAAAACAAGCAATTTCACCTTTTGACACAATGTTTTCAACACTTTTCAATAAGAATGTCAAGATTTTCCATGTTATTGTTAAGATGTTTTCAAACTTGTCTGCTGCAGATTTGTTATATGTGGGAAAGGGTTAAAATCCATTACCACAATGAAAATAGTACTGAGTAAACCTTACCATCAGCAGGAGGGCTAGAGCCTCGATACAGTTTTTCTGTACGTCGGGATCATGGGACAGGAGACATCGGACCAGAGGCTCGATACCGCCATTCTCATAGATGGCTATCTTAGAACTGAACTCTGTCGCCATGTTGGACATCGCTAGTGCAGCAAACTCGTGGCACACTGGATCCTCTAGTATGAAATATTTAATTTATAAGTTTGTAACGCTTTTCCACAGGCAGATACATTTTGACGCATCTAAGGGAGGATTTTTAATTTACTGCCTTAGGCAATGAACACTTTCCCTGAAACAGATGACTGTTGATCCCACTGCAGTAGACAAAACATTTATCAACACTTTCTCCTTTTCCAACAATGTCTTTAATTCTAGGTTGAAATTATATCTCCAAGTTTCCAGATGTTAAATTTTCATCCGCGGTTATATACTAAAACAAGACATGGAAATTCCATGAAACCAGGTTTTCTATAATGGAAGGTGTTTGATTAAGAATTAACAGATCTGTCAAATCTTTCTGTTAATAGTTAATCAAAGCAAGTAATTCAAGTAACAGGGAATATTTCTATTGATGAATAATCATAATTACTTTGTCAATTAAATATATCACAATTTTATCTAACAAATATCAGTTCAATACAGTCAATTGTGTGTTGATGGCCTCATTTATTAAGAACATCGAGGTTATGAAACTTACTCAATTTGAGCATGTAATAGAAATATTGTTGTTGAAGTTAGATGCTTGAGTTACAAGTTTATGAAATATACTCATTGCAAAATAGGGTGAAATTACAAACCAACGATGAGAATAAAATCCATGTTTGGAGTTTGTCGCCATGGTTACAAAGCATTTTTAGTTTGAGCATGATGCTAAAGTTGAGCATGATGCTCAAACTAAAAAAGCTTGAGGACAAAGTTTGGAAAAAAAAAAAATCTACTTTTAGTTTGTAACTGAAATCTAATTTGCAATGAGCCAATTTCCTAGCCTTGTAATCTAAGTGTGTAACTACAATAGTAATAATTATGTTAATATGCTCAAATTGAGTAAGTTTCATGACCTCGGACCAAGATCAGACATTGTGCATATGACACAGCATCTTGATATGGTGTATATCTGTCCTTGAAGCTACAGACAAAAGTTTTGCATGTGACACATCATATTGATATAGTTCATATTTTTTTTTGCATTTGGCACATCGTCTTGATATGGTGCATGTTTGTGCCAAATTGTTTGAAAATATCTCTATGCATGACAAAGTTATGGTCTATTTCTTATCACTGTGACCTTGACCTTGAATCTACAGATTTTTTTTTTGCACTTGGCACATCGTCTTGATATGGTGCATGTTTGTGCCAAGTTATTTGAAAATATCTCTATGCATGGCAAAGTTATGGTCCGGACAAGGAAAGTTGACGCCCGCCCGCCGACTTCGCCAAACTAATAACCAGATTTTTCCTTTGGAAAACCTGGTTAAAAAGCTGACAACCGGATAAATGAATCTATCTGTGCGAAAATTGGTACAAGTGAAATAAAGTGAACAGTGTAGGTCCAGTTCACAGTTCACATATATAACTTACATAAACTAGTAAGATGCTTCAGTCAAATCATGTAGATTATCATCAGAGGGAGATTCACAGAGCTCTAAATAAGGGGTGTCTTGTATGTTTTAAAATCTTTATTTTACCATCTAAAATTGACGATTCTTTTGAGTACCCACATCAAGGGTATGATATGAGAGATATTGTGGGGAACAGAGCTGTTTACTCCTCCTAATTTGGACCGAGAAAATGTACAGGCTGATAGGTGAACCTACACTGTAGAGAAATGCCAAATTGTACCTTTTTGCATGGTGTGGGCTCAAATAACTTATCTTCCCAGCAGTTAACTGATCAACAGGAGACTCTGATCAGGCTGTGTGTACATTAATGCTTCACCACTAACAAAAAATCAGCTGCAGACTACTTGAAAACATGCAGGCAAAAATATGATAAATTTCTATAAATAATAGTTATTGAAACAACCTACCATCAGGGGCAAGTAAGTTAACAAGGGCTAAATAAGTGGCTTCCTGCTTCCTGAGGTATTTTCGGACTTCAGCTGTAAGAAAAGAGGAAAGAATACAAAATGGTGATAAACCATATCCGATTTAAACTAGAACTATCACTGAAGATGATAAATACCCCCTAAACAGCACCTTGAACTACACCATAACTAAATAAGTAAAAGGGCCATAACTCTGTAAAATAACATGCAATTGTAAATATATTGCTCATCTCCTCTTGGTATAGAAGCTTCATGTAAAATGTTATTGAATTCCACCCAGTGGCTTGTAAGAAATAGGACGGACAAGATATGGCTTACTTTATAAGTAAAAGGGCCATAAAAATAAGTAAAATAACATGCAATTGTAACCCCTTTAGGATATGCACATCTCCTCTTGGTATAGAAGCTTCATGTAAAATTTATTGAATTCCACTCAGTGGTTTATAAAAAATAGTCCGGACAAAATATGGCTTCCGACCGACAGACAGACAGACAAACCGAAACAGTAACTCCTATATACCCCCTCTTCTTCAAAGGGGGTATAATTAACCCCCTTCACACTTGCAAATTAGAAATGAGGCATCTGCAGCAGAAAGATGGTGGCTAAAGAAGAAGTTTCTCATTTTGTCACAATTATTTCAACTCTTTTCAAGTATCATACTTTCATTAACCCTTTCCCTCATATAGACGCTTTCTGACGCCTCTCCAGCAGACGGCTTTTTGAAAACATAGTGACAAAAGAAGAAATTGCACAAAACATGCAATTTCTCCTTTTGCCACAATGTTTTCCACTTTTTGTCATAGGTTATCCATTCAATTATGGAGATTTTCTATGTTTTGACAAAATGCGTTCAAAGTCGTCTGATACAGAATTGTCATATGAGGGAAAGGGTAAAAGAGATTTTCCATATTTTTGCCTAGAGATTTTCAAAGCTTTCTGCTGCAGATTTGTTGAATGTTGCAAAGGTAAATAACAAAATGTTTATTCTACGACTTCTTTTTATTTGTGAAAAAAAAAAAAAATGAGCTGAAAGTAATGTGTCAACATAATTATTTTGATTGATCAGGGATTTTAACAGACTCTATTTAAATATTACATCAACTGTTTGGGTAATGCATCAGTGCTGCCTGTCATACAATTACAGTGAAAATGACTTTACCTTCAACAAATAGGCTTTTAGTTAGCATAACATTTGTGAACTTTTTCTTTTAAATACACGAAAATTGATGTCTATGAAACAGCGTCCGAAATTTTTTAAAAACGTTGTGGGAAATTGAGAGAATTTCAACTCAGTAAATTTCAGTAATTTCTTTTTTACAATTTCTTTCATCAGATGATGTATTCAAAGCAAAGGATTCTAAGAATTACTTTTTAGCTAGTGAGTAACACTTACGATGAGCTGTCATAACTCCCACAGCCATGCACGCGTTCCGGCGGACAATTTTGTCTTCACTTTGCATCAAAGCTAACAGATGCTCCACGGCATTCAGATCAAGAAGCTGCTTCTTGTTTTCATCACCTAAAATAGATACATTTATATATAAGCTTTTCCATGAAAATACCCTGATTTAACACTTTCCCACATACAACAAATTTGCAGCAGATGACTTTGAAACTGTACCGCAAAAATATCTTTAAATGAAAGTACAATAATTGAATAGAGGGGAAAACATGGTGACAAAAGGAGAAATTGCTTGTTTTGAACAATTTCTTCTTTTGTCGCCATGTTTTCAAAAAGCCGTCTGCTGCAGAGGCTTCAGAAAGCTTCTATATGAGGGAAAGGGTTAAAACAGGTTCTGTAAGTTACCAGTAGGATTACAGTGAATGTTAATCTTAAGACTGATCCCGCTGAATTTCTAAAAATAATCTTTAATTTTGTGAGAAGTTATTATATATGTATGTGAATGAGCAGTCTAATTTTAGTCTATTTTGTTAGCGAATGGTGTTTAAAGTCACACTTTGGTGAATGAATATTAAGATATGTAATTCATGCCAAAATCAGCCCTACATTTTTTAATGTTTTTCATTCTTTTTTGCATATATCATAATTATAATCTTACACACTTTAGTTTAATTGACTTTCAAATATTTGTACCTCTTTAAACGTTTTAAGGGATGTCGTTAATATTTAACCACTGAATTTCTGATGAACATGCCCAAAGTGTGACATTTTTTACCTAATTTCAGAAATATTCAGCACATTCTATCAATACTTTACAAAGAATACAACCATCAGCTTATTTCAGGTTTAAAATGAAAATTTTTCAAAACATCTACATCTCTGTTATATAATATGCAATTTTAGAAAAAAGGATACATTGGTATGCATGTGATTTATTTCTCTCAAGATGATCGATTTTTGTTTCGAAGCTGCAAAAGGCTAAAAACATCAATTTGTGTATTTATTTGAGTTTTATAACCCTTTCCCTCATAAATACGCTTTTTTGACGCCTTTGAAGCAGACGACTTTTGAAATCATAGTGGCAAATGGAGAAATTGCTCATTATGAGCAATTTCTCAATTTGTCCTGATGATTTCACCCCTATTCAGTAATCATACTATCATTTATAGAGATTTTCTATAATTTGGATATGATAATTTCAAAGTCGTCTGCTGCAGATGTGTTGTATGTGGGAAAGGAATGTAGCTGTATAAAAATACTTACATTTATCCACATATTTGTAAATAGCTTCACATGCCTTCGACTGAACATCTTCCTCGGGACTACTAAGCATCAAAACAACTGTTCCAGCTTGTCTGCTCTCCACCAACAACGTATCAAACTGTAGAGAAAAACAATGCATTTTTAAACCCTTTCCCCATACAACAAATTTGCAGCAGATGACTTTGTAAACATAGTGATTTCACCTTTGGCCACAATGTTTTCAAAAGTCAACTACTGCTATTGCGTCAAAATGCGTCTGCAGGTGGGAAAATGTTAAACCTTTCCTGCATGTAGAGACATTTTGAAGCATCTGCAGCAGGTAAATGTTGCCACTCTATTTTTACTTATTTTTTTGTGTGTACTTTCATTCAAGGAGATTTTCTATATTTTGGCCAAATTGTTTAATTCATCAGCTGCAGCTTTGACATTTATGAGTTAAAGTTGCTTATCAATTAGATTATCGTCAGCATGGCCAGTTTATTCAGATACATAAATTTTGAATGTACACTAATGATTATTCATTATTCAATTACAATTTTAATAACAGTAAACAAAAAATGAAGTAAAATTGGAGTTTCAATAAAAGTTTGTTCTCTTCTTGTGCATAACATTTTTCAAACATAAAACAAAGTTGCAGCAGACAAAATTTTAAATGATGGCAAATCTCAGTAAATGAAGTATAGTTATTAAATGGAGTTGAAAATACTGCAGCAAAAGCATTCTGCTGCAGATACAATAAAATTCATCAGATTCTATATGTGGGAAAAGGTTTCTTAGTCCATTCAACTATTAGTTAAAAATAACAATAAGAAATAAACTTTGTTCTGTATAATATAAATTAAATATTTCAGATAACTTTTTTCAACCAAGTCAAAGCATGAAACTGATGAATCCAGTCAAGCTCTTAAGAACTTTGAGGAAAAGGGGGAAATTGCACAAAACAAGAAATGTCTGCTTTTCTCCACAAATAATGTTTTGTAAAAGTCTTTATAAATTGAGATCATACATTACTTCAAATTTTGCAAATGCTATAACCAATTTACAGTCTTCGGTTTTTAAAACAAATGAGTCTTAAAAGATCATATCAGTTATTGGTTAATGGATAGAGAACAATGTGTAATGCTTAAGACTTTGAAGGTTACTTACAACATCATCTGGGGGTGGCTTTTCATCCTTCTTCACCTTCTTTCCCATCTTATATTTGGTATTTGGTTACTTAAACAGAAAATTAATATGTTATGGTTAATGAAAATTTGAAGGTAGAATAAACATGACATATCATAATTATACAGACAAACCATGGTGGCTTGAACATTGGAAATCTCAAACACCATGAACAATTCAAACCTGTCTCTCGGTCCGACCAAAACGTTATATAATTCATGTTGTTCTTCTATGGAAAACTTGAACACCTTCTCTTTCCCACACTCAAACTAACTGCACAGTCCGGCGTCATCATGGTAAGGGGTTGTTTATTTCTTGGCTTTCGGCATAAAAGCCTTTTGGCGAACAGAGCACAGTCCGTTCTGGTTCATTATAGTCCACATTACACATGGATAGGACAAACAGGTAAATTGTCACCTTTCAGTTGACTTTTTTTCACACCTTTAAATGATATTGTAAGCTGTTTGTTTTGGTGATTAAGGCGGTGAGTATTTATTTGCTTGTTTTGAATTAAGCTCTCAAATGTTAGAAATTGAATCTGGTCGTTTTAATGGTATTCCGAGAGAACAAAGGCATTGCTGTTCCATAACCTATTTTTACTGTGTACCTTTTTAATTCGATTTACCAAATATCATTTATCTGACATACTGTATAGTTATACGGTAAACAAATCGACGGCGATACCGGCGATGTTTCCCGTCAATAGGTAATGTGTATGAACTTTGCAAAACTTTGCTATACCGTCTTTCCAAAAATTGTGTCCAGAGTGGATTGTTTGATGCAGTCATGATTCTGCTACGTTTTGATTGGATGAAAAGAAAATATCGAAACAAAAAAAAAAGAGCACAAGTTATTTTATGTGTGATAATTTCCGTTTAATAACACTCGTTTCTAAAACGAGTTTAAATAACAACTCATAAGGTTTTTTTAACTTTCCGGAAGTTATAAAATCCAAATTCCTGTAATATGACGTCATTCTATTAGCGTAACGCAAATGATGAATAAATAACCAAAAGGAAAACAACAGAAATTATAGGAACCATTAGTTTGACTTGTCACAAATGTAGTTCCGTAAATTATGGAATCGTTTTATTTGAAGTACTTTATGAAGGGCAAGTCGATTATTTGTTGTACCCGTCATCATAATTTCATGGATCTAAAATCTTGGCTATATTTTAGAGTCAAATATAAGCTTAACCTGATGATGATTTTTGTTTTCTTTGCTTAGGTTGGTAGGAGTAGGACTCATAATTGATGTAAATAACTGATCGTGCTGCAAGCAAGGGGCTAATTGCAGTTCGCGGGGAATTATTCACCGATCAGAACATATAATAAATATTTACCCTAAATAGGTAGCACCTATACTCATATTAAATGTATTTACTTTAACCCTTTCCCTCATATAGACACTTTCTGATGCCTCTGCAGCAGACGGCTTTATGAAAACATAGTGACAAAAGAAGAAATTGCACAAAACATGCAATTTCTCCTTTTGCCACAATGTTTTCCTCTTTTTGTGATAGGTTATTGAATGGATAACCTATGTTTTGACAAAATACATTCAAAGTTGTCTGCTGCAGAATTGTCATATGAGGGAATGGGTTAAGCCATATTCTTCCACTTTGTAAATTGTCCTAGACAAATTGTCAAAATTTGCATATAAAGGATCAATTGATTGAATTGAATTTATCACACATTTGTTTTTTCAAAAAAAACAAATTAAATAATTTATCAGGAATTTGAGCAAACTCCTTAACGCCACATGGAAACATAAAGCAATTGACGGTGTCACTAAACAGAGTCTGGTAGAGTCCGGTAGAGTCTGGTCGTCAAATATCCCATTATATCACTGTTTTGTTGTGTTTTTGTATTGAAATGAATAAAATAAAGTGCTTTTGTATCATATATAAAAAAATAAATGGTATTTGCCTATTTTAGCTAATTTTCGAGTGAATATAGAAATATTATATGCGTGAACACGGACACTGGTAGAGTCTGGTCATTATTAAGCAATAAATACAAAGTTTTATACGATTTTTAAGTTATAAAAAGTTTAATTTGATTTATATGTGTCATATTATATATTTATTTCTTATATTATTTCAGCTGATAATCGGGAAAATAGTGGAAGATTGAGGATTTTTAACGATAATAATGTGTTTCGTAAATCAAAATGGCTGACGTGAAATTTCTGTTTATAATGCGGCAATATCGCACATCCTGAACGAGTAATACACTAAATTCTCTCTATATTATGCGTTAACTAATTGATTAGGTGTGATCAACAGATTATAGTTATAATTATATTTTAACAATGCTAATATTTTGTGGAAGACAGTGGTGCAGAGGTAGAGCGTCGGCCTCTCACATCAAAGGTCCCTGGTTCGAGTCCCGTGATGAGCGGGTCCTGACTTTGGGATTTTTCCACACAATCGGCGCGAGTACTGGTTAAGTATCCAGGAAGCAGACATCGAGCGTGATTAATATAAGCTTAAAGCTTGTTTCGCAATCGATTTAAAATAAATAAGTTTAAACTAATATTTTAAATGTATGAAAACTACTAGATTCGAATAATTTTATGTCTTATATGTCATTAACGTTAATTAAACCAAATACTTAGAGAGCTATATATACTTACTTAAAAGTAATTCATATGAAATTAAAGACTACATTCCGCAAAAAATAGAATAAAACTAAACCATATTTGCATTTTTTTTTTAAAAATATGCAAGAATATTTTAACTTTAAAAATAAATATATATCCTGATATTGTTCATAAAATGCATTTTGCGAAATATTGTATCAGGCCACACCACGTGGAGGAACTCTCTCATGGTCCAAAATTTAATGTTTGGATCTATATTATATCATTTTGGGAATTTTATTCTATGTTTTCCATTTTAGGTTACCAAAATAGAGTCTGTGCGCCTGACGAGGACCCGGGCCGTAAATGACCCTACACAGAGCTCCATTTTTTATTTTTTTTATTCTATGATTTTGGTTCTATGTACATTCATTTGATAAAGATCAAAAGCATGGCCGAGCCGTGTCTGCACCACTGTTGAGCGTGCTTGCTTAGGGTGCTCGCAGTGCTTGTTTAGCATGCAGACATTGGCAACATGTGAACCCGGGGCCAACATTACCCACGAAACTCATAAGTCAATATAGAGCCCTTCCCCTGCCAGCTCGCTATTAAATCGAGTGATACGCAAAGGACAAACCAGGAATTGTCCCTTAACACATTTGTCTCAACCCGAATCTCGAACAGATGTATGCCGGTTTATTTTGTATCCTCAAAATTTAGGTGTGTTTGATTCAATTCGTTTCTAATTGGTGACGTGATCTCATTTTAGGTTAACAAAAAAGACCCTACACAGAGCTCCATTTTTTGGGATTTTTATTCATTGTTTTTGGTTTATATTTTCCGCTTCTTTATGTCTGCTTCCTGGTGACATAACCAGTACTCAAATTTAAACCTGGTCCTAGCGTTAACATTTTAGACGGATATAGAGGAATTATTGTTGAAAATGTTGAATGTACAACTGGCATACAGGTATTAGCGAATGATTGATGAAAACATATATTGTTGTTGGTTTGCAACTAAAATATGCAGTCCTTTTAACATGAATGTGTTTCAATATAATCTGTGTTTTTTTATTTTCAATTGTGTATGTTTTGCAATTTTTCAGGCGTTTGCGAGTGCCGAGTTTTCGTTCAATTCTCGTAATGGAGGGTAATGTTAGTTGCTTATCTGTTGATGTGATGCGACTTAAAGTTCAATAATTTCATAAATCGCCTTGATCTCTGGTCAGGACTTAACTGTGTCCATACGTAGCATGAGAAACGTGTAGCACCGACGCTTGTGTCGCCAAACAATATTTACACGAGTCGTGCATTGCGCCTCTCACATCAAGAGTTTGACACTGTTCAAGTTCTTGGAACTTTTCTATCATGTCGGGCAATTTCTGGACTACCCAGTTTGTCGTCCTTTTGATAACATGGTTGTACGACTCATTTGCATTATTAAACCATTGTTGTGGTAGCCAGGAATGTTTGAGTTTGGGGAGAAACACATGCTTCTCCAAATTGGTAAGTATCCCTTGTACATATGTCAAATTTGGATGTGTATTGGATATTTCTTGGTCCATTTCTGTGAATGAGGTTGCAGTTTCAGCACTTAAGATACCTTTAGGACCGAAGAGTTTACAAATAATGCGGGTAACCTCAGGTTGAGGAAGACACTTACTGAGTAAATTTACCGCACTATCCTTCAAATGTTTCGCGCAAAGAACTCTTGTGGCTCGTGGGAAACATATGTCAATGGCTTTACAAGTCGAAAACTCTTCGTAGGGACACAATATTAATTTACTCTGGTCAATGTCACTCAATTTATCCTCCAATTTCATATGAATTACTTTTAAGTAAGTATATAGCTCTCTAAGCATTTGGTTTAATTAATGTTTATGACATATAAAACATAAAATTATTCCAATCTAGTAGTTTTCATACATTTAAAATCTTGGTAATTATAACACTAATCTGTTGATCAACCCTAATCAATTAGTTGGCCCATAATAGAGAGAGAATTTAGTGTATTACTCGTACAGGATGTACGATAGGGCCGCATTATAAACAGAAATTTCACGTCAGCCATTTTGATTTACGAAACACAATGTTATCGTTAAAAATCCTCAATCTTCCACTATTTTCCCGATTATCAGCTGAAAAAATATATGAAATAAATATATAATATGACACATATAAATCAAATTAAACTTTTTATAACTTAAAAATCGTATAAATCTTTGTATTTATTGCTTAATAATGACCAGACTGTACCAGTGTCCGTGTTCACGCATATAATATTTCTATATTCACTCGAAAATGAACTAAAATAGGCAAATACCATTTTTTTTTTATATGATACAATAGCACTTTATTTTATTCATTTCAATACAAAAACACAACAAAACAGTGATATAATGGGATATTTGACGACCAGACTCTACCAGACTCTACCGGACTCTACCAGACTCTGTTTAGTGATACCCCAATTGATACTGCCAACTATTTATTAATGGCACTGCAAGTTCTCGCAACTAATGAAAAACATGTAACAAATCATATTGATATTTCTGAAGGAAGTCTGTTTAGCCATTTGTAGAGTTGTGTGCTTTAAAATATTATATATAAAATCACCTAGTAGTCTATCAATTTCCACATACGTATTCAGGCCTTTGATAGTTACGGTTATCCGTACCCCACCCACATCCAAAAGCATTGTTATCAAATGCAAACTATATCAAAACAAGTTAAATTAGAGCGATTTAATTTGCAGAAATAATGTAATACACACATCCATGTTATAATTTGTCTAACTCGAGAAACTTTTGCTCACCTTCTCTTAGAATTACGGGAAATTAAATCATCAACTTCACTGTGTCAAAATTCGTAGCGAGCGTAAACATGTGTTTGTTGCTATATGACGTCACCGATTTATGTGTATCTACTTAGGTCAAAGGTCATAGCGTTCCCGCCATACTAAAGAGATAAAAAAGTTTTAAATATTGGCACTTTAACTTCAAATAGTATACATGTATACGTTGTAGATTATTTCGAAACATTATGTTTTAACTTATGCATTTGAACGTTGATATTTCGAATTTGTAAGTATAGCAACGCGCAAGATAAACGATCAAGATACAGTTTGACTCTTTTTCTACGACCAAATGCAAGTAAGCAGACGACGTTTTCCGCTCAATATTGCCTTCATAAGATGGAAAGCTGGTGTTTATTTATTTTTTAGCTGATGCAGACACATTTATATATGTCTGTAGTGGATGACATGGGAGAAAAATTGGGGTAAAAGCAGAATTTGCTCATGATGAGCTATATATATGTCTTGTTGTCTTAATTCAAATTCAATATTTATATACATTCATTTCTAGAGTTTTCCCTGGATGTTTTTCAAAGACAACTGCTGCATATCTGTTATATGTGTGAAAGGGTTAATCTAGATGATTAAGAAATATCTAATTTGGTCAGTTTTAATATGGTCATTTGAAACTACCCAGCATATGGCAATGTCACTAGGGACCATTAGAGCAGAAATTATTGACATATTATAATGGACAAGGTGTTGACCCCTATCATATTTGATACAAGAATCTGACCATCAAACTAGCATTTCTCTTGTGATATTTTGCTAAAAATTATCATTGACAAAAGTATAGTTTTAACCCTTTCCCCCATACAACAATTCTGCAGTAGACGACTTTGAACATATTTTGTCAAAAAATAGAAAATCTCTATTATTTATGACTAAAAGTGGAAAACATTGTGGCAAAAGGAGACATTGCTGGTTTTGAGGCGTCAGAAAACGTCTATTTGAGGGAAAGAGTTAATGTGATCCTTTTGACAGTGTGAACCCTTTCCTTAATGCTTTCGCACATACAGATGTTTTCTGTCGCCTCCGATGCAGACAAACTTTTAAAAAATTGAGACAAAAGGAAAAATTGCTCAAACAGAGCAATTTCTCCTTTTGCCACAATCTTTCCATTTTTTTTAAAATAAATACAGAGCTTCCATATTTTATGCTCATCTGAGTCAACATTTTGCTTCAAACTGCATCTCCTCCTAAACTGCTTGGCCAATTTTGATAAAACTTTACAGGGATATGTTCCTTCGTTGGTCCCCTTTCAAAGTTTTTCAAAGAGTTCAATTCAATGGGGAACTCTGGCCATATTTCAAAATGTTTTTGCACAATTGTTCTTTGGATAACCTTCTTTTTTAAAATAATTTGGCACAGATGTTCCTGAAGTGACACTCTTTTAAACTTGTTCAAATTATTCCGATCCGTTGAAAAACATGGCCATCAGGGGGGCGGAGCTTGTTATCCTTATGTGTGTATAGTGAAAACTTAAAAAATATTCTTGTCTGATTTTATAATAATTTGGCAAAGATGTTCCTTGGGTGACCCTCTACCAAGATTGTTCAAATTATTCTGATCTGTTGAAAAAAATGGCCGCCAGGTCGGCGGAGCTTGTTTCCTGGATTCCTTGATTTTTGGCACAGATGTTTCTTGGGTCTGATCTGTTAAAAAACATGGCTGCCAGGGGTTGGGGCTTCCTTGTATGAATATATAGTGAAAAATTAAAAAAACTTCTTGTCAAAAGTATTGGCCTGATTTTGAAATAACTTGGCACAAGTGTTCCTTGGGTGGCCTTTTACAAAGTAATATTAAATCAGGTGAACGATCCAGGGCCATGATGGCCCTCTTGTCTACTAAATGTTTTGAAAGTCGTCTGCTACAGATAAATTGTATGTGGGAAAGGGTTTAAACACTGTCAACTTCTGATACATCTGGAAATTTAGCTGATAAAAATTGGAATCTTGATTGAATTTACAGAAATGTGCTGCTGCAAAAGTACTTAAGTACGTGTACAGTAATCTAATGTCATTTCTGCAATATATTTCCTGTTCAGCATGCCCACTGAGTTCTGAGATTTTGGGTACATGTACCCACTGCCTTTGGAAATTTGGGGTACACAGTAACAATAAGGGGTACAGATATAATAAACAAGGAAATGTTGATTTTGTTCTTTTTTATCATCTCCCTCTCCACATTCAAAGAAAAGACAAAAACTTAACAGATTGACTAATTAAAGAGAAAGCACAAATTAAGATTATCATTGAAAGTAGACAAAAGTATGAGCAATATATCCCTCTCCCACAGTGTATTTAAAATGTGTCTGTTGAAGACAAAAAGAAAAATATCTGCAAAGGACAAACAGAACATCTGCATTCTGTTCTCTTCAATTCAGGCTCTATGTACTGGAAACCTGCTTGTCTTATTTTTTATCCCTTCCCCATTTACCACAAATCTTAAGGAGACAACTTATTGAGGCAGAAACATGGAAAATCTCTACAAATGAAAGTACAATTAGAGTTGAAACCATTGAGAAATTGACCATTTACCCTTTCCCACATACATCAAATCTGCAGCCGACGACTTTGAAAACGTCTAAGCTAAAGCACAGAAAATCCCTTCAATGAAAGAACCATAATTGAATAGAGTTGAAAAGATGGTGACAATAGGAGAAATTGCTTGTTTTGAGCAATTTCTTCTTTTATCGCCTTGTTTTCGATATAACGTCTGCTGCAGAGGTGTCAGAAAGCGTCTATATGAGGGAAATGGTTAAGTTGTTGCCCTGTTTTCAAAAGTTGTCTGCTGTATACATATACTCTTTACATCAACATTTGACTGCAGGTGGGAAAGGGTTAAAAATATTGTCACAAAAGGAGAAATAATTGCTCATAATGAGGAATTTCTCTAAATTGGCCACAATGAGTTTGACTCATCAATAATTCTGCTTACATTTTAAGAGATTTTACTTATTTGGCAAAGATGTTTTCAAAGTTTTCTAATGTCAATTTGTTGTAGGTTTTTTAAGGGTAAAACAGTAATTGGGCGAGTTCACATGGGATCCGAGAACAGCCCGAGTGCACTCGGAATCCATTTGAACGTTGATACTTTTAACCTTAGTGACGTCATTTTGACCTTTTGACCCGAATCCGAGTAACCCACCTCAAGCCTGGGGTTACTAGCATTTCAAAATGGCGACCAAAGATGTTTATTACTCATTCGGAATACCTCGGTGATGAATGCTTCATCAATGGATGATGAAGGATTACGGAATTACCCGAGAGTTCCGAATGGTTTCCTACTAAGACGAGGAAACACCGTTCAGATGGAAAGCATTAGTGCGCATGTTTTTCTGAATTTATATTAAGACATGACGTCAGTTCTCTATCCTAGAGAAGCCCATCTGAACTCGCCCATTGAGGCTGTTCTATTCTAGGTGTTTATAAAAATTAAGTTATCTGCAATATGAAAATCTAATATGGGCAAAATGGAAGCACTGAAAATAATGGGGAGAAAAAAAGATTGTGTTATTCATAAGCTTCACAATTCCCACAGAGGACTAGATAAGAGGGAGTGAACAGGTCTTTTCCCCACAATATTTCTCTTATTACTCAACCATCTTACTGAGACGATTCTTTTGAGTACCCACAGCATAGGGTGTGAATGTCAAATAAGGATTTTAAAACATGAAAAATGCCCCTTATCTAGAGCTCTGTTCCCAGACATGAATAATTGAAGATACTTTAAATGTTTACCCCAACAGGGTGCCACTATTTCCAGCAATTGAGATAATGCATCTCTTATGTGCAACTACTAAATCAGTTTTCTATCTGCACACAAAATCAACAAATTGACTTGAATTTAAATGCAATATAATGCATCGTCCCCACAATTTAACCCTTACTTCATGTGTTATTTCTTGCTTCCTTACACGGTTCTTCAACGCTTTCTCTCATACAACAACTTTGCAGCAGGTGACATAAAAACATACAGAGAAACTAAGGAAAATCTATAAATGAATTAAAGTACATGTATATATAATTATTGAATAGAATTGAAAACCTTGTTGCCAAAGGAGAATTTGCTCATCATGGTGTTTGTCTGCTGCAGATGCACCTAAAGGCTTCTGCAGGTGGGAAAGGGTTAATATGAAACACAATTGAAGAAAAAAATGGAGTTCAATTTAGATAAATACATGAATGATAAAGACACTGAACGTTGGAAAACATTGCAGTAAGAGGTTTAAATATTCACATAATTTTTTAAAGTTGTCCACTGCAATCAAACTTCCGTCCTTCTGTGCGTCCGTCACGTCCTTCCGCAGCCATTTCTCAGTAACTAGCTGGTAGAATTTCATGAAACTTGAAATAAATATGAACCAGCATACTGGGATGATGCCCGTCCATTGGTTTTTTGGATTTGTCAATTTTCCTTAGAGTTATTGCCCTTGATATATTGAAAAATCCACGTCTGCAGCCATTTCTCAGTAACTAGCTGGTAGAATTTCATGAAACTTGAAATAAATATGAACCAGCATTCTGGGATGATGCCTGTCCATTGTTTTTTTGGATTGGTCAATTTTCCTTAGAGTTATTGCCCTTGATATATTGAAAAATCCACGTCCGCAGCCATTTCTCAGTAACTAGCTGGTAGAATTTCATGAAACTTGAAATAAAGATGAACCAGCATACTAGGATGATGCCCGTCCATTGTTTTTTTTGGATTGGTCAATTTTCCTTAGAGTTATTGCCCTTGATATATTGAAAAATCCACGTCTGCAGCCATTTCTCAGTAACTAGCTGGTAGAATTTCATGAAACTTGTTTATAAAGCTACAGCAACAAAATTTGCACCATGTGTACAATATTACAATCAAATATCATCATTGTCTTTGGATGACCTTCACCATGACTTTTTGACCTTCTTTCTTATTATCCCCCGCTTTTCCGAAGAAAGAAGGTGGGTTATTAATTTGGGTTTGTCTGTCTGTCTGTCTGTCTGTCACACTTTGTTTCCGTACAATAACTGCCACAAATGTGAACCGTTTTTTTTTTCAAACTTTCCTGCAAGCGGGGGATATAAATTTCATGAATTTGCTTGTTTGCTTAGAAATACAATGTAGTGCTACCGGAGTAAGTATTTACCTGAAATGAATTTACATCTTGATGATAGGAATTTTACATATTGTTGAAAACAGTGTGGGAAATTGGAAAATTGTCTCGATGGACTAGTCTAGTGAACATGCTTCAAGAGTAGTCCTGGAAATGGTTATTTAAATAATTTACTGTTGATAACTGTACAGTATGCTTTAACTCCTTCCTGCAGCAAACAACTTTTGAAAACATTGTGCCATTAAAGGGAGAAAACATTCATAATGAGCATATTCTACTTTTGGCACTGTTTTCAACTTTATTTGAAATTTAAACTTTCTTTAAGATGTGTTCAAAGTTGTATGCTTCAAATTTGTTGTATGTCGCAAAGGGTTATACCCTTTTTCGCGCAGAAGCAGAAGCAGAAATTAACTATATTTTGCATCTTCTAAACAAGTTTGCCTGGCATATTTTTTACTAAGTTCCAAAAGTATATAGGCTTGTTAAATGTTTCAAGGTCAGATTCCAAAGTAAACTGTCTCAAAAATATTCATGCTTGTTTGCTTAACCCTTTCCCACATACAATAAATCTGCAGCAGACAACTTTGAAAATATCTAGTCCAAAATTTAGAAAATCTCTATAAATGATAGTATAATTATTGAAAAGAGTTTTTTCCATTTGCCACTATGATTTCAAAAGTTGTGTGCTTCAGAGGCGTCAGAAAGCATCTACATGAGGGAAAAAAAAGGTATTCCATTCCTTTCTATAGGTGTTTTCAGTTGGGTAGAAGCTAGACCAGAATAGTTGTTTAACTTGTAAGATGAAAGATAAGATATGGGGAAAATGCATTTTCAATATTCATTTGTCTAAGTTTCTCAATGCATCAACTGGAGGCTTATCAAGAACATTAATCTGACAGCATTTATCCATATTTATCCTCAAACATGTTTTGACCATTAGCCCTTTACCACATACAACAATTCTGCAGCAGACTACTTTGAAAACACCATGGCATGGCAAAAGTACGGAAACTTTCTATAAATGACAGAACGATAATTAAATAAAGTTGAAAACATTGTGACAAATCAAGAACTTGTTCGTCATGAGTTTTTTCTTCTTTAGCAAGAATGTTTTCAAAAGTTGTCTGCTGCAGGGGCATCAGAAAGCGTCTGTTTGTTTGAAAGGGTTAAAATACCTTATATGGTACTTTAAGGGCGTCTGCAGAGAAAATGGAGGATTTTGACACAGGTTTGAAAACATTTTGGGAAATATAGAAGTTGCTTGTTTTGAGTTATTGATCTGTTTTGAAAATGTTAACAAATGTCATCTCCCAAAAGGCATCTAATCTCTATACTATGGTTCAATCATTCCATAAATGGCAATTCTTTTTTTATTTATTTATTTTTTCGGATGGAAAACATCTGAAGAAGAGACTGGGTTCAAGGGAGACACTTTCAGATATGATTTTTGAAATATCATTAAAAACGTTTTTGAAAAGGGACAAGTTTAATTTCATATTTTTAGCAAATATTCCTGCTCCAGAGACTTCTACACATTTTAGATTACAGTCTGAGGAGTCAGAAATTATCTGTATCTGGAAACAAGTTATACTACCATCATGAAGACAGTCCCAAAAGGAAAAGCTGAAGTCATTCATTTAGACATGTGTCCTTTCCATATCAATATCGCTGACAGCATCTGTTTAACCCTTTCCAACATGCAGAATACATTTTGAGACATCCATAGCAGGAGACTGGCAAAATGAGAAAATGATATTAATGAGTAACTTCTCCTTTGGTCACAATTTCTTCAAAATCTTTCAATAATTATAAAATCATTTAGAGATATTCAAGTGTTTTGGCCTTTAACCCTTTCCCTCATATAGACGCTTTCTGACGCCTCTGCAGCAGACGGCTTTTTGAAAACATAGCGACAAAAGAAGAAATTGCACAAAACGTGCAATTTCTCCTTTTGCCACAATGTTTTCCACTTTTTGTCATAGGTTATCCATTCAATTATAGAGATTTTCTATGTTTTGACAAAATATGTTCAAAGTCGTCTGCTGCAGAATTGCCGTATGAGGGAAAGGGTTAAACATTTTCTGCATTAGATTCGTTGTATGTGGGAAAGGGTAAGTTTGAATTGAGGATGCTTATTCAGGTGATCTCTAATGGATTGGGAATCCGCTGTGGTCGAGTGGTTAGCGTCGGGGATTTCGAAACCGGGTGTCCCGGGTTCGATCCCCAGTTGCGGCACTACTGTCATGGTGGAGTGCCCTTGGGCAAGGCACATTTTCTAGCCTAGTACTGGTTTGTTTACCCAGGGATCATGAAAAATTAAATTTAATTGCGCGCTAAATGACCTTAGCTGTCGATGCGCCATAAAACAATATACATTCATTCATTCATTCTAATGGATTGGCAAGTAAAAATCATTAATGGGAAAAAGGAGCAATTTCTCCTTTATACCAAGGTTTGAGAACGTTTATTCACACATTAATATCGGATATTGTCTGATGATATGAATTGATCAAAAACTGTAACCTTTCCCAGATACAACGCATCTGCAGCAGGCAACTTTGAAAACTTCGAATTTAACTGAAAGTATTAACCCTTTCCCTCATACGACAATTCTGCAACAGACCACTTTAAACATATTTTGTAAAAAAGTAGAAAATAAAAGTGGAAAACATTGTGGCAAAAGGAGAAATTGCACATTTTGTGCAATTTCTTCTTTTGTCACTATGTTTTCAAATAGCCGTCTGCTGCAGAGGCGTCAGAAAGCGTCTATATGAGGGAAATGGTTAAAATAAATGTTGAATAGAGTAGAAGGAAAACTTGTTAACCCTTTCCCACATACAACAAATCTGCACAGATGACTTTGAAAACATCAGGCAAAAATAAGAAGTCTCAATAAATGGCAGTTAGATAATCTAATAGAGTTGAAAACATTTTGGCAAAAGGAGAAATTGCTCATCATGAGCAATTTCGTCTTTTGCCACAATGTTTTTAAAAGTCGTCTGTTGCAGATGCCTCAAAAAGCATCTATATGTGGGAAAGGGTTAAATAAATGTTTAATAGAAGGAAAAGTTGTTAATCTTGCCTGTATGCGTCCAAAGTCATCTGTTGCAGATGTGTCAAAATGTGTCTGCATTAAAAGGGTTAATATGAATGGACGAAGACTTAGGAGATGTTACATTTAATGAACCTTATTTCAGGCCATGCATATTTGATGGGTGTGTCAGTTCACATTCAAACTGCTGACGTTCTCCTGCCTGACTGTTTATTGTCTGACCAACAGCACTGAGTGAAAACAAAAGACATGCTACCCCTGTGGCAGCCTGGCATTGTAGTACAGTTGACAGTCATGTGATTTCTTCGTGGATCAGTTGACAGTCATGTGATTTCTTCGTGGATGGATACTTTGTTGTCTCATTGTAAACAGGTAATGATTTATTTATAAATGTTTAAAATAGTTTGTACCAAACATTCAAGTAAAGGCAATCATCTGAAGTATTAACCCTTTCCCTCATACAACAATTCTGCAGCAGACGACTTTGAACATATTTTGTCAAAAAATAGAAAAATCTCCATAATTTAATGGATAACCCATGACTAAAGGTGGAGCAATTTTTAGCTCCACTGCAGTCAAGCTTATGTCATGGTGAATTGTCCGTCGTGTGTGCGTACATCCGTCCGTTATGTTTTTGCTTCAAACAACTTCTCCTCCCTAACCACTTGGCCAATTGGGATGAAACTTCATAAGGAAGCATCCTCTCAATATTCTCTTCTGCATTCCTTCAAATGTTTTGGATCCATTTAAAATTCTGGTTTCCAGGGCAACCGAAAGAAAAAAAAATAGTGTAGACGCTTTCTGACGCCTCTGCAGCAGACGACTTATGAAAACTTTGTGGCAAAGGTGAAATTGCTCATAATGAGGTGACAATTCAGATGTCATTAATGGAGAATTTTCACAATTAAGATGAGATGTTTTCAAAGTCATCTGCTACAGATTTGTTGTATGTGGAAAAGGCTTAAATACTCTAAATTTCTGCTTACTTGAGACATTATAGTAATTTGCACTGAGGATGTTGAAGATCAATCATCATGGTCATATTTGGACCTGAGATCATTGCACCAAAAGGCAAGTGCACTACCTCCAAGCTAGTGTGTCGAACACTAAGATAATAGACAGTTAAGTCATGCTGTATTACTGATGCAGTAATATCTGTCTGTGTATTGTAACAACTAGTTATAAGGCTAAAAAATAAATGACTCAATAAATTTCTTTTTCAAAAACTTAAACTATTCTGTGCTCAAATTTTTTTCTCAAGTATCTCACTCAGATTTGTCAGAAACAAACTCATTCTTGAAATTTACCAATCAGAAGTCTCCTTTTTAGCAGTGAGCTCATTTCTGCAAACTGATAGCGTTTTAAGAGTTTTACATCTTATGTGCCAGAAATCTTATTTATGGAATGATCAAATTTCATAGATGATCATGAAAGATGCTGGTCAACTGTTTACTGGATTTGATATTTAATGAGGAATTTGCTTTGTAATATTTGAAAATAAATACTGATTATATGATGGAAAAATAGAATACTAACAATATGGGAAAGGGAGAAATTGATTAAATGGTTTTTAGCTCACCTGAGCACAAAGTGCTCAAGGTGAGTTATTGTGATCACCCTATGTTCGGCGTGCGTCCGTCAACATCTTCTCCTCAGTAACCAGTTGATCAATTGGGATGAAATTTCACAGCAAGCATCCTCTCAATGTAATCCCCAGAATTAATAATAATAATTTTGATCCATGCAGAATTCTGGTTTCCATGGCAACCAAACGATAACAAACTTTTTAAAATTCTTCTTCTTACAAACTGGTTAGCCAATTTTCAAATAATTTTGTAGAAATGTTGCTTGGGTTCTATCAGATTCCTTCAATCCATGTTGATTGGACAAAAAACATGGCTGCAACGTGGGGCAGGTTTGTTTTGCCATAAATGGCTGTAGTGAAAACTTTAAAAATCATCTTCTACAAAAGGCTCTGTCCGATTTCCAATCAATTTTGTAGAAATGTTTATCGGGTGCCCCTCTATCATATTCCTTCAAGTCATGTTGATTGGTTGTTTTGCCTTATATATGTAAGTGAAATTTTTTAAAATCTTCTTCTCCAAAATTATCTGGCAAATTTCCAAATAATTTTTCTGAAATGATCCTTTGGTGACCCTCTACAAGATTACTTCTAAGATTGATTGGTAAGGAAAAAAAAAATGTGGTAGGCATCCCAATCACTTTGCAAAATTCAGGTGAGCAATCCAGGGCCATCATGGCCCTCTTGTTTAACAATAGTTTTAATAAAAAGTCTCCTGAAGAGACGCCAAATACTATTTATATCATGGAAAAAGTTTGACCATTGTCTGCAATTCTTTGTTTTGTATTGTTATTGAAAACTCTTCTCCAAAAATATCTGGCCAATTTCCAAATAATTTTGCTGAAATGTTCTTTTGGTGACCCTCTACGAGATTTCTTCTAGGCATGTTGGTTGGTAAAAAATGATTAATGTGGTAGGCATCCCAATCATATTGCATATTTCAGGTGAGCGATCCTGTGAGGGCCATCATGACCCTCTTGCTAAACAATAGTTTTAAAAAATTCTCCTGAAGAGGGGCAAATGTTATTTATATCATGGAAAAGGTTTGACGTCTGCAAGTCTGTCATTATTTTAAGATTAGTCATCATGATTGATCTCAAACGGTATCAGGATACAGAGCCCAGGACATTTGTTTAGATGAGTCACATTGTGCAAACCATTGGCAGTTTCTCCGTTAGTCTTCACTGTTTTCTGATGAATCTCTTTACCATTTCCCACACGCAGAAGCATTTTGTCGTATATTTAGCATTTCCAGCAGATGACTTTTGATAACTTTGTAGCAAAGGGGAAATCAATCATAATGAACAAATTTTCCTTTGGCCACAGTGTTTCCCATTCTATTCAATATGTCTACATTCAGTTAACCCTTTCCAACATACAGCGATTGTACAGCATTCCCATATACAGCGGTTTTACAGCAGACAACTTTGAAAACATCGAGGCAAAAACACAGAAAATCTCTATAAAATTAATGAAGGTTTTATAACTGAACAAAATTGAAAGTATTGTGGCAAAAAGAGAAATTGCTTGTTTTGAGTAATTTATCCTTTTGTCAGAATGTTTTCAAAAGTCGTCTGCTGCAGAGGTGTCTATATGTGGGAAAGGATTAACAAGATATTTAAAAACTTTACCTGGACTCTTTCAGGTGGATTGTCAAGTTGTTCCATATGTTTGCTTAGATATTATCACAGATGCCTGCTGCAGATACTGCTATGGTGAATAAAGTTCTGGTGAGCACTTTACTCTATCTGTTGAAAAATATAGCTGCCAGGCAGCATCAGGAAAGGTGTAAAATGAACTTTCAGCTTCAAATGACATCTACTAAACCAATGAAACAACATCTACCAAACTTCAAAGAAATGTTCCTGTGGTTGTCCTCTTTAAAATTGTTCAAAGAATTAATGCATTATTACAAATGTTCTTTACTGATGTCTCAGTTGCAGTTCGTTCCCGCTCTTGATAACATTTTCACCTTTATTTATAAGCAGTAGCATTTGCTAATATGCTGTAACTCAGGTGATAAATTTAGGGCCATCTTGGTCCTCTTGTTTGTCGTCCTTGTGCATTTATATCCTGTGTTGCTGATACTTGAATAGTTGTCTCCTGCATGAATGTGTAATTCTTTTCTAATAATTTAAAATATTTTATTTTATTCTGTACCTGGGTCTGTGAATACAGTCATGTAAAGTCTCTTAATCCTTTCCAGCATGAGCATAAGCAGCAGATTACTTGTGAAAACATATTGAGCATTTTCTTCTTTTGCTGTTTAGCCGCCATAGCTAAGTCAGTTACAAGTGACAAGTGCTAGCCATTGTGGGGTTGCGGGTTCAATCCCTGGCTTTCCAGAGATTGACATGAAAGTCACTGTGACTATCATCATTTGACTATGATAAATTTTGTTCGAAAGACAGGTGGGTGAAAGCAAAGAATCACGCATAAGGTGAATAGGCCACAGATATATAACTGAAATAATGTTGAAAATGGCGCTTAACTCAAAATTCAATCAATTCAATCTCAAAATGCCACAACGTTTTTAACTCTTTTCAATAATTATACTTTCAATTACAGATAAATTTTGTTCGAAAGACAGGTGGGTGAAAGCAAATAAACATGCATAAGGTGAATAGGCCACAGATATATAACTGAAATGATGTTGAAAATGGCGCTTAACTAAAAAATCAATCAATTCAATCTCAAAATGCCAGAAAGTTTTTAACTCTGGCTAATAATTATACTTTCAATTACAGATATTTTTTCTATTCCTTTACAACTTACCAAAAATCTGCCGCGGACTCTAGGCAAAAATATGGAAAATCTACATCAAAAGGTAGAAGTAACGTAAAAAGTTGAAATTATTGTGGCAAAAGGAGAAATTGCTCAAATTGCTCATTTTAAGCAATTCCATCTTTTGTTACAATGTTTTCAAAAGACATCTACTGAATATGTGGCAAAATGAAGTTTTTTAAAGTAAAACATATTTTTATTAGAAAATACTTACCAGTCATTTAATACCTGATATATCATCTCTATACACCTTAATTATCCAAAAAAAACGCCCACGCTAGCATATCCCTCACGTATCCGTGACATACACGGCCGCCCGGAAGTACAGGCGCGCACGTGAGCGGGTAGTCACTTTTCATTCACCGTTAAGTATTGGTGACGACGCGGGGTTGGGAGGTGGGACTCTATAAATGACTGGTAAGTATTTTCTAATAAAAATATGTTTTACTTTAAAAAACTTCATTTTTATATCAAAAATACATTACCAGTCATTTAATACCTGATGACTTCGTAGCATAGGACGGGAGGTTCGACCAATACTTACTGTCGTTCCAGGTACGTTGTAGTATATTATTCCATATTTTTTTAAGAACAAACATACTTGATTCCAACGGATGTATAAAGGGAAAGAGGGGATTGAATACAGGTTCAATCGGTATTCACTTTATTTATGTGTTGGATTATGTGAATTAGCAAACCACTCGCTGTGAAGCCACAAAGGGACCCAGGCAGGACCGACTGCAACTGGTTCTTAGACAGGAACCCTTGTTGACACAGTAGAGTAAGGAGCCATCAGATTCATTGAATCTGATCTGCCCGGTTTCTACAGAGACGATCTGTAGTTAAAGCTAATAAAAAGACGGTTTTATAAGTAAAAAACTTTAAAGACGTCGATTCAAGAGTTCGTATGGAGCTCTTGTAAGCGACCAAAGGACGCAAGACAAATCCTATTTTGGAGTTAACTCCTACAATTGGGTTTTTTCTAATTCTAACCATCAGTCTGTGAAACTTAATGTAATTCGTTTCTACTGAAAGCAAAGAACTCACTTCCCTGTTAGTGTTCGCCAAGCAATACGAATTTATAATTCTCAGTAAAACTTGAGAAGCGGTAGCCGTCGACAAACGTTCAGAGAGATTGACCTACCTTATTAACATCAATCGGTAAGAACTGTCTATATCTAAGGAAGATGTAACGGTTATGTCGATAGGCAGGCCAGAAGGACGTATAACCACGGTCTCTGGGCCAGAGAAGTGTCCTGTCATCATCTTCCCTATCAGAAGTGAAACCGGAAGTTGACGAACTGGTTCTCAGCCTCATTATGAACTCGGGGAGTAATTATTATTATTCCTTTGCGAATTCTGAACGTCCACTGCCGAATGAGTGGAATATAGTTGTCTATTCTGTATTAGTGAATCGACTCTGTCCGAAGGTACTCGAATTACCGCTAAGTCGGTGAAAAACGTCATACCCACGAACGTGAACCTCTTTGACGGAATTAATTCCGACTTCTGCGTGTTGGGTATTAAACCCAACCGCAGAATGGTCCGCCAGGCTAGGGATAGATCGTGAAATAGAAGTACACGATCCGTCCTGTGGGGAAGCCAATCGTCGAAGTATTGAAGAAGTTGGGGTCCTTTCATACGAAGAAAGGCTCCCATGCCCTGATATCTTCGTAAGCACTCGAGGGGCGGACTTGAGGCCGAAGAGCCCTGAAATTGGAGCACTTCTCCCTCTATCACAAACCGAAGGTATTTCCTCGAGGAGGAAGCGATGGGGATGTGATAAAAAGGTGTGTGTTAGGTCTAGAGAGACCGCCCAGTCGCCTTCCGAATTGCAACTCGGATGGAGCGGGTCGACTCCATTTTGAATTATCGACCGGAATCAATAGATTTAGCGCAGATAAATCTATAACCGGTCTCCACTTGCCGTCTTTCTTCGGAACAAGAAAAAGACGGCTGTAGAAACCCCGAAAATTGGGGTTGAGAACGCTCTCTATGGCATTCTTTTTCAGAAGCGATGAAATCACCTCTGACATGGCCGGATGACGAGACGAAATGTCGATCGGCACGCCTGTCAGAGGAGGGGGGGAAATGAAGGGAATCAGATACCCTTCCTGTATCACAGACTAAATCCAACGATCCTATGTGACACTTTCCAACTCCTCCGTGATAAATGACAGGCGGCCCCCGACTGCAATCTCCGACCTTGGGATTGTCATAGAGAGGAGCGAATCCCTAGGGCTGCGGCTTCGGATTCGTGTTAACTCTAGCAGGCTGCCGATGTTAGTACCCTGATAGGGGCGCTTCGGTTTAGCCGATTTCTGACCCGTGGAAGGGGTTTGTTTAGGCTGAAACGCCTTCACATACCGTTTTGGCTTCTTTCCTGGGTTGGGTTTCTTAGAACTACCCACATTCGCAGAATACGTTGAACGTTTCTGGCCCTGCGCAAAAGCCTTAGCTGCGTTCGCCGAAAGGCGTCGACTGTTCTGAAGCATCAGAAGCTGTCACCGCAGCAATCCTTCCATCAAAGAGTTGTTTCGACTCCAATGGTGCGGCTTTCAGGCTGTCCTTGCTAGCACGTAGCAATGATTTAGGAGCAACTATAACTGCGTCCCTCCTCATGGACAGTATCTCTGTGATGGTCTGAAGATTCAGTGCCATGAGATGCCTGTTGCCTGTGTCGAAAGCTTCGAGAATTCTGTTAGCCCCTAGGCTAGAGATATTCTCCTCTTTCAACAACAAAGACAGAGCGACTGCGAAATGGTTGTCATGAGATGACACCAATACACCCAGTCTTGCTCTGGCCTCCCACTTCTCTAGTATCTTAAAAGAGACCTGGACAGAAGCGGGTGCAGTTAACCCCAGTGTAGCTGCATCCCTGTCTAAAGCTGGCACTTTGACCGGGAAGAACTCCTTAGACGTAGAATACGCCTTAGAGTTGACCCATTTCCTAGAAATGGGTCCTGGGACCGAACAGCCTGGAGGTATAGCCTCCAGAGACCTGGCCGACTGCAATTGGTCTAACAACCTGCCCAAGTTGTTAGTTTGAGGAAGCAAGTGCACTGGCGAAAAGCTTGTACATTAAGTTCCTCTAGGCTCGAAAGGTTTTGCGACGTGGGGAGCGTCAACCTTAGGGCATGAAGTATTCGGCACCACCCGAAATACTTCGTCAATAGCCTGCTGAAGAGACCAACGCTCTACAGCTGGCTCCTCATCGGAAGTTGACCTATTTCCCTCATTATCGTCAGACGAAGATGTAGGGTTGTAGGTACTCCTCTGAGGTTGTCTACTCGGTATTCCAACCGGTAGATCTATGTCCGACTCAGACAGGGATAAATCAGAAAATCCATGTTCTGCCGAAGATTTTGCGAAGCAGGCCCCCTCTCCGCAGCAGAGGACGGCCATGCAAAAACTTCTGCCGGGGCCGAACTGACCGTATTGTACGGTTTCGACCTCTCTTTCACTGAATGACGCAATGTATTCTGATCCTGAGGTTGCCTATAACCGGACTGCCTATCAAATAGGTGTCCCCCCGAGAGCAGTGAATCCCCATGAGATGGGTAATGCTGATCCCGGTAGGCCGTTGAACCCTGTCTAACACCTAACGGTTCCATAGTATGGACCGGTGGTTGGTATTGAGGAGCAGTGTATTCTCTAGCGACATTCACTGTCCCCTCAGGGGAGGAAAAAGATTTTCCGTAACCCCCCTACCCGATGGAAGACAGAGGAATAATAGAACCCGGTGCGATACCTGGGTTATAATTATTCTGATTCTGTAGTGGAGCAGAGATCGACTGATAATTTGAATCAATACGGTCTATCACTACAGAACCCGTGCCTGGACGCGCCATGTTTACATAGTCGTCTGGCAGTGTAGACGAGGCATTGAAAAATGCCTGACTACTCGGTTGCACTGTGTTTACACAAGACACTGGTGTTTGTGTCGTGTTCACAAGCGTGACCGATTGGCTCGTAGCACCGTAATGAAATGGGCTACTGACCTGATGCGGCATGGCTACATGCGCGCGAGTTTAGCCAGTCGTCGAATCATTTAAGAAAGTCTGACTGCCAGGATGAATCGTTGCTAAATGATCAACCTTTTGCCTGGCTGGGTCCTTGCAATAAGACCTTTGCCCTGTCGCCTCACGGCTAAGTGAGCGACTACCTGGTCTAGTCATGGCAACGTGACTGACTGGCCCGGTCGTGTCCAAAAAGGACTGACTGGTGACAGGTCGAGTCATTGACAAATGACTCCTCTCCGGTTGCCCGGTGACCTGACGTGCCTCGGCATTTGGGTTTTGTTGTGCAGCCCAAACAAAACCCGGTTGACTATGCATAGGCAGGAGTGAAGCTGCACTATACCAAGTCTCCGGAGAACTACGTCCGCCGACGTAGGTAACCGGTACTCTGCAGCTGTCCGAAGACCGCTGTAGCTCGGAGTATGGTGTCGGATTGGTACAATTCCTGCGGTTTCCCGGAAAGCTACCAAAGGCATCTCCTTCTTTCGAAGGCCCAGCCACGACACCAGGCGACAGATGGTGAGGTTCAGCGGTTGAACGTTCCAGCTGAACATTTTCCCCGCTGTTTCCGTACGGTGTCTGACGTTTCCCGACGGAGCAACTCTCACCCAAAGCTACCATCCCGAGGTTGCCTATAACCGGACTGCCTATCAAATAGGTGTCCCCCCGAGAGCAGTGAATCCCCATGAGATGGGTAATGCTGATCCCGGTAGGCCTGTCTAACACCTAACGGTTCCATATTATGGACCGGTGGCTGGTATTGAGGAGCAGCATATTGTCTTGCGACATACACTGTCCCCCCAGGGGAAGAAAAAGATTTTTCGTAACCCCCATACCCGATGGAAGACAGAGGAATAATCGAACCCGGTGCAACACCAGGCTTTAAATTATTCTGATTCTGTAGTGGAGCAGAGATCGATCGATAATTAGCATCAATTCGGTCTATCACCACAGAACCCGTGCCTAGACGCGCCATGTTTACACAGTCGTCTGGCAGTGTAGACGAGGCATTGAAAAATGCCCTACTACTCGGTTGGCCTGTGTTTACATAAGACACTGGTGTTTGTGTCGTATTCACAGGCGTGACCGATTGGCCCGTAGCACCATAACGAAATGGGCTACTGACCTGATGCGGCATGTCTCCATGCGCGCGATTTTGGCTAGTCGTCGAATCAATTAAGATAGTCTGACTGCCAGGATGAATCGGTGCTAAACGATCAACCTTTTGCCTGGCTGGGTCCTTGCAATCGGACCTTTGCCCTGTCGCATCACAGATACGTGAGCGACTACCTGGTCTAGTCATGGCAACGTGACTGACTGGCCCAGTCCAGTCCAACCCGGACTGACTGGTGAAAGGTCGCGTCATTAACGAATGACTCCTCTCCGGTTGCCCGGTGACCTGACGTGCCTCGGTATTTGGGTTTTGTTGCTCAGCCCAACAAAACCCAGGTTGACTATGCATAGGCAGGAGTGAAGCTGCACTATACAAAGTCTCCGGAATACTACGTCCCCCGACGTAAGTAACCGGTACTCTGCAGCTGTCCGAAGACCGCTGTAGCCCAGAGTATGGTGTCGGATTGGTACAACCTGCGGTTTCCCGGAAAGCTACCAAAGGCACTCCTTCTTTCGAAGGCCCAGCCCTGACACCAGGCGACAGATGGTGAGGTTCAGCGGTTAAATGATCCAGCTGAGCATTTTCCCCGCTGTTTCCGTACGGTTTCTGAAGTTTCCCGACGGAGCAACTCTCACCCAAAGCTACCATCCGAATTTCCTCAGCGCGCGGAAAAACGGCTGTGTTGAGCGGAGAAGAAGGCTCAGCATTGCCCTTCGACTCGCTCAACACCGTTGCAGAGTCCGGTTGGGAGAACCCCTCGAACTCTGCCTCACTCGATGAAGATAAAGGCACCCTCTTAGGAGTCTTCGTTATCTTCCTGCTTTTACGAGTCTTACTCCGCACGACCTTTTTCCAAATGGAAATAGGCCATGTCGAGCAGTACTCGCAAGGTGAAGCCTGTGTGCATTTGGTGCACACAACGCAGGTCGGATGCGAATCCCATAGGTGCACAGCATGACCACATGGGCTCCGCATCCCTTCACCAGTAATTGACATTGACATAATTCAAAAATACTCACCAAACAGTAAATAATCCGTATATAATCCGTTTATAATCCGTTTTAATATATCCACACCACGGTGACACCGGTAGTTTGGACACGTATATTGAAATAAATTTTGTTTCAAATTTTTTTCACAAATATTGAATAGGACAGTCAATAATTCATACAGCAATAGTTAATGTACTATCGCTAACAGGGTAGGGAAAAAGTATTGAAAACAGCAAGACTTCCGCACCCGAAGACGGTAACTGAAATTAGCGGGTGGGGTAATCCACGTGCTTCTCAGCGTATCGTCTGCTACAAAACAATAAATACAGCAATAAAGTAAATAATTTACGGCTGTGACGTTAATGTAGACAAAATATCTTTGGACAATTAAATGATTATAAGGCAGGGCCTTATAAAACAAAAGAGTTAATTGGAAGAAGAAATAATAATATAAATTTTTCTTATCGACTACTCCGGTGAATCCAAAAATGAAAAGTGACTACCCGCTCACGTGCGCGCCTGTACTTCCGGGCGGCCGTGTATGTCACGGATACGTGAGGGATATGCTAGCGTGGGCGTTTTTTTTGGATAATTAAGGTGTATAGAGATGATATATCAGGTATTAAATGACTGGTAATGTATTTTTGATATAAAAATGCATCTATTAGTGTGAAAGGGTTATATATGTCCTCTGCTCCAGATGTGTTGTATGAGGGTAAGGGAAAGCTGGAACAATAACTTCCTGACAAATTGCAATATTGTTTTTAAAATAATGGGACTTTTTAAATATTGATCCAGATATCCTGTTTCATCAATCCATTTTTGATGCTTTGAATTCCAGCCTAAAACTTTCTAGTTTTAACACTTTAATCTTTTTTCTGATAAGATTTTGATTTTTGATGATACTGCTGCACATACATTTTGAACACATTTTGGAAGAAGGAGAAAGCAATTTCTCTTTTCCAACAATGTTTTCAAATGTTTATTCAAACTTTATGACATGGTATCTAGATATTGCACTATTTTCATTATTTGTTTTCAAAAGCAAACAATTCTAAAGCTTTTGCAGGTATCATATCAGGTTACTGTTTAACCCTTTCCCACATACTACAAATCTGAAGACAACTTGGCAAAACAATGGAATATCTCTAAAAATGAAAGCATGATTATTAAATAGCTGTGAAAACGGTGTGACAAAAGGGGAAATTGCTCATCATAAGCAATTTCTCCTTTTTCCACAATGTTTTCAAAAGTTGTCTGCTGCAGATGCATCAAATTGTGTCTCTGCAGGTGGCAAAAGGGTTAAGCTTCACGTTGGCACAAAATTGCAGGACAATTGCGACACTACATCATTCTCATATGACAATTTGCCATGTTATAAATAACTAGTTAAGAACTTTCTCATGTAATTTTCTATTCCCTAGTTTAGAAAACAGAATGGGAAAAAGAGCAATGACTAAGATTCTCATGTTTCTCTTCATTTCGAATATTATAGATAATGTTGAGAAATGATCCATACACTAGTGAAAAATGTCAGTGACAGAAACATTTTATCTGTGAACAAATCCAAAATTGTATATATGTTTGTGAAAATGGGAGCAGAATGAGCAGGATAATATTTTGTTTGTGCGTTATAGAAAGTGTTCATTACACTTTAACCCTTTCCCTCATACGACAATTCTGCAGCAGACGACTTTGAACGTATTTTGTCAAAACATAGAAAATCTCCATAGTTGAATGGATAACCTATGACAAAAAGGGGAAAACATTGTGGCAAAAGGAGAAATTGCACGTTCTGTGCAATTTCTCCTTTTGTCACTATGTTTTCAAAAAGCCGTCTGCTGCTGAGGCGTCAGAAAGCGTCTATATGAGGGAAAGGGTTAATGAAAGAGCTATTTAATTGTTTTGAAATTGTGACTTAATTCAGTTAATGTTTTACAGGTATGAGTATTAGACTAGAGCAAGGCAAAATAGACAGACACAAATTAAGGAGTGTATCTTTTATGAATAGGAATACAGGTGGGTATGTTAAATTGCTATATGCAATTATTTCTCCTTTCAATCCTTTTCCACTTGCACATTTGCAGCAGGTGACTTTCAGCACCACATTTGCAAATTGAGAAATTGTTCATATTGAATAATTTCTAGTTTGCCAAAATGTTTTCAATAATAACACAGTCATTCACAGACATTTTCCTTATAATTGTTGAGATATCTAAAGTGTTCTGCAGACTTGTATGTGGGTATAGGTAAGGGGTTAAATAATATGCGATAATTATCTGTATAAATGATTTGATTTTGCGTCAACTTTTTCAAAGATCTGAAGACATACATAGAATGTAACATCTAAAATATTTGTAGCATCAATTTGATCACTGTTGAAAAAATTTGGCAAACGGACAAATTTCTCCATTTTCCATTATGTTTTTTAGAAACATTTGCTGAAGAGGCGTCGAGTGTCGTCTGTTTATACTTAGTTGTTTTCTGCAGAAGTCTAAGTTTGTTGTATGTGACATGCTATGAATCTACAATGGAGGTTTGGATATGTCGAATATTGTTGAGGGCCACACGGAAGATTAGTAAAACTAACTGTGTTACCATCTTTTAAGTATTACATGTACTGTATTATTATCATCGTTATTAATATGGCTGCTTGGACTGTAACTATTTGATCATCCAAACTGTGAAATGTAAAAAGAACTTCAATTGGCCAAAATTAAGAAAAGAATATGTGTAAGAGTTATTTCCCTTACATTAATTTACAAAGGGAAAAAACATGCTATGCCAGAATCAAATTCTTCCAAACTGGCTCATAGGTCACCATTATGGTCAACATTGCCATTGATCATTTTCATAGGGTAGGATGATAATCTTTTACACTTTCTTACATACAACAAATCTGAAGATGAAACTGAAATCTTCTCAGCAAAAATATGAAAAACCTATGAAAATGAAAGTACAATAATTAAGTTGAGTTGAAAACATTGTGGCAATAGGAGCAATTTTTCCTTTTGCCACAACTCTTTCTTAAACCCTTTCCCACATACAGACGCTTTCTGACACCTTTGCAGCAGACAACTTTTGCAAACATTGCGTCAAGATGGCAAATTACTCAAAATGAGATTTTTTCTCCTTGTGCCACAATGTTTTCAACTTTATACAATAATTGTTTTTCTATTTAAAGACGGTGCATATTTTTGACTTACTGTTTTCGAAGTTGTCTGCTGCAAATTTACTGTATGTGGGAAAGGGTTAAGCCATGTGCTGTAAATGTATGTCAAAATTCATCTGCAAGGAAAAGCGCTAAATTTACCCTTTCCCACATAGAACAAATTCGATATCTTCTAGGCAAAGATACAGAAAGCCTCTATATATATAAAGTGTATTAAGTACAATTATTTAAATGAAACATTCGAAAACATTGTGAAAAAACAGGAAATTGCGTTTTATGAGAAATTTCTCCTTCTGTCATCATGTTTTCAAAACTCTTGCTGTTGATGTGTCAAAATTCATTCTGCAGTGAGGGCAAGAGTTGAGAATTTTTTTATCTGGCTATCAAATTATCATGTAATAGTAGTTCAAGAAGTGGGTTTTTTCTGGGTATGTTTTTCTTATCTCTTAGCTTTATCAAAAATAGAGATATTTCTGGCATAAAATTATCAGGAATATTATCTTTTCAGTTTTGAGGTCATGTGTTAACCTTTCCCAACATATAGACACTTTCTGATGCCTCTACAGCAGATGTCTTCTGAAAACAGCGTGTCAAAAGGAGAAATTGCTCAAAACAAGCAATTTCTCCTATTGCCACAATGTTTTCAACTGTATTCAATAGTTGCATATTCATTTAAAGAGTTTTCCATATTTTTGTCTAAATGTTGTCAAAGTTGTCTGCTGCAGAATTATTGTAAGATGGGAAGGGTTAATAGAGTAACCCAGTTGTTTGTTTTTTCCCCCCTAAAAAAAAACATTCATCTATTTTTTTCTAGGTGAATGGTGATTGATGCTGGAGAGCCATAGTACTATACAGGTAAGATTTCTTTACAAATTGTGAATGTAATTTTTAACCCCATTCCACCTGCAGACGCTTTTGAAAACATTGTAGCAAAGGGAAAACTTCTCAAAATAAACCAATTCCCTTTTTTCCGTAATGTTTTCAATTATATTCAATAATCATAGAGATTTTCCATATTATTGCTTAGATATTTTATTCTCAGCAACAGCTGTATGGAATTCAATGAAATAATACAGGAGTTCTGAATATCCTAATGACATTCCAGTTGCATGTTATTGACAGAGTTATGGCCCTCTGATTGTAATACATAGTGCTACATACAAACATTTGTGTCTGCGCTATTTCTCAGCAACAGCTCAATGGATTTCTATTTCATATAATAGAATAACTATGGTATTAAATGAGATGTGTACCGCGCATGCGCAAATCAGTGTACCTGAGCTTCCCTCAGCAACAGCTCAATGGAATTAAATGGAATTTTATAGGAATCTTCTATACTAAGAGGAGTAATTGTGTAGTGGTAGAGCATCTGTCTCAGGTGCGGGAGGTCACAGGTTTGATCCCCGGCCAGGTCATACCAAAGACTTTAAAAATGGTAGTAATGGCTTCCCTTCTTGGTGCTCGGGGTTGCAAGGTTAGCATTATAAGGACAATTCTTTTAAATACCCATAACAAAGAGTACATCATATACTTTATATAGAGCTTTGTTCTCTATTTTCTCAAATTAGTTTTCCTGTATGACAAATTGGGATTACCTTGTTTTATCAATATGTTCCCCCTAAATTTATGCTGGATCAAGATTTATTATCTCTTGACCATATAGTTTATGATCATCAAGGTAAAAAATGCAGTGAATAGTTTGTTTAAATAAATGACTCTTTACCTCCTGTATCATACATTTAAGTGACATCTGCCTTGGCATGGAAACATGACTTCTCCGTGGTTTTGCAGTCTAACAGTTTGTCTGTCTTTTACTGACTTATTGGCGGGGAAATGTATTTCTTTGAACTATTTTGTTATTTTAACCCTTTCCCACATACAGCAAAATCTGCAGCTATTACGACTTTGAAATCACCTTTGTAAAAACATGGAAAATCTTTATAAATGAAGGAATAATTAATGAAAATAATTTATTAATTGTCACAATGTTTTAAAAAGCCATCTGCTGCAGAGGCATCAGAAAGCATCTATATGTGGGTAAGGGTTAACAATTTAAATACATACTGTAAGCATACTGCAATATCTCTTATAATTTGCAGTCAGGTCTTACCTAACCTTGACCGACCAGTTAACATTCAATTAACCATTTTGACGCCTCTGGAGCAGATGACTCTTGAACATTTTGTAACAAAAGGATCAACATTGCTCAAAACGCACAATTTCTCCTTTTGCCACAATGCTACCAACTTTTTTAGTTATCATACCTTTATTTTTGTACTCATCTTTGAAGATCGTTTGCTGCAGATTTGTTGTATGTGGAAAAAAGGGTTAAGTGATTATTACTATTACTGTAATATGACAAAATGCAGTTGGGAACCCCTGGATTCCACATTCAATGATGGCCATCGTATGTTGTATCTAGTCAACACTCGATTGGTTTGGGACTAAAATTTAACACAAACGCAAGTCAGTTATCCAGAAAGACCACGTAAAATTTATTAAGTGAAACAGAAAGTGAGGCCATGAAAGACATGTTCTTCATATAAATAGTACAGTGCTTGTTTCATTTTCATTTAATAGCATAGACAGAGGTCCAGATAAAGAGGGGTATTCAGCTCTTTTCCCCACAAAATCTCTCTTATTATCCAACTAATCCCTATGATGTGTGTACTCAAAAGAATCGTCTCATTGAGACGATTCTTTTGAGTACCCACAACATAGGGTTTAAAGGTCAAATAATAATTAAAGAAGATGCAAAATGCCGCTTATCAACAGCTCTGGATACTATAGGACAGTGGTGAAGGAATAGAGAAATTTCAGATAGTAAGATAACTGTCTGAAGTTGTACAACCATGTTGACACTATCATGGAAATAGGATATGCCCAGTACTCTTGTTACTTTGATCCTTTTACTTAGTTTTGCACTTGTTCCATTTACAAAAGAAAGAAATGGGTTCAAAGCTGGCTTTTGCATGTATAGCTACTTATGCTAATTGATGCAGACATGAAATTAAATGACTAAAATGTCACTACTGAATACTAAATTTTGTTAAATTTTATAGAATATTATATTGGATCAGAGAATCTCTGGAGGCCATTTAATTGAATTCACTCTATTTTTAAACCTCTATTAAACCTTTCACCGCCTCGGTGGTGAAGTGGTAGAGCGTCTGCCTCGAATGTGAGAGGTCACAGGTTTGACCCCCAGCTGGGTCATAGCAAATACGCTAAAAAATGGTAGTAATGGCTGTCCTCCTTGTCGCTTAGGGTTGCGGGTTTATAGCATTACAACTGACTGGCTGGCTGGTGTCAGGATAAATGGACCATTATTATTGGTAATTTAACCTGGAAACGCCTTGACTGAAAAAAAAATTATATCAGCGTTAAACACCAAACAATATTAAACCTTTCACACATACAGCAAGTTTGCAGCCACTGACTGTGTAAAAGTCTTGGCAAACATATTGAAAATCTCTAAAAATGTAAGTATGATCATTGAATAGAGTTGAAAATATTGTTGCAGAAGGAAAAATCAAACAATGTTCTCAAAAGATGTCTGCTGCAGATACTGACCATACATCAAATTCTGTCAACTTGAGAGAAACTTACCACATAGCCAGAGATCAACATTATCTTTGGTTATGTTCTTTTCAATAGAGAATTTCAAGAGAATTTCATGAATTTTTGATAGGGCTTATGGAAGATTCTATAGTAGCAATTTGAGAACACCTTTTGTATAAAGATGTAAAATTTCATTGACCTGTCAATTTTTAGAAAGAAATTAGTTGTACAAACTTTCTTTAACCCTTTCCCACATACACCAATACTGTAGCAGACTACTTTGAAATCGCGTTGGTAAAAATATACTAGGGACAATATTTAAGGGAACCCCTTGACTTCTCAGAGTACGTGAACATTCAAACCTGTTTTAAAAGCAGGCGTAGGTATCGAACGCTTGTAATAAGGACGGTCAAAATTCACACATTTCTCGTGCATATCGTGTCATTCAAGGTTACAAACTGTAGCTTCTCACACTTGCCGATTGACAACACAACAATTTTTTTTTTTATAATTAATGAAGGTTTAATTATTGAAAAGAGTTGAATACATTGTGGCAAACGGAGAAATTGCTTGTTTTGAGCAATTTCTCCTTTTGTCACAATGTTTTCAAAAGTCGACTGCTGCTGAGGCGTCAGAAAGCGACTATAAGAGGGAAAGGGTTAACAGTTATTGTAGAAGCATTATCACTCACTTTCTTAACTCTTTACCTCATACAGACGCTTACTGACGCCCCTCTGCAGCAGACGTCTTTTGAAAACATCGTGACAAAAGAAGAAATAGCTCAAAAAGAGCAATTTCTCCTTCTGCCACAATGTTTTCAACTCTTTTTTTAATAATTAAACTTTCATTTATACAGATTTGCCAAAGTTTAACCTCGATGATTTCTAAGGCGTCTGCTGCAGATTTTTTGTATGAGGGAAAGGGAGGGTACAAATAAGTCATGAAAGTTTGAAACAAAATAATAGTCATACCTTGTTTGTATATTCTTAGTCATTTTGACAAATCATTGTTTATTTTGATGAGTCAGATGTGGTAAGGAAACTTCTTTTGTCAAGTTTGTTAACCCTTTCCCACTTGCGAGCGCTTATTGTTGCATCTGCTACAGACAAATTTTTAAAACATTGTGGCAAAAGGAGAAATTGCTCATGACGAGCCATTTCTCCTTTTGTCACCATGTTTTCAACTCGATTCAATGATTAGAGATTTTCCATATTTTGCCCGAGTTATTTTCATAGTTATCTGCTGCAGATTTGTTGTATGTAGAAAGGGCAAATAGGATTGTGTTTTCAAATCTTAAATACAGACTAAATATGGCATCCAATATTTTATAGCTTACCTGATATTCTAATGCTTATATATAATATTTAAATTATCTAATGATGAAAATACAAAGTCTAGTAATTTGGCATTTCAAATTTGATACATTTGTGTGAAACAGAGAAATTGTTGGATGTTAGAACTTTCTCCTTTTCCCTCAATGTTTTGAAAGCCATTTGCTGGAGAAGCATAAAAAGTCATCTGTATCAGGGAACAGGGAGAAAGTATTTTGTTTCTGTAATTTGATACTTGATGGGAGCAATAATTTGAGCCAAGTCAGGCAGAATGATGTCTTTTCGCATCTCAGTTTGCCATTAACCCCCCTTTTCCACCTTTTAACGCATCAACTGCAGAAAACATTTTAAAATATTGTGGCAAAAAGAGAAACTGCTCACCATGAGCAATTTCTCCGTTTGCCAGGTTTTCAAACTTAATTGAATAATTAAATCTCCCCCCATGTAATAGGGAGACATATTGTTTTTGCTCGCTTTGTCTTTCTATCTCTATGGATTACTCTGTATCCTTCAGTCTGTCCGTCACAAATCCTGTCCACACCATATCTCTTGAGCCCCTTGAAGACATTTGATATAACTCGACACAAATGTTCAACATATTGAAATGTTGTTCAGAGTGCGTGTAACAACCTGCTTGGTTCAAGGTCAAGGTTGAATTTTGTTGTAGTAAGCTGCCACAAGTATTCACCATATTGAGATAATGCGCAGGGCGCATGTTTCAGACAGAAGGTCACAGTCACACTTATAATGTCAAATCTCACAAATTGTTTCCGCTCCATAACTTGAAACACTTGAAGGATAATGAGCCGTGAGTTCGAACCCCAGCTTGGTCAACATTCTTTCTGTCGTTTGACAAGCGTCATTGTGACAAGTGTCATTCGTCTTCCACCAATGGGCTAACAGTCTATGTGGAAAAGCAGCCAGTTGCTTGGAAATATTGTTCTGTGCATTACTGATGTTAGAAAGCCATGAGACACATGATAAGGTGAACTGGCTGCAGTGATATGAGTGAATAATTGTTGAAAATGGCATTAAACCCCAATCAATTGAAGGATATTAAAATATCTCACCACAAATGTTCATCATATTGAGATGATGTTCAGAACGCATATAACTGCCATTTCAGTTGAAGGTCAAGGTCATACTAAGGGTCACCTCCATATTTCTTGCAGTGCTTTGAAGGATTGTGAAATTACTTGCCACAAATGTTCACCATATTGAGATGATGTGCAGACCTGATTTTTTCTGCCATACCTATTTTATTTAAATCCTGTATCAGTATTACTGACAAACTGCAACAGTTGAGGCATGAGTTTCTGTGTCGGAAAGCGTCTTTATGTTGGAAATGGTGAAGCATACTTTCAATTTTTTGATGTTACAATTAATTTTTAAAGTATTCTAAAATTTGATGACTAAAAATATCCATTTAGGTAAACTGTTAAAGTGGGTATAACTTTTCTATTGTTTATTCTCATTCACAAAATGATGTTCATAATTTATAGGATATTCTAACCTGTATTACAGGTAAATTTCTGAAGAATTTATGAACAAAATTCTTTAAAAAGATTCCCACCAAGTCCTGCAGTTGCATTTTAATGGATCAGCTGCACGACTTTTTAAAACGTAGTGACAAAAGGAAAAATTGTTGAACCTCTAATTTCTCTTTTTTATACGACCGTTTCTTAAAAACGGTACGTATTATGGTATGGTCATGTCCCTCCGTCCCTCCGTCCGTCCGTTCGGGTTTTCCGCACTTTTTTCACAGATCAAGTTCATGTTTCCTGGGATTTCGTCAATTTTTTAATGAGTTATGCCCCTTTTTGGACTTAGAATATTGGTTTTCCGCACTTTTTTCCTACATACTTTGAGCTATTGACCTGAAATTTTGTATATGGCTTTGTAATCATGTGTCACAGATCAAGTTCACATTTCCTCGGATTTCGTCAATTTTTAAATGAGTTATGCCCCTTTTTGGACTTAGAATATTTGTCAATTTCTGCATGAGTTATGCATTTTTCATAGTTTCCCATTATTCTTTAACAACTTATTCCTGAACGACTTTATTAACTTTTTACAAACAAACAATATATCAAAACAAAGAGGAAACTTACAAAGAAGTTCCTGACGGGCGTATTATGTACCGTTTGCGGTACTCTTGTTCCACAATGTTACAAACTTAATTCAATCATTACACTTTGGTTCGTTGCCCTTATTTTTGCTCTGCGCTTTTCAAAGTTGTCTGCAGATGCGTCAAAATGCATCTGATTCTGCTTGTTTCCCTTCCCTCATACAACAATTCTTCAGCAGACGACTTTGTCTCTATAATTGAATGGATAACCTAAGACTAAAAGTTGAAAACATTGAGGCAAAAGGAGAAATTGCTCGTTTGAGCAATTTCTTCTTTTGTCACTATGTTTTTAAAAAGCCTTCTGCTGCAGAGGCGTCAGAAAGCGTCTATATGAGGGAAAGGGTTGAATGGTTCTGTTCTGTTTTCTTCTTTTCGCCAGTAGTCAATCTGTAGTGTAGGAGATAAGGTAGTTACAATGTAATTATTTTTACAGGTGTTAATTAATCACACCTGTTTGTTACATTAGATTGAATATCATTTACCTGGTGAAAGTCTTCAGATTAGTGTTTCTGATCCTGCAATCAGCAATTATCATGTTTGGATAGGAATTATCTGAATAAATCTAAATTCTCAGGAGTCTCATGGAATCTATGATATCTGACGTTATTTGTGATAAAACCATGGGGCTCTTGTTTTTATTCTAGCAACGAGACAATTTCATTAGAATATTTCGAACAAAAAAAAAGGAATTTAACAAAAAACTTATAGCTGTTAGAAGGATAAGATTATTATATTCTTCCTTCTCCTGTAATTGTTTTGAAAAAAGGTTTGATCATTTTTCTGTATCGAGAAGTCTTTGTTAAAAACGTGTCTTCTTTAGAAATAGAAAAACAGTGATAATCTATACTCTATAAGTGGCTTACCTATTTCACCAGATGGGAATATATAGGTTTTTTGTCAGCCTGTCAATCAATCTGTTAAAAACCAATCTTCAATTATTCAATTTCTCAAAAAATATTCACTGATAGGTGACTTCTGTATACTCAGTTGTTTTAAAGTTCATACTTTGATTTGTCTAACGTTGTCAATCTTTTCCTCTTTCATCCCATTATTGAAGCTGGGATGGTAATGTCATTGGTTCACAACTCAGGGGTTGTAAACTCAAGCACTGGCTCAGACAAGAAGGTTATCTAGACCAACTTTATTCCTTTTCCACCAATGAGCTACACACAAAAGGGAAAAACATTTTGACAAAAGGAGAAATTGCTCATGATGAGCCATTTTTCCTTTTGCCATAATGTTTTCAACTGTATTCAATAAATATACTTAACATTCATAGAGATTTTCAGCTCACCGGATGGCCTGAAGTCCGTCGTCAAGACGTCCAGACAATTTCTTTAAATGATACTTTTTCTAAACCACAAAATAGATTTTGATTTAACTTGGTAGGAACGATCCTTTGGGAACCCTCTTTCAAAGTTGTCCAAAGAAATTAATTCAATGTAGAACTGTGGTTGCCATGGCAACTGAAAGGAAAAAGTTGAAAAAACTTTGAAAAATCTTCTTGTCTGAAACCGAAAGGCCTAGTGCTTAGATATTTGGTGTGTAGCATTGTCTAGTGGTTCTCTACAGAGATTATTCAAATTATGTTGAAATTGGCACCGCCCTTGGGGTCACCTGTTTTACAAAGAGTTATATAGGGTAAAACTTCATGTCTGAAACTGAAGGCGTACTCACCAGTCAGCTTAGATATTTGGTGACTCAGGGGGTCGCCTGTTTTACATACAGGGAAAACCGTCTTTTCTGAATCCGAAAGTTCTAAAGCTTAGATATATGGTGAGGACAATGGTCTAGTGGTCCTCTACCATGATTGTTCAAATGATACCCTTGGGGTCAAAAGTAGCCCCGCCTTGAAGGTCACCTGTTTTACATTGATATGTATAGGATAAGACTTAGAAAATCTTCTTGTTAAAAATTAACTGGTACATAAATATTTCTCAGACATATTAACTTGACAGAAGACAGACAACATAGGGTGTGGGTTTTTTGCTCTGAGGCAGTGGAGCTATACTGGTCCTCTTGGGCCTCTTGTATTTGCTTCCCTGACAGCAAAATTAGTAATTGTGGTTGGCATGACAAATCACATTATATAACGCAAGTGAGCAATCCAGGGCCTTCATGGCCCTCTAGTCCATCTTTTATTTCAAAATCATCCTTTGCTTTTTAGCTCGACTATTCGAAGAATGTGAGAGCTATACTACTCACCCTGGTGTCGGCGTCCACGTCACACTTTGGTTAAGGTTTTGCATGCAAGTTCTTAAATACTACATGTATTGCATTGAAACTTTCTACAACCCTACCAAACTATCACACCAATGTAGATTATCAAGTTAGATAACTCTATCCTGCATTATATGCAAGTTATGGCCCTTTTTTACTTAGAAATTCTGGTTAAATTGTTTGCGTGCAACTAAAGTAAGAGTCCATATCTCAGCATATACTTGATGCATTGCATTGAACCTTTATACAACCCTACCCAGCTATCACACCTATGTAGATTATCAAGTTAGATAACTCTATCCTGCATTTTATGCAAGTTAAGGCCTTTTTGGACCTATAAATTCTGGTTAAAGTTTTGCATGCAACTACATAAAGAGACCATACCATCTCTTAGTAACTACTTGATGCATTGCATTAAAACTTTATACAGCCCTTACCAACCATCACACCTGTAAACAATCAAGTACGATTACTCTATCCAGCATTTTATGTAAGTTATTGACCTTTTTGGACTTAGAAATTCTGGTTAAAGTTTTGCAACTACATTTACAGTGTAATCTCAGTAACAACTTGAAAAATTATTGAAACTTTATGCCTGATCCAGGGAAGATGAGCAAATACTTGAACGAGTTTGAGTAAGGTAACGATAAGCGTTCAGACCAAGGGCAGTAGGACTTGTATGTCATGAATAAAACACTGAAGAACAGGTTGAATGAAAATGGGCATTTATTAATGCCATAAAATAATAAACATGGTTACACATATAACCAAATTAAATGTGAAGATTTATACATGACATATCTGGGAGACACATAAAATACCATTTATACAACCTTTCCCAATTTCACAACTATAAACACAACCAATTAAGATAACTCTATCCTGCATATGATGCAAATTGTTGCCCTTTTTTTACTTAGAAATTATGGTTAAAGGTTAGCTTGCAACTACATTAAGAGTCCATATCTTAGTAACTACTTGATGCATTCCATTGAAACGTTATACAACCCTTTCTAACCATCACACCTATGGAAATAGTCATGTTAAATAACACTATCCTGCATATAATGCAAATTATCACCCACTAAGAAATTGTGGTTAATGTTTTGCATGCAACTTCATTAGAGTCCATTATGTCAGTAACCTAAATAAGCAGTGAAATAGTCAAGCGCGCTGTCCTCCGACAGCTCTTGTTTATGTCACACTGAGGATTAAGTTAACAATGTTTGTTTGGTAATGACAATTCATATAATAATGCTACAATTCATATGGTTTTATCATGCCACAGTGAAAGATCTAATCCAATTAGTGTATAATAGGCGGATTTGTGCCAGTTGTCAATGGCGTAAATCATTGATGAAAAGAAGTTTTTATTTGTGGATATTGAAGATATAAGGAAGATATGGGCTATAACTGCTGATTGATCTTACAGATTGGGGATTACATTTGAATGGATATGATCTGTGACAAGTAAAATAATGGTAGGGATTTTGTAAACCCATTCCCACATACGACAACTCTGCAGCAGACGACTTTGAACGTATTTTGTCGGATGGATAACCTATGACAAAAAGTGGAAAACATTGTGACAAAAGGAGAAATTGCACGTTCTGTGCAATTTCTTCTTTTGTCACTATGTTTTCAAAACGCCGTCTGCTTTAACCCATTCCCTCATACGACAACTCTGCAGCAGATGACATTGAAAACATACCCAAAACAAATTAGCAACTCCCTTTTAGTTTATACAATAATTAAATAGAGCTGAAAACTTGGTGACAAAAGGAGAATTTGCTTGTTTTGAGCAATTTCTTCTTTTGTTGCCATGTTTTCTAAAAGCCGTCTGCTGCAGAGGCGTCAGAAAGTGTCTATATGAGGACAAGCGTTATATACAACCATGGAGCCTCTGACAAGTCCATGCTATTAGGATATTGGGAAAGCTAGGCTGATCTCATATTTTGTAAGGGGAGAGAAGATTTTTACTTCGAGTACACTATTATATGACTTAAGCAGAAGACGTTGTCGGTTTTCAGTAAAAATAACTTAAATCCTAACCTCATACAGAAACTTTTAGACACCTCTGCAGCAGAATTACTTATGATATAACCCAGACGAGTGTTTGCGGAGAGAAAATTGGATAAGTTCTCGTTTTCTAACAATGTTTTCAACTTTGTATCTGAATCATCTTTTATTGTATCCGAAGTTAATCTAACCTGCAGAGGTCTAAATGAATTGTTAGTCATCTTTCGGTAATTTGACATTTCTCATTTGACTGCTAATACAAAGTCACGTGAGAAAAGAATGAGAATAATGACATCAGGAAGTGATGATGATCGTGAAACATGAATGCTCGATGATACATTTCTTACATCGCATTATTTTCCTCAGACATTTCAAAGCAGAAGACTCGAAAGATATATCAAGTACCATTTTTTAAAGGTTTAATGGTTGCCTTTAATGTAAGAAAAAGGGTCTGATATGCTGATAAGCCTGCATTTGCACAGCCTTTGCTGTGTATAAATGCAAGCAGATGAATTGTCTCAAGGTTTGTGAATTCATGAAAATAAATCCATTGAACAGTTGTATATACAGATGTATGTCAAGATTAAATAGTAAGGGCCCTTATTTGTGTGACACTGGCCACAAGTTTGAATTATAGATTACATTATTAGACATGTCTATGGACTAATAAGGTGTTATGAAATATTTGTTGTAATAATATGTTTATGATTATTGGGAGTGAAGGAATTCATCCTTTATTAGACATTTGGATTATTAAGGTGATTATTTTGTCAATAATGGTTACAGAATTCATGTAAATGATTAACCATTTCCCACATACAGCAAAATATGCAGCAGACGACTTTGAAAACTTCTAGGCAAAAATACAGAAAATCTCTTTAAACTAAAGTATGATCATTGATTAGAGTTGAAAACAATGGGGCAAAAGGATAAATTACTCATTTTGAGCCATTTCTCCTTTTGCCAATGTGTTTTCAAAATGTCTGCAAGTGGGAACAGGTTAATTAAGTGTATGTCTTTCAGAGTTGAAAACAAACTTACATTTTGATGATCATGTTAACGGGCAGACATATTTTAAAACATTGTAGGAAATGTTTCAAAGTAGAAGATTATTAAATTTGTTTCCTGTAACAAATGTCTTTTGAGTCCTTTGCTGCTGACAAATTTCGAAAACATTGTTCTTATCACACACACACATATACATATATACAAAATAGAAACAAAACAATGATTCCAATTCTCCTAAATTTTATCAATGTTCCACCCTAACAAAAAAAGGGATATCACAAACATGTTTGGTTCTAATTTACCATTTTGATAATGCTGTTATGTTGAGCCATGCTTGCTCAATTGATAATTTGGGGTTGTGAGTTTGAACCCTGCCTCGGCCATTCATTCTTTAGATTGATTGACAAAAGTATTTATCATAAGTGTCATTTTCCTTCCACCAATGGACTTTATAGTCTATGTGGGAAGGAAGCCTGAGTTACCTGGGAAGAATGTAGTGTGAAGTACAGGTGTGAGAAAGCAAGGAAATCTATGTACGGTGATCTGGCAGCCATGATATAGCTAAAATACTATTGAAAATGATGTTAAACTCCTTTAATAAACCTGAGAAAAAAGATCTAATGTCAATTAAACTTTATCCCTTTTAATGATGAATTTTTAAAATTGAGTTGTCATTAGCCAATCCGGGAGTATAAAGATAAAAATGTTGAGTTGACCAGTCAACGGTATAGAGCTTGGTCAGACTTCATGGATTTCCGGACTTGCATGGCTCCATGCTTGTGGTACAGGCTCTACAAAATGGGTTCCAGCAGTCAAAGGGTAATATGTATTATGCTGTAAAATGTTTTTAAAAAAAATAACAATCAATAATGAACGATTAAAACCATTGTTGTCATGAAATAGTATACCAGAAAAACACATATTTATCTCATAGAAAATTTTAGACATGAAGTCCCGTGTTTGTAAACTGATAGCATCCCAAGGCTTCTGTTGTATTGTTTGCTATATTAACCATTTACTTGATACGATCTTTGTAGTGTTTTCAGATTTGTAAAATAAGATCATTGGAACATTTTGAACTGTAATTTTGATACAGTTTAAATCATGATGGGGAAAAGGAGGAATTGCTCATTTTGAGCCGTCTTGATCAGTTACAAGGATCCTTAAACTGAAATGAATCATGTCATGAAAATATTTTCATCATGTCATGAAAACACTCATCCTATTATATTGTGGCATCAGAAAGCATCAGGAAAACATCTATATGAGGGGAAGGGTTAAGTTTATTAAAGCTTGGATTCTGATGAAACAATTCTAATATAAGCCTTTCCCACATACAACAAATCTTCAGCAGACGATTGACTTTAAAATCATTTAGTCACAAACATGGAAACATTATATGAATGAAATTATTGAATAAAGTTGAAATCATTGTGACAAAAGGAGAAACTGCTCATTACAAGCAATTTCTCCTTTTGTCACAATGGTTTTTTTGAAAGACCATCTGCTGCAGAGGCGTCAGAAAGCATTTATATGTGGGATATGGTTAAAATATAAATATGCTAAGTTTTCTCATGGCTCTGATTGAATTCTTCCTGTTTAGAATGATTATTTTTGTCACAAAGGCAAACTGGAACAATAGGTTTGATTTGTGTGACACATGTCTACAAATAATGAAAAAACATCGATGGATTGTTTGAATGTATACAATCATCTTGTTAAGCCTTTCCCTCATATAGACGCTTTCTGACGCCTCTGCAGAAGACAGATTTTTGAAAACATTGTGACCAAAGAAGAAATTGCTGAAGACGAGCAATTTCTCCTTTTGCCACAATGTTTTCCACTTTTAGCCATTCAATTATAGAGATTTTCTATTTTTTGACAAAATATGTTCAAAGTCGTCTGCTGCAGAATTATCGTATGAGGGAAAGGCTTGATCCTTTCCCAAATTCTCTATTAATGGGGATATAATAATTGTAGATGGAAACATTATGACAAATTGGTCATGATGAGCAATTTCTTCTTTGGCCACAAAGATGAAACCCTTTCCAACGGACAACAAATCTTCAGCAGAATAACTATTGAAAATCCCTATCTATAAAAGATAGAAATGGTTACTGAAGAAAGTTGACCAATTTCTCCTTTGTTCACAATGTTTTCAAAAGTCGTCTGCTGCAGAGGCACAGAAAGTCACTGTATGTTAGATCCAAATGCTTTTGTTGATTGGTAGGGTTTTATCTCCTATTCCATCATATACAATGTTTGATTGAGCTCTTTAACAGAAAAAATAAAAAGTGTTAAATGACGTCACTGCTTGAAGTAATGGAGATCGGGTAATTTCTACAAGTTGATTGTATTGATATATTTTAAGCCGAATGTGATTATATTTGTCAATATTGAAATAAAATTAAGAAGATAAAGATCATGCTAGATTTATTGGTATGTTTATTCATTGTGCAATTACATGGTTATCAACACTGGACAGAAAGTCTTTTAGCTTAAAATAAATTTATTAAAATGGTACTTAAAAATACAACTGTTTTGTAATGACTTTTCATTCTGATTCATTTCAACATATTATTATTTCATAACCCACTAGGATAATACTGAATGCATCAGAATAGAAAAGCCCACTCTTCGCTAATCAACCCTTCCCACATAAAATAAAGCCTAAAGTGCAGATGGGTCAAAATGTGGTAAAGGGTTAATCACTAAAGGAACAATTTATCATTTTGGACATATTCTTATTTCTCCATAATATTCACCTGCAATAAGACGACAAATGTCATTTCTATAGAAGAAAAATTACCTGAATCTTATACAAAGATATGAAGTGGTTTTTTTTGCTGCTAATGAAAGGTAAATATTTAATCTGTACATAATGATGTTTAGTAAAATGACCAGTGTACACACAAAGTCTGGGGTGAACATCCTAATCCTAAAATTAATTGTCAATATTTCAAGTGTTCTTGCAAAAAGCCAATGCATTGTGACCATCTTATCTCTGATTTGACCCTATTCCACCCGATTCACCCTTTCAATGCTGAATATTTAAAATGGCATTGACAAACTTTGCATTTGACAGGGCTAGCTGGCCTGGCTCTATACTGGTTATACAGGCTTCTCAAAACCGGTTCCAGCAGTCAAGTGTTTGCTGGACTAGATCTTTACTAGTTATACAGGCTTCACAAAACCGGTTCCAGCAGTCAAGTGTTGGCTGGCCTGACTCTATACTGGTTTTATAGGCTTCATAAAACCGGTTCCAGCAGTCAAGTGCTGGCTGGTCGTGTTCTACACGGGTTATACAGGCTTCATAAGTCTGGTTCAAATAGTCAAGTGCTGGCTTTCCTGACTCTATACTAGTTATACAGGCTTCACAAAACCGGTTCCAGCAGTCAAGTGTTGACTTGCCTGGCTTTATACTGGTTATATAGGCTTCACAAAACTGGTTCAAATAGTCAAGTGCTGGTTGGCCGGGCTAGTACTGTTTATACAGACTTCACAAAACCGGTTCCAGCAGTCAAGTGCTGGCTACATGTCCTGGCTCTATACTGGTTTTACAGGTTTCATAAAACTGGTTCAAATAATCTAGTGTTGGCTTGCCTGGCTAGTACTGGGTATACAGGCTTCACAAAACCGGTTCCAGCAGTCAAGCATTAGCTGGTCTGTCTTTATACTGCTTATACAGGCTTCACAGTCAAGTGTTGGATTGCCTGGTCTGTCTTTATACTGCTTATACAGGCTTCACAGTCAAGTGTTGGCTTGCCTGGTCTGTCTTTATACTGCTTATACAGGCTTCACAGTCAAGTGCTGGCTTGTCTGACTATATACTGGTTATACAGGCTTCACAAAACCAGTTCCAGCAGTCAAGTGCTGGCTGGCCTGAATCTATACTGGTTTTACAGGCTTCACAAAACCGGTTCCAGCAGTCAAGTGTTGGCTGGTCTGGCCCTACACTGGTTATACAGGCTTCACAAATCTGGTTCCAGTAGTCAAGTCTCTATACTGGTTATACAGGCTTCATAAAACTGGTTCAAATAGTCAAGTTCTGGCTGGCCTGGCTCTATACTGGTTATACAGGCTTCACAAAACCAGTTCCAGCAGGCAAGTGCTAGCTGGTCTGGATCTATATTGGTGTTACAGGCTTCACAAAACCGGTTCCAGCAGTCATGTGTTGGCTGGTCTGGCTCTACACTGGTTATACAGGCTTCACAAATCTGGTTCCAGTAGTCAAGTCTCTATACTGGTTATACAGGCTTCATAAAACCGGTTCTAGCAGTAAAAGTGTTGGCTGGCCTGGCTCTATACTGGTTATACAGGCTTCACACATCTGGTTCCAGTATTCAAGTGTTGGCTTGCCCAACTCTATACTGGTTATACAGGCTTCACAAAAGTGTTTCCAGTATTCAAGTGTTGGCTTGCCCGACTCTATACTGGTTATACAGGCTTCACAAAAGTGGTTCCAGCAGTCAAGTGCTGGCTTGCCTGGCTCTATACTAGTTATACAGCCTTCTCAAAACTGGTTCCAATAGTCAAGTGTTGGCTGGCCTGGCTCTATACTAGTTATACAGGCTTCACAAATCTTTTTCCAGTAGTCAAGTGCTGGCTGGCCTGGCTCCATACTGGTTATACAGGCTTCATAAAACCAGTTCCAGCAGTCAAGTGCTGGCTTGCCTGGCTCTATACTGGTTATACAGCCTTAACAAAAAACTGGTACCAATAGTCAAGTGCTGGCTTGCCTGGCTCTATACTGGTTATATAGCCCTCACAAAACTGGTTTAAATAGTAAAATGTCGGCTTGCCTGGCTCTATACTGGTTATACAGGCTTCACAAAACCAGTTCCAGCAGTCAAGTGCTGGCTGGCCTGAATCTATATTGGTTTTACAGGCTTCACAAAACCGGTTCCAGCAGTCAAGTGTTGGCTGGTCTGGCTCTACACTGGTTATACAGGCTTCACAAATCTGGTTCCAGTAGTCAAGTCTTTATACTGGTTATACAGGCTTCATAAAACCGGTTTCAGCAGTCAAGTGCTGGCTTGCCTGGCTCTATACTGGTTATACAGCCTTGATTATACAGCCTTAACAAAAAAATGATACCAATAGTCAAGTGCTGGCTTGCCTGGCTCTATACTGGTTATATAGCCCTCACAAAACTGGTTCAAATAGTCAAGTGTTGGCTGGCCTGGCTCTATACTAGTTATACAGGCTTCACAAATCTTGTTTCAGTAGTCAAGTCTCTATACTGGTTATACAGGCTTCACAAAACCAGTTCATGCAGTCAAGTGCTGACTGGCCTGGCTCTATACTAGTTATACAGGCTTTACAAAACTGATTCCAGTAGTCAAGTGTTGGCTGGCCTGGCTCTTTACTGGTTATACAGGCTTCACAAAACTGGTTCCAGTAATTAAGTGCTGGCTGTCCTGACTCTAGACTGGTTATACAGGCTTCACAAAACTGGTTCCAGTAATCAAGTGTTCAAGCTTCTTTAAAGTGCCATAGCCTTTGAGGTTACAGAGTTTTTCCCCCAATATAAACCTAATTATAATGCAGTATAAAACATTAATTAACAGTCAACTATAATTGACAAAGGTCAAGGTCGGTTTGCAGATTTCATAACCTATCTGATTTGGGTGAAGGTCACAAATAAAAGGATGGAAAGAGGCATCACGTTATCAAACTTTTAACAGTTATTGCTTTTGAAGAATTTTCATTTTTATTTTCTGTAGTAACATCATACTTATAGACTAATTAAATATTTATCTTTTATCCAGCAGCAAAATCACTAACTTCAACGTTTGGTATATAATTCAGCTTTTACCCATTCCCACAAGCAGACGATGCTTGAAAACATTGAGTGACGGGTTACATTGTTCATTATAAGCAGTTTCTCCTTTAGCCAAAACTGTTCAACTATTCAATAAACATTATTTGGTTTAACATTTTCCCTCATATAGATGCTTTCCAACGCCCCTGCTTCAGATGACTTTTGAAAACATTGTGACAAAAGGAGAACTTGCTCAAAGCCAGTAATTTCTCCTTTTGCCACAATGTTTTCACATTTTTTTTCAGTAATTATACCTTTATTAGCTCGACTATTTGAAGAATAAGGGGAGCTATTGTAGTCACCCCGGCATCTCTGTCGGCGTCGGCGTCGCCGTTGGTTAAAGTTTTTGTGCGAGCTAGCATTTACCCTTATAACTTGCATACGCTTAGGCCAATGATCTTCATACTTGGTATGGACATACTTCATAGCAAGTTGGTGATGCCTACACAGTTTGGAGTCAGTAGGTCAAAGGTCAAGCTCACTAACTTTCTATATAGAAACAGTTCATGGTTAAAGTATTTGTGCAAGCTAGCATTTACCCTTATAACTAGCATACGCCTAGGCCTATGGTCTTTAAACTTTGTATGGACATTCTTCATAGCAAGTTGAGGATGCCTATAAACGTTGGAGTCAGTAGGTTAAAGGTCAAGGTCACTGTGACCATCTATATAGAAACATTTCATGGTTAAAGTTTTCGTGCAAGCTAGCATTTACCCTTATAACTAACATACACTTAGGCCTGTGATCTTCAAGATGGTTTTGTCTAGAGAGTTTGGAGTTACTAGGTCAAAGGTCAAGGTAAATGTGACCTTTCTGTAAAGAAACGGTTAATGGTTAAAGTTTTTGTGAAAGCTAGCATTTACCCTTATAACTTACATACGCCTAAGCCTATGATCTTCAAACTTGGTATGGACATACATCATAGCAAGTTGGTGATGCCTAGAGAGTTTGGAGTCAATAGGTCAAAGGTCAAGTTCACTGTGACCTTCAATACAGAAACACTCTTTGCTTTAAAACTACTGATTGCTTAGGCCTATGACCCTGAAACTTTTGAAAGTTTGGGTAATGGTCATGATCAGCACTTGACTCAAACAGGTCATGGGATCATATGGTCAAAGGTCAAGGTCACTTTGGCCTTTAACCCTTCCCCCATACGACAATTCTGCAGCAGACGACTTTGAACATATTTTGTCAAAACATAGAAAATCTCCATAATTGAATGGATAACCTATGACTAAAAGTGGAAAACATTGTGGCAAAAGGAGAAAAGCGTCAGAAAGCGTCTATATGAGGGAAAGGGTTAACGAAAAAACACTATTTTTTGCAATACATTTTAACTAGTTGCATATGGTGCAAATTGTTGCCCTATGGTTAAAGGTTTGTGTGAAACTACATTAAGAGTCCATATCTTAGTAACTACTTGATGCACTCCACTGAAACGTTATACAACCCTTCCCAACCATCACACCTATAAAAATAATCAAGTTAAATAACTCTATCCTGCATATAATGCAACTTATCACCCTTTAAGACATTGTGGTTAATGTTTAGCATGCAACTACATTAGAGTCCATTATCATGCTGTCCTCCGACAGCTCTTGTTTATAGAGATTATCCATGTTTTTGCTAAGCTAATTTGAAAGTCGTCTGCTGCAGATGTGTTGTCTGTGGAAAAGGGTTAATTATCAACTTATAATAGGTCTTTTGTCCCCTGATGTTGCAACTAATAAATATAAAGGGTATAAGAGTTGTTTCACATTATCTGTTTGTTTTGAGATTATGTTACATAACTGACAAATATTGAGGTAGAGAATGTCATAACTCACAACTGATCATATTTACACCTTTATCATATCAGACCCTTTACAAGCCAATTTCCAGATAAAAATCAACTGCTAGTATGTTCCAAATGACCGATTTATTCATTCTCACATGCAATAAATCTGCAGTAGACAAAACTATGGAAAATCTATAAATGAAGATATAATTGATCTCATTTAGAATTAAAAACATTTTCTCAAAAAAACAGATAGGTATTTTTTCAACATATTCAGCATAACATATCAAAGTTGGTTGAACTTTTTTTAGAGAGGTAAAACATTAAAAATTGCTCATTTTGTGCTTCGAAGAAGAGGGATATATTGCTTTGCACATGTCGGTTGGTCGTTCTGTCGGTAGACCAAAGCTGGTCCGAGTGAAAACTCAACGGTTGGGGATGACCAGTAGACGAACCATATTGATTTTGAGGTCATCAGGGCAAAGGTCAAGGTCACAGTGACCTTGAATGTGAAAAGGTTGTCAGAGTGATAACTCGACATTGCCTGCGCCCATAGCCCTCAAACTTGATATTGAAGCTGGAGGTGACCAGTAGATGACCCCTATTGATTTTGATGTCAAAGGTCAAGGTCACAGTGACCTTGAACCTGAAAAGCTTGTCTGAGTAATAACTCGACATTAGCTGCATCCATAGCCCTCAAACTTGACATGGAGGCTGAGGGTGACCAGTAGATGACCCCTATTGATTTTGAGGTCATTGTGTCAAATGTCAAGGTCACAGTGACCTTGAACCTGAAAAGCTTGTCTGAGTGATAACTCGACATTGGCTACACCCATAGCCCTCAAACTTGATATGGAGGCTTGGGGTGACCAGTAGATGACCCCTATTGATTTTGAGGTCATTGGGTTAAAGGTCAAAGTCACAGTTACCTTGAACCTGAAAAGCTTGTCTGAGTGATAACTCAACATTGCCTGCACCCATGGCTCTCAAATTTGACATGGAGGCTGGGGATGACCAGTAAATGACCCCTATTGAATAAGGTCAAGGTCACAGTGACCTTGTACGCAAAGATCTTGTCAGAGTGTTAACTCCATGTTGCCTAAAACTTGACATGGAGGCTGCGACTGACCAGTAGATGACCTATATTGATTTTGAGGTCATCGGGTCAAAAATCTTCCAAATATTCCTGACAACATGGCGCTCAGGCGGGGCATAATGTTGTTTTCTTTTGCCAAGATGTTATCAAAATTTGTCTGCTGCATTAATTGTCAGAATTCTCTGCATGTTTGAAGAGTATAGTCAGGGTGTAATGGTTGTTGCAATTACCAATCTTTGACAATTGCATTTTGCATTATAACCAGTTTTCATGGGAATGGTCCCCTTGATTTGAGGCCATCTTTTAATGTTATGAGAAAGCACTTCATTCTTTAGCTAGGTTCAGGAAATATCAATTTTGCATTTGAAAAAGAATCTGTTTCATATTTAAATTGCTTCCTGGGAAAACTAAAGCCTGCAAAAACATCTATGAAAACACTTGTCGCTTGACTGCTGATCCTTAATTGTGCATGCAGTCTTCACATGCAGAAAGCTGCATTTTTTGCATGCAGATTAACCCTTTCCCACATACAGACACTTTCTGATGCCTCTACAGTAGATGACTTTTGAAAACATTGTGGCAAAAGGAGAAATTGCTCATGATGAGCGATTTCCCCTTTTGCCACAATGTTTTCAATTCTATTTTAACCCTTCACCCCATATAGAAGCTTTCTGACGCTCAAAGCGAGCAATTTCTTCATTTGTCACAAAGAATTCCACTTTTAGTCATAGCTAGGTTATCCATTCAATTATAGAGATTTCCTATATTGTGACAAAATATGTTCAAAGTCGTCTGCTGCAGAATTGTCGTATGAGGGGAAAGGGTTAAAATTATCTTTTCATTTACAGAGATTTTTCCTATTTTTGTCTAGATGGTTTCAATGTCGTCTGCTGCTGCAGATTTTCTTCAATTGGGGAAGGGTTAAGATAGGTGGTCCCATCATTCAAAAAGTTCCCTCTTGCTGGGCTGTCTTATAAAATTACAGTACTATGGAATGTCTCATTGGTACTATCATTCTAGATGAGGGCTTGGCGTGAAACGGTTGTAACTAAAATTAGTATTTTTTTTACCAAGGTTAATCACCTCGCCATTAAGTCTTTATAAGCGTTAAATCCTTTTTCTTGGTAAACAATAGAAATTTAGCTGCCATTGCTCGTTCTGAGCAATGGCATCTAAATTTGCTTTGTTTATAAAGGTGTCAAAATTGCCCTTAAACCAGGGTTTTCAAAATAGGTTTTTAGTTACAACCTTTTCACGCCAAGCCCTCGGTATGTTGTATTTGTATAAAAGATGGAGTTTCTCTGGCTCATTTAAGTTTTAACTATTTCCAACTTTCTAGGCACATTTTGATGCATCTGTAGCAAATTAACTTTGGCAAAAGGAGGAATTGCTCATGATGTTTACAACTATTTTCAATAATTACACTTTCAATTATAGATATTTCTCATATTTTGGCCTCATCATTTTCAAAGGCTTAGGCGTCTGCTTCAAATTGTTATATGTGGGGAATGTGTTCATTTTATCACAAAGATACTTGATAAATGATTAAAAATTGTATCTGCGTCTTTTTTGAAACATTTTCCTTAGCGCTTTCCCACATACAACGAAATATACGGCAACGACTAAAATTCTTAATAAAAAATGAAAATTTCTACCATGAAAGTATTTTTATCTAATAGAGTTGAAACATTTTTGCCAAAGGAGATATTGAACATTATGATCAATTTCTCCTTTTGCCACAATGTTTTCTAAAGTCTTCTGAACATGCTTCAATATGCAAGTGGAAAGGGAGGGTTAACAATATTTTGCTGCGACTGCTCATTTATTATTTTGTTTTTTTTCAGCAATGTTCCCTTCTCCTTTTTGAAACCTTTACAATTGTCCATATTTTCTTTTCTTCAGATGATAATTTATGTAATTTGAAGCCGTGTATCAGATGTGTATTGCACTTTAATACACTGAGTGCTCTGAACGAGTGCTAGCCAAAATCTGTAAGTTGATTGGTTGAATCTGCTTACCAGGCTTGAGTGTTTGGTGTGTATGTACACCCCTAGTTGTGGGTTAGTTTAAACTTATTTATTTTACATCGATTATGCAACAAGGTTTCAGCTATTATTAATCATGCTCAATGTCTTAACCAGTACTCGCGCCGTTTGTGTGTGAAAAGGCAGAACCCGCTCATCACAGGACTCGAACCCGGGACCTTTGGCAAGAGAGGCGGTGTCTTCATGTGGGTAAGAGTGGAAAAGGTTTTGATCTCAAAGTAGGCGATGTTCTTCACAATCATGATGCCAACAAGCAAATGCAACTGTTGCACATGAAGTCCTAAAAATGTCTCGGGTGGCTTTTAGCGTGCAGTTTACACTGATAAAGGTGTATCAATGTAAATATTTATAAAGTTTCTAGATTGCAGCCTATGTCAAAAGCATTATGCACTTAAAGATAATAAGATTTACCTAACAAGCCAACTGCAACAAACAGATTAGATAACACGATTTTTACAGGAAATAGTTTTGTATCTGTTATTTTTTAACCCTTAACATTTTGCATCTGCAGACACATTTCAAGTATTTGCAACAACTTTTGAAATAATTCTGACAAATGGAGAAATTGTTCATAACGAGCGATTTTTCCTTTTGACACTATATTTTCAATAACATCCATGGAAAAGGGGTTATCTGTTGAATCTTAATTAAGTCAATATTTCATAATGTGTGCCAAGAATCAAGATAAGGGGCTATTTAGTGATTACCCTTTTGGAGGTGTAGTGGTAGAGCGTTTGCCTTAGGTTTCAGGTTCGATTCCCGGCCTGTCAAACAAAAGACTTGGTAGAAGTGGTTTCCCTCCTTGGCTCTCAGGGTTGCGGGGTTAGCATTATGACTGACTGGCTGGTGTCAGGACAAATGGTCCAGAAATACTGGTAGCTTACCCAGGAAACACTGTGATATAACTGAACAATTGTTGAAAGCTGTGTAAAACACCAAACCATCAACATTGGCCATAACCTTTGACCTGTTGGTGATTCTACTCTATTGTGAATGGTTGAAATTCAAAATCATTTGGCACATGTGTCAGCCATGAGCGACAAAAAAATCGAGGCTGATCTGTTGATGCCTTGTTAGCTCACCTGAGCACAAAGTGCTCAAGGTGACTTAGGGTTATTGCGGGGCTGTTTTGTCTTATATGGTTATAGTGGAAACTTTAAAAATCTTCTCCTGGAAGTGAATGGCCGATTTTCAAATAATTTTGTAGAAATGTACCTTTGCCAAAAACATGGCCATCAAGGGGTGCGGCGGTGCGCGGCTGTTTTGTCTAATATGGTTAAAGTGGAAACTTTAAAAATCTTCTCCTAAAAGTGAATGGCCGATTTTCAAATAATTTTGTAGAAATGTACCTTTGCCAAAAACATGGCCACCAGGGGGCGCGGCGGGGCGCGGTGCTGCGCGGCTGTTTTGCCTTATATGCATAAAATTTTGTAGAATTGTTTCTTGGATGACCCTCTTTTAGATTCTTTCTAGCCATGTTAATTCATCAAAAAAATACTGCCATATGGGGGCGGGGCTTTTTCCCGTATATGGCTAAAGTGAAAGCTTGAAAATCTTCTCCTCCCAAAGTGTCTGGCAGATTTTTGAATAATTTTGTAGAAATGTTCCTTGACCCTCTCTGAGATTCCTTTTAATTTAATTAAAATATTTTTAACATTCTAGAAGCCGCATTTTTGGCTGGAGCATTTTGAAACTTTTGTCAGTATGTTTGTCTAAGTGATATCTAGGCCAAGTTCGAATATAGGTCATGTTGGGACAAAAACTAGGTCACTAGACAAAATTGAAGGAAAATCTTGTTAACACTCTGGAAGCCGGATTCTAAACTTGGGCATATTGAAACTTTGTCAGAAAGTTTGTCTTGATGACATGTAGGCCAAGTTTGAATATGGGTCATGTCCGGTCAAAAACTAGGTCACTAGGCCAAATTTAAGGAATTTTGTGACTGCACAAGCAAATGGTAAATGCTTCCCCACATACAGCTAATCTGCAGCAGCCGACTTTAAAGAGGTATAAATCAATTTTTTTTATAAAATCCCTTTAAATGAAAGTATTTGTTTTTGAAGAGAGAAAACATTGTGGCAAATGGAGAAATTGCTCATAAAGTGTCATTCATCCTTTCGCTACAATGTATAAAAAAAATCCATATGCTAAGGATGTGTCAAAATGTGTATGAACATGGAATTAGTTAACCCTTTCCCATCTGTAGACACAATCTTAAGCATCTGCACCAGAAAACAATTGAAAACATTGTGGCAAAAGGAGAAGTAATGGATTTCATTTTTATTTGTAGAGATTTTCCATTTGTAAATTGTCCAGATGTACTGTAAGTCGTCTGCTGCAGACTTGTAGTATCTGGTAAAGAGTTAATTGTTTTCCTGCAAACAACGCATTTGTAGCAGACGATTTTTAATAAAAACTATGGAAACATGTAAAAAGTAAAACTGTTGAAAAGAGTTGAAAACATTTTAGCAAAAGAAGAAATTGCTTATTATGAGCAATTTCAACGTTTGCTATAATCTCTTCAAACAGTGTGTGCTGCAGATGTGTCAAAGTTTCTCGGCAAGTAGGAAAGGGTTAACAATGGTATGGTGTCTGTGGTTATTTTTCACCCAGACAATCTTGCCATAAATATGCAAATTCTGACTTCTAATTGACTTGTCTGTCACAGGTTCTATATTGAATCTTTCACAAGAATGATGTTGTTTTGTCAGGAACCTATTATTGCTACCAGGACATTAAAAAAACATACCTTAGAGAGCTTCTTAACCCTTTCCCTCATACGACAATTCTGCAGCAGACGACTTTGAACGTATTTTGTCAAAACATAGAAAATCTCCATAATTGAATGGATAACCTATGACAAAAAGTGGAAAACATTGTGGCAAAAGGAGAAATTGCATGTTTTGTGCAATTTCTTCTTTTGTCACTATGTTTTCAAAAAGCCGTCTGCTGCAGAGGCGTTAGAAAGCGTCTATATGAGGGAAAGGGTTAATGCCCCAGTCATAGTGTCACGTTTTGGCCTCGCCGTTGTGCCCCTTTTCTGACCTCAACGATTAAGTAAATATCAGCGTAGTGCCATGATGTGCCACGTTGTTGCCACGTCATTGCCACGACGTGCTAGCCGCGCTGTCGCCTCGTTGTATTCCCATTGTGACACACCAAAACATGACACTATGACTGGGGCATTAACCTTTTCCAAACAACAAATCAGCAGTTGACTACTTTGTCTTCATTAATTTTACATGCAATCTCTATTCAGTATTTGTTTCGAATAGATGACTTTGGCTAAAGGAGGAATTGCTCATAATATATTATACAGATCTGTGCATTAATCCTTCCCTCCCGTCATATAAAAACATCTGCAGCAGGTGACTAATTAAATAAGGAAATCTCAAAATATTAGAAGAATTATTAAATAGAGGTGGAAACGTTGTGGCAAAACGAGAGCATTTTCATTGTGATCAATTTCCTGCTTTGCCACACTCTTTTGATGAAAAAATACTTTAGAACTCACGAAGGGACGATAGGTGATGGTAAAATGCTCTCGGACAAGTTTTCCTGTGGAGTTTTTCTACATATGAAGAAATATGTCTGGACTGTTAAACTATGTGAATGGAACAGAAATAATCAAATCATGAATCTCAATACTGTTTGACTTCTGCTCTATGATGTCTGCCTCATATTTACCCTTTCCCCTATTCAACAAATCTGCAGCAGATATGACATCGAAAACATCTATGCAAAATGCAAAAAATCTCTAAATTAAAGTATTAATTATTGTTGAAAAAATTGTAGCAATTTCCACTTTTACCACAATGTTTTGACTGATTGCCTGCATCACTTAACCCTTTCCCTCATATAGACGCTTTCTGACGCCTCTGCAGCAGACGGCTTTTTGAAAACATAGTGACAAAAGAAGAAATTGCACAAAACATGCAATTTCTCCTTTTGCCACAATGTTTTCCACTTTTTGTCGTAGGTTATCCATTCAATTATGGAGATTTTCTATGTTTTGACAAAATATGTTCAAAGTCGTCTGCTGCAGAATTGTCGTATGAGGGAAAGGGTTAAGGACACTGGCATACTCTTTAACTCTAACCCATTAACAACAAATTTTCAGCAGCCGTTGAAAACGTTGTAATAAAGATATGAATTATTTCTTTTAATTATTCTTATTATAATTATTAGATAAAGATGAAAACTTTGTGGCAAAAGGTGAAACTGCTCATGAGGTTTTCAAAAGTTGTCTGCTGAAGATGCCTCAATTTGCGTCTGCATATTGGAATAGGTTAAGATGAATGACATGAGATCCAAGTATTGTGTACTAACTGTTATAGTTTCTCACATAAAACAAATCTGCAGTAGACAACTTTGTCCACATTTTATGTACAATCTCTATCAATGAAAATATATTTATTGAATAGATGACTGACAAACAGATGAATTCTTTAAATAAATTTCAAATTTCAAATTTTGCAAGTTTTCCAATATCATCTGCAACAGATGCATCAAAACGTCTGCTGTGCCGTGGGAAAGGGTTAAATTTAACAAATAAGTGTCAATGAGTTGGCTGTGCTAGATCCTTTCCATTATTATAAACATTCATTTTATTTATTTTTCAGGTAAATTATTCTCCCCGATTTGTGGAACAGGGCATACAGCACTTCATAAACAATATTTGTTGTGTCATCAGTTCAGCCATAGATCAAATCTTGCGGTGAAAAATCATTTAGAAGGTATGGCATTAAAGCTTTTCTCAATCAATCGACTCAGATAGGTTTCTGGAATCTGGAAAGCCATTTTCCTGAAAGCAAGCAAATTAAATATAGCAAAAAAGTGCTTGCTTGTTAGAATGATAATGAAGTATTGTCTTGTTGTTTACAGCATATTTTATTTTTTTCTCATTGGCAATTTCCTGCCTGTAGATTTTCCGGGGACTCCTCTAACAGAAAATACGGAAATAAATCAAGAAATTTAATATCAAGATGAGGAATTCTGGAATTGTCAGAATATTCTGGGATGTCCACGGAACTAATCCGGGGTCCACTTAAACATACTGGGGTGTCCAAGGAAACATAACATGGATTTCAATATTGTATTTTTTTCCCCAAATAATTGCTTGTCTAGATGTGGCTGCTGGCTAAATCTTTGGAAGACAGTTTAATTAAAAGTGTTCCTTTTGAAGTTGAACCCTTTCCCACATACAACAAATCTGCAGCAGACTGCTTTGAAAACAATCATGCATAAACATAAAAGATTTCTATAAATGAAAGTATAAATATTGATAACAGTTGAAAAAATTGTGACAAAAGGTGAAATTGCGTGTTTCGAGCAATTTCTACTTTTGCCACAATGTTTTCAAAAGTCATTTGCTGTACCTGCGTCAGAATGTGTCTATAAGTGGGAAAGGACTTACAGTAACAGTGTGTTCTTTAGCATGAAAATAATTTGTTAAATGTCCCAATCATTTCAAGTCTCCTTCAGAAAGCATAACAATGATTGGTTGTAGCAACATTAACAAGAATGGAATACCTCATTAGTGCCAATCAAATCTCTTGTTAGATCATAAAATGTTATCCATGCCAAGATTCTCTCAACCCTAAAACTATCAATTATGGACCAGATATATTGAGAGCCAAAAGTCGGTACCCTTTCTATAACTTTTCAATTTATTGGCAGTGCGCCAAGCATAAATTCAAAGTTCCTGAACAAAAAAATTAACAGCAGTGATGATAATATACCTGGAAGTAAATTTATTGGTAAAAAGGATTTTTGGCTGTCAGTATCATTTATAGTGAGGAATTGCTACCTCAAATATGATGTGGAATAAAGAAGGAGATTAAGATAGTAAATGTGAATAGCTTGTTGGGATTATTAAATTTGGATTGATTTGCAGGAGACACAAAGTAAGAATTATTGTTAAGCAATGGAGTTCGACCTTTAACTATTTAATTCCCACATGCAGATGCATTTTAGAAGTATGTTTAGCCAGTACAGCTGATGTCTTTCCAAAACACTTCAGCAAATAAAGAAATTACTCTTTAGAAACAATGAGTATTTGGCCTAAATTTATAAAATACTTTCCAATAATTACACTTTTGTTTATAGAATGTTTCATAATTTTTTCCTACATCCTTTTAAAGTTAGCTGCTGTCAATTTGTTGTGTGTGGGAAAAGATAAATGATAAGATGTTTCAGCGGTGATATTTACCAGAATAATTTGATGGTTTAAACTTAACCATTATACTTTCAGAACTTACTTAAGTTTATTTTTTGCAAGCAAGATAGACTGCACAACTTTTTTCTCTCATTTTTGTACACCCTGAAAGTTTGAGGAAGGTTCATTTATTGAATTTTCAAAGATTCATCTCTGCGTGGATACACAGGGAAGACATCAGTTAACTGTTAACCACATACAGACACTTTCTGCCGCTCTGCAGCAGATGGCTTTTGTAATAATTGTGGCTAAAGGAGAAATTGCCCATTACAAGCAATTTTTCCATTTGCCACAGGGATTTCAACTGTATTAAAAAGATTTTCATTTTTTTGAAATTGATAATTGCAGATTTGTTGTATGAGGGAAAGGGTTCAGGTTTTATCAATGGAACTCACTCAATTAATTGTCTTGTCAATAAGGCATGCCTGAAAAGAAAGAATCTATGTCTGATGAACAAATAAATAAATATATTTTTTGAATTAACCCGGAAACAGACGACTTTGAAAATATTGTTGCAAATTGAGAAATTGCTCATAATGAGCATTTTCTCTTTTTGCCACAATGTTAAAAGTTCTTATCAATAATTATACTTTTATTAATAAAGATTTTTACCTAGTTTTGCCGAGATGTTTAGAAAGTAGACTGCTGCACAATCTTTATTTGTGTGAAAGAATTTATACAACAAAAAACAGTTTCATTTTCCATTACTCGAGGTCTAATGAGAGGGTTATTATCCCAGTTATAGTTGCTATTTATCTGCTGCTTAACCCTTTCCCACACCTGCAGACGCATTTTGACGCAATAACAGCAGACGACTTTGAAAACATTGTGGCCAAAGGTGAAATTTCTCCCTTGGCCACAATGTTTTTCAAATTTATTTAACAATTAAGCTATCTTTTATGGATATTTTTCCGGTTTTTGTCACTCTGTCTTCAAAGCCGTCTGCTGCAGACATTTTGTATGTGGGAAAGGGTTAAACCCATTACCTGCCATCTAATTTTAGACTATTGACATAACCCTTTCCTATATGCTGATGCATTTTATGGTATCTGCCGCAGCCTATTTTTGCCACAATGTTTTCAACTCTATGCAATGGTTGTATTTTCTTTCGGAGACTTTTACCATATTTTTGCCAAGATGTTTTCAATGACAACTTTGTAAACACATTGGAGGAAATATAGGAAATTCTAAAAAATGAAAACATAATTATACAATGGAATTGAAGATATTGTAGCACAAAGCAGAAGTTGCTCATTATGAGCATAATTAATGATTTCAAAAGTCGGCTGTTTCAGATACATAAAAATTCATCAGAATATGAGAGAGGGATATGTTATAACCCTGTATTTCATACAGGAACTTTTTGATGCCTCTGCAGCAAACAACTTTTGAAAACACTGTGGCAAAATTAGAAATGGCTAAATATCATGAGCAATTTCTCCTTTGCCACAATGTTTTCAACCCTCTACCAATCTAATTTTACAGGCAGCCAGGCCGCATCAGAAAAGGGGCAAAATTACAAAATTAAAAAATTCCATTATTTAATGAAAGTGCTTGTCTGATTTTAAGATCATTGCTTTGAGATCTTACTTTATTGGTCCTCTGCTTTAATTTTTCCAAGCCATATTGATTGGATATAGAATCATAGAAACCTGGAGTCATCACAAAAGGGCTAAATTTAACTTTAAACTTCAAATGACAACTCCTACAATCCCATTGGACCAATTTCAACTTAATTTTACAGGAATGTTACTTCATTGGTCCTCTTTCAAAATTGTTCAAAGACATACATTCTGTGTAGAACTTTGGTTACTGCGGTATCATAGATGAGAAAAATGCCCAAACTTTAGCATTCTTCTCCTACAAATTCCGCTTGTACGTTTCCAAGATTATTTGAGAGAAATGTTCCTCGAGTGACCCTCTTCAATATCTGTACAAGCCATATTGGTTGGTTGAAAAGCAGCGCAGCAAGGTGGCATCAGAACAGGGGAAAATAACATTTTCCTAGATATTTGCAGTTAAATATTTGCTACTATACTATCACTCAGGTGATCGATTAAGGGCGAAATGAACACCATGGTTGACTATGGATACCATGGTATTTTACTGTTGACCATGAACAGCCATGTTTTTCCATGGTTTTACGAGTCAATTACCATGGTTGACCATGGTCAACCATTGACACAAATATTAACCATGGTCAACCAGGGTCATGATCAAGTTTAACCATGGTCATAACATATTAACCATGGTCATAACATATCAACCATGGTCATAACAGTCATAAAACTGTGGAAGACAGTGGTGCAGAGGTAGAGCGTCGGCCTCTCATATCAAAGGTCCCTGGTTCGAGTCCCGTGATGAGCGGGTCCTGACTTTGGGATTTTTCCACACAAACGGCGCGAGTACTGGTTAAGTCTCCAGGAAGCAGACATCGAGAGTGATTAATCTAAGCCAAAGGCTTGTTTCGCAATCGATGTAAAATAAATAAGTTTAAACTATAACATATCAACCATGGTCAACCATGGTAATAAATTCTAGCTATGTCCTCAAGCTTGATCATAGTCAAACATGATCTACCATGATAGAAATTATTTTGCTGGTTGATTTGCCAGTTATATCAAAATGTGTTCTGTATCTGCTGTTACACTGCAAGAACTTTGTAACAATTTTTATGCTCCCCAGAGGGAGAGCATATAGTTGTCACTATGTCTGTCCGTCACGTCCGTCCGTCACACTTATGAAACTTGAAATATACATACATATCAATAAGAGAGAGTGCATAATACAAGAACCATAACTTTATAGTGAATAATTTGTTAGACTTTATATTTCCATGTCAGGACCATAGCTCCAAAAGTACTGAAGATATTTGATGAAACTTGAAATGTATACAGATATTAAAGAAAGGAAGTGCATTACACAAGAATCATAACTTATAGTAAATAATTTTCTCCCTTGTTAGACTTTATATTTCCATAACTCAAAAAAAATACGAAAGATAGTTCGATGAAACTTTAAATGTAGATAGATATTAAAGAGAGGAAGTGCATTACACAAGAACTATAACTCTATAATAAATTATAAAAATTAACTCCCTTGTTTTTAGCTCTACTGGCCAAAGGCCAGAAGGGCTTATGTCGTGGCGATTTGTCCGTCGTCCATGCGTGCGTGCGTCCGTCCGTCCGTGCGTCCGTCCGTAAACAATTTCTAGTTAACACGATACAGTCTTCACTTTTGATTGTATCTCAACCAAACTTATACAGTAGTTAGATATCCATGAGAGCTCGGTTCCTTTTGAAAACCAGCCAGATCCTCCCATGCATGACTGGATTATGGCCCTTGAAATGGTCAAAATTGCTATAAAAGAGCTTGTTAACACGATACAGTTTTCACTTTTGATTGTATCTCAACCAAACTTATACAGTAGTTAGATATTCATGAGGGCTCGGTTCCTTTCAAAAACCAGCCAGATCCGCCCATGCATGACTGGATTATGGCCCTTGAAATGGTCAAAATTGCTATAATTGAGCATGTGAACACAATAGAGGCTCTATTTACTATCTGATCTTCACCAAACTTAGATAGTAGTTAAATATTGATGAGAGCTTGGTTCCTTTTGAAAACCAGCCAGATCCGCCAAGACTGGATTATGGCACATGAAATTGTAAAAATTGCTATAATACAGCTTGTGAACACAAAAGAGCCTCCATTTACTATCCGATCTTCACCATACATACATGCTCTGGATTGAAAATGACCAAAGAACCATACCAGTAGAGCATAGGCCCTCATGGGCCTCTTGTTATTATATTCTTTTAATGAAGTCTGTATTATGTAAATAGGTATGATCACTAGTTAAAGGTAGTTCTATCAAACAATGCCTATTATCACTTGACAAAGCCCTTATGGGGAGCATCATTCGGTTCCACCGATTCCTTGTTTTAAATATTAATGGTTTTATTTGGACTCTAAAAAAAAAATGTTTGATAAATTGCCATGTTTAAAAAAAGATATCACTACAACATTTATTAAGGACACTTATAGAACACTTCTAGAACCAATTTAATAATTGCAACAATAACAACAGGAAGTTTAAATTTTAATTTTTCCAAATGGATGACAATGTGACATGTTAAAATTCAGACAATGTTTTCACAAAACACTCGGTTATAATGGATTGTCATCAAATATTATGTACATAGTGATTTGTAAATAACTTTTCTTCTCTTTCTAATGATAAAAGCAGATCTATAGAAAAAACATAAAATAAAGAATTACAAGCACAGAATTTATTCAGAAATGGCAATGTATTCAACTTGGCTTGGAAAGACTTGACAGGTAAAACTTATGTTAATGAATGTTTATTCAGTGATCTAAAGTGAAATTCATCATCTTTGGTGATAACTCTTGTAACATGATTATTTTCTGGAACACTTTTAGGCCTTATAAGGCAGTTCCAGGCCCTGGCATTTTCAGTTAATTTTGTAATTGTGAACAATTTATGATGTATGTCTAACTGATATTTTTAGATTGTTATTTGACAGCTATCCAGTTGATATTTGGTGTATATTCACCACAGACAACCATGGTTGAATGATTATAATCTGTTCAGAAGAGACAGAGCTACAAATGGTGGTGGTGTAATATGTTACGTTAAGTGCAAATACCATAGCATACAAAGACATGACTTAGAGAGAGATAACATAGAGGCAATTTGGCTAGAAATCAAAAACACCAAACAAAAACCATTCATACTTGGTAATATATATAGACCTCCATCTGCAAACAATGACTGGATAAATGAAATGGAAATATTACTAGAAACTGTATACACTGAAAATAAAGAAATTATATTAGTTGGAGATTTCAACTTTTCAAACTCAAAATGTTCAAATTCATCTTGGAATGCTGTTACAGATGCATTTAATTTAAAACAACTTGTGCAAATTCCAACACGAGTAACCAATCACACCTCAACAATAATAGATCATTTATATACAAATACACCTTGTAATATTATAAATGTTAAAGTACCAAAAATATCTCTCAGTGACCACTATCCAATCTGTTTCATTCGAAAGTTGAGTTGCAGTAATACTTCAGGACCTCTTCACAATATTATAAATTACAGAAATATTAAATCTTTCGATGAAAACAAATTTAATACTTGTCTCAACAACCAGATTTGGTCCATTATTGAAATTTATGATGATGTTGACGATTCTCTAGACTGTTTTATCTCTATGTTTACAGATGTTCTTAACACACATGCACCTCTCAAACAAAAGCGTGTCAAACACAATAACCTCCCAGACTGGTATAATGCAGAAATTGGATGTGCATCAAGACAACGTGATAAGGCAAAAACACAAAATAATATCAGTGAATTCAAATACTGGCGCAACAAAACAAAAACTCTGATATCCGAAGCGAAAAAGTCTTTCTATACAAAATAAACCAAAATAAACAAAATCCCAAAAAACTTTGGAAAAACCTAAAAGATATTTCGGGAAAGACAAAAACCCACCAGTCAAACATCATTACAGACAAGTCTGGAAATCCTGTGGAGGATGCCGAGTTAACAGCAGAAATTTTCAATACTTATTTTACTAATGTATTCAAAGATGCACCAAATACTCCGTCTTCTGCACTATCTCCAATTGATAAATCAAAATTACAAAAATTTGTACAAGATTGCATGCCAAATTCTCCAACACAATTTCATATTCCCCCAATAAAAGAAAATTTTGTACTAAAACAACTTCAAACACTAGATGCAACTAAATCCACAGGACTTGACGACCTAGGTCCCAAATTTCTAAAATTAAGTGCTAAGATCATATCAAAACCTATTACATACATTTTCAACCAAAGTATATCAAACTGTGAATTCCCTTCATTATTTAAACAAGCAAAGGTTATTCCGATCTTTAAGAAGGGAACTAAATCTGACACCAGTAACTACCGCCCGATTTCAATATTACCTGTATTATCAAAAATTCTAGAAAGACATGTGAGTGATCACTTGAAGACATATCTTGAAACAAATTCTCTCATTCATAACACTCAATCTGGATTCAGATCAAATCATTCTTGTGAGACAGCGCTTACAGCAATAATTGACACATGGATTGACGCAATTAATAACAAAAAAGTAATAGGAACTGTATTTCTTGATTTAACCAAAGCATTTGATTTAATAAATCATCCCCTCCTTTTTAACAAACTGTTTGAATACAACATAAGAAACAAAGCCCTGGAATGGTTTAAATCCTATTTTGACGAAAGATCCCAGAAAGTGTCAGTTGCTGGCAAACTGTCATCATCTCTTCCAATTACATCAGGTGTACCACAAGGCTCAGTGCTAGGTCCTATCCTCTTCATACTTTATATTAATGACCTACCAATGCAATTACACGCCTCATCAACTGACTTGTTTGCAGATGACACAACTTTAAGTGCAGTTGGGCTTAATGTGAATGAAGTCATTCAGTCTCTTCAAAGTAGCCTAAATACCATAGATGAGTGGTGTCAGAGAAATTCAATGATGCCAAATCCACAAAAAACAAAAGCTATGATAATTTCACCTACTAATAATATAGGAAAATCACTGGAATTCAATAATAACAATAACCTTGTTCTTCACAATCACAGCATTGTTTTCTCTGAAGTCGAAAAACTACTAGGCATACAAGTTGACCATAATCTCAACTGGAAAATCCAAGATGAAAAAGTACTCAAAAAATGCAATTCTTTACTTTACCTTCTGCTTCGAATTAAATGCTTCCTCAATATACATGCGCGGAAACTCTTTTACAATGCCTACATTTTGCCTCATATTGATTATTGTTGTACAATTTGGGGTAACTGTAGTGACAAACTTTTAAGCAATATATATAAATTCCAAAAAAGAGCTGCACGAACTATCCTAGACAAGACATATGACACACCAAGTGAGGAACTCTTTCAGGAACTTAAATGGATGAAATTTCACGATAGAATTACATACAAAAAGGCTATACTTGTGTACAAATCCCTTATAAAAGAATTCCCAGAATACATGACTAATCTATTTACATCATCAACCAATACAAATTTAAGATCTGCCGCCCAGCATACACTTAGCATTCCTAAACCTAGGATAGAATTTTTTAGAAAATCTTTGACCTACTCAGGACCAAAAATATGGAACCAGATTCCACTACATGTCAGGAACTGTGAAAATTTAAAGAAATTTAAATCCACATATCTTTCCTGGTGGCATAGTGGTGGACATCTTTTACTCAATTAAACTCTCTCCCATAACAGTGCTGGTTTCCTGAAAGCAACAGTTGTCTACATGAATATGTGCATGATACCTTATAATATTATATGTAAAAATTTGTAAATGTTTTAACAGAGGCCCACAGGGAAGACTGGGCATGCCCAACTGTGCAGCCTCTATAAATAAAGTCTTTATTATTATTATTATTATTATTATTATTATGGTCATTCATGGTAAACCATGATCTGTCATGGTCAACCATGTCCTACCATTGTATTCAGCCATGTCATTACAGGCAATGAGAAAACATGGTATCTCATGGTCAACCATGGTATTTCATGGGTATCAGTGACTATCAGTCAACCATGGTATTCAATGGTTAACCATGGATATTGATGACCAATGGTCAACCATGGTTATAAACTATGGTACCATTTAACATAACATGGTTTTCAATGGTAGACCATGGTTTTACAGTGATGGTATATCATGGAATACCATGGTATTTCATGGGTTACCATGGGTATCAGTGACCATTGTCAACCATGGTATTCAATGGTTAACCATGGATATTGATGACTATAGTCAACCATGGTTATAAACTATGTTGCCATTTAACATAACAAATCATTGGTTTTCAATGGTAGACCATGGTTGTACAGTGATGGTATATCATGGAATACCATGGTTTTTCATTGAAGAATACCATGGTTTTTAGCCTGGGTCTTAGCCCTCTTGTTTTAAAGTGTCTGCAGAAGATTTATTGTATGTAGATTAGCGTTATTAAATGAAAATAGAGATAACTTTTCAGAGATGCAGAATAAAATGATTTCATTTCCAAACAGGAGAATTTTATAGAAATTGTTTTCAGAGTTTGTTTGCTGCATATGTTTTCTTTTGTAAAAGAGAAAAGGTTGTTCTCTGAAAAATGTTCAGAACTATACAGTTTCGGTTCATGTTTAAAAACAGGTGTTATACTCAAGCAGACATCCAACATTATCATAATCATAAGCTTGTGTTCAGTGAACAGTACTGACATTGTAATGATATGAAGTCATTTATGTGTTAAGCAAGTTTTACCCCCATCAGATTTTAATCCTTTCCCACATACCACACATATGCAGCAGACAACATTGCATACATACTATTGAAAATATCTTATTAACCCTTTTCCTCATATAGACGCTTTCTGACGCCTCTGCAGCAGACGGCTTTTTGGAAACATTGTGACGAAAGAAGAAATTGCTTAAAATGAGCAATTTCTCCTTTTGTCACAATGTTTTCCACTTTTAGTCATATGTTATCCATTCAATTATAGAGCTTTTCTATTTTTTGACAAAATATGTTCAAAGTTGTCTGCAGCAAAGTTGCCGTATGAGGGAAAGGGTTAAATATGGCAAAGGGGAAAATTGCTCATTATTAGCAACTTCTCCGTCAGAGTGTTTTCAAAATTCGTCAGAGGCAGAGGCATCAGGTAGTGTCTGCATGTGGATAAAGGCTAAAAACCCTCAGGAAAAAACTTGAAGTTCACTTATCCATTGACAAAATTTATTGATGTCAGTTTTAGTGTCGGCTCTATGTCAGGCAGGGTGACTTGTACGGATCACTTCTCTGTCATCTGTCGTCTGTTCTTCACGTTTCGATTTTGGTTATAGTTATTGGTCATTGAGTTAACCCTTTCCCTCATATAGACGCTTTCTGAAGCCTCTGCAGCAGACGGCTTTTTGAAAACAATAGTGACAAAAGAAGAAATTGCACAAAACGTGCAATTTCTCCTTTTGCCACAATGTTTTGCACTTTTTGTCATAGGTTATCCATTCAAATATGGAGATTTTCTATGTTTTGACAAAATACGTTCAAAGTCGTCTGCTTTAGAATTGTCGTATGAGGGAAAGGGTTAAAGCAGACGGTGCTTTAGAATTGTCGTATGAGGGAAAGGGTTAAAGCAGACGGCGTTTTGAAAACATAGTGACAAAAGAAGAAATTGCACAGAACGTGCAATTTCTCCTTTTGTCACAATGTTTTCCACTTTTAGTCACAGGTTATCCATGTGACAAAATACGTTCAAAGTCGTCTGCTGCAGAATTGTCGTATGAGGGAAAGGGTTAACGAGTGACAAATGTGTTCCTTCCTTATATTGTTTGTTTGGTGTATTACGCCACTTTCAGTAGTATGTTGGCAAAAATATGAAACATTTCTATAAACGAAAATACAATATTTGAATAGAGTTGAAAGCATTCTAATAAATTCATCTGTTGCAGATGTGTCAATATGGGTCTACCTTTGGGAAAGGGCATCCTCGGTACTCAGGCTTTCATAAAATATTTGATACCCTGAGCAAATTGCATCAAGCGGCTGCATTTCACCTCATAAATTATTCATGAGTACGAGATTTTTACATCCAATTTGTCCAGGGTATCATATATTTTATGAATAGGCTGGGTACCTAGGATGGGAAAAGGGTAACAGTGACATAATGAAGTATCAGTATCTGCAGATAAGTGCAAAATCAATGAGGGTCAAGTCCTGTAAAGCCTTTAAAGATTCAATTTGTTGTGTTCACTGTTGACAGAGGATTTATTTTTATTCAACACTTTCTACTCCGGAATGGGGGAAATCATTGCTTTAATTACCATTTCTCACTCATAGACACATGCAGCATACGACTGAAAATATCATCATAAGCAATTTCTCCATTTATCACAATGTTTTTAACTCTATTCAATAAGTATACTTTCATTTATAGAAAATGTTGAAATTTTTGACTAGATGTTTTCTTCAAAGTAGTCTGCTGCAGAATTGTCGAATATGGGAAAGGGTTATCCTTCACCAACACATAGTAAATCTGCAACAAATGACGAACACATCTAGGCAAAGATTAGGAAATATCCCTATCAAGCATTATCACCACTGATCTGTATTTTTGTGCAGACGAATCAAGAATGTCACTTTTTGCGACATTTCTGAAGCTTCTTAGGAATTTTTGTTTGTTTTGTTAATACCAAGCCAATTTAAAGGCAGATCTGAACCTTCACTTTTTACAAATGCCAACTTGTACCTATCGGCATGAATATACCCATTTATCCATTATTCTGTTTACTGTTAATTTCCTGTGTTTAAATTAACCCTTTTAATGCTGAATTTTAAAAAAGGACTTATCCAGTTTGTATTTGGAAGAGTCCATAGCCAAGTTTAGGAATATCAAGTTAAATTCTTAGTTGACCAACAAGATACAGCGGCTGGCTTGGTTTTATACTGGTAGCACAGGCTTCACATAATCAGTTCCATTTAACCCTTTCCCTCATACGACAATTCTGCAGCAGACGACTTTCAACGTATTTTGTCAAAACATAGAAAACCTCCATAATTGAATGGATAACCTATGACTAAAAGTGGAAAACATTGTGGCAAAGGGAGAAATTGCACGTTTTGTGCAATTTCTTCTTTTGTCACTATGTTTTCAAAAAGCCGTCTGCTGCAGAGGCGTCCGAAAGCGTTTATATGAGGGAAAGGGTTAAATGTAATATCAGGTAATGCATGGGTTAAAAGGTAAATCATACCCTGATACCTGTCAGGTTTTAGTGTGATCTATAAGGGTTCAAAATTTAGGTACCTATTTCCTGTTATTTGTTGGGTTTAATTGGTATGATATCATAATGGGTTTGGTTCCATGGTAGACTGATCATTGTGTTTGTTTGTTTGTTTGTTTGGAGTTTAACGCCGCTTTCAACAGCTTTGGTCATATCACGGCGGTCAGTGCACCTACCCATGTTTTCCTGGCTTTCTCACACCAGTACTTACACAACATTCTTTCGAAGCCACTGACTACTTTCTCACATAGATCAGAGGTGAGAGGCAATGGAAAACATCGCCCGAAAGAATGTCGCCGCAACCGGGTATCGAACCCGTGACCTCCAGATCACGAGTCAGATACGCTACCAATTGAGCTACCCGGCCGGGTCTGATCATTGTGATGTCAGGTGTCAAATTCATTTATAATCCTGGATTATATATCATATAAATTAATTTAATAGTTTTAAAAAGCATGCATAGTTAGAGTTTACAAAATAGTTTTTCTGGCCAGATAATAAAATAAACTTTATTGAGCCCCATCTAGATATTGGGGTCTTATTGACTCTCCTTAACCCTTTCCCTCAGACGACAATTCTACCGCAGACGACTTTGAACATATTTTGTCCAAAAAAAAGAAAATCTCTATAATTGAATGGATAACCAGTATGACTAAAAGTGGAAAACACGGTGACACGGTGACAAAAGGAGAAATTGCTCGTTTTGAGCAATTTCTTCTTTTGTCACTATGTTTTCAAAAATGTTTTCAAAAAGCCGTCTGCTGCAGAGACATCAGAAAGTGTCTATATGAGGGAAAGGGTTAACAGGATCATATAAAGCTAGTGGAGTTGAGAGTTCTAGTTTTTTGCCGAGAGATGAATCTAGGACGAAATTATTGTTTACCCTTTCCCACATACAAGAAATCTGCAACAGACGACTTTGAAAATATTTTGTTAAAAAACGGAAAATCTCTATAAATGAATGGATGACCAATGACTAAAAGATGGAAAACATTGAGGAAAAAGGAGAAATTGCTCATCATGAGCAATTTCTTCTATTGCCACAATGTTTTCAAAAGTCGTCTGCTTCAGAGGTGTCAGAAACTGTCTGTTTGAGGGAATAAAGACTCTGGTGAGACTGTGTGGATGCTGTACACAGATGCGTTAAGACCCCAAAGCACTGCTCTATTGTATTACAAATAGTATATTAAGCCTTTTACTTTTTATGACTCCTTTTGAGACTTCTCAAATAAAAAAATTCTCATAAAAAGAATGTCAAAGTTGTTAAGAGACTATTTACCACATCAATGATTCAAATGATTAAAGGAATAACTTGTTAATCAACCAAGTAATTTTTAGCCTAATTAATTAATCTGCCATGGGAATTTGTGGTCACATGTATTAGACTGTCAATTGGGTTTTGGTCCACCAAAATACATTTGATCATCTGAATAAAGTGATCAAGGTAGTCTTGGTCACTTGAATAATTCTGTCAATACGCTTTTGGTTGCCCAAAAACATCTGCCAATGGAATTATGGTCACCAAAAACATCTACCAATGGACTTAAGTTCACCAAAAACATATTTCGATTGGCTTTAGGTCACCAAAAACATCTACCAATGGACTTATGGTCACCAAAAATATCTAGCTACCAACAGGCTTATGGTCGCCAAAAACCATCTATCTATTGGCTTATGGTCACCAAAAACATCTACTAATTGGCTTATGGTCACCAAAAACATATTCCAATTGGCTTTAGGTCACCAAATACATCTACCAATGGGCTTATGGTCACCAAAAACATCTATCAATGGGCTTATGGTCACCAAAAACATCAACCAATTGGCCTCTGGTCACCAAACGCATCAACTAATTGGGCTATGGTCACTAAAAATATCAACCAATGGGTGTATGGTTACCCAAAACCATCTGCTGATTGGCTTATGGTCACCTGAATAAAGTCATTAAGTTTGTCTTGGTCACTTGAATAATTCTGTCAATGCGCTTTTGATTGCCCAAATGCATCTACCAATGGACTTATGATCACCAAAAACATTTTCCAATTGGCTTATGGTCATCAAAATCATCAACTAATGGACTTATGGTCACCAAAAACATCTACCAATGAATGGGCTTATGGTCATCAAAAACATCTACCAATGGATTCAAGGTCACCAAATACATCATCCAATTGGCTTATGGCTACCTTAAAACATCTACCGATTGGCCTATGGTCACCCAAAACATCAACCAATTGGCTTATGGTTTATGTCACCAAAAACCAAGCATAAACCAATGAACTTATGGTTACCAAAAACATCAACCAATGGACTTATGGTCACCTAAAAACATCAACCAATGGGCTTATGGTCACCTAAAAACATCTACCAATTGGCTTATGGTCACCAAAAAACATCTACCAACTGGCTTATTGTCACCAAATACATTAACTAATTGGCTTATGGTTACCTAAAAACATCTACCGATTGGCTTATGGTCACCAAAAACACACACCAATTTGCTTATGGTTACCAAAAACATCAACCAATTGGCTTATGGTCACCTGGATAAAATCATCAAGGTAGTCTTGGTCACTCAAATAATTATGTCAATGCGCTTTGGTTGCCAAATGCATCTACAAATGGACTTATGGTTACCAAACATATCTACCAATGGACTTATGGTTACCAAAAACATCTTCAAATTGGCTTATGGTCATCAGAATCATCAACCAATATACTTGTGGTCACCAAAAACATCTACCAATGTATGGGCTTACATATGGTCACCAAAAACATCTACAAATGGGGTATGGTCACCCAAAACACCTTTCAATTCTTTTAATTGGCTTATGGACACCCAAAACATCAACCAAAGGATTTTGGTCACCAAAAACATCTACCAATGGACTTATGCCAAAAACAAAACATCTTCAAATTGGTTTATGTTCACCCAAAACATCTACCAATGGGCTTATGGTCCCTAGAAACATCTACCAAATGGCTTATCAGGTCACCAATAAACATCTTCCATTTGGCATATGATCACCTTAAATTTAATATTTTAGTTCATGTTGCACAGCCAGGTTAACAGATTACCTTCTATGATATTTTATGTTACCATGTTCAAAATTGTGAGTTAATAAAATGTAACATAATTTTGAAAAGTTGAAAGCATTGTTGGAAAGGGCTAATTGCATCTGTTACCAGGAAGGGTTAGCTAATTACAGATGATCGCTTCATTTTGTTCACAAAAGACAGCTCTTCTATTCAAGATTGTTTGGTGACTTAAATTGATGAGGGTAACCAGTGGTGCAAACCTAAATGTAACCCTTTTCATCATGGCATCATATAACACAGCTTCAAAAGATGCCTTGAAAACAATATTAACCAAGTCAGAAACCTTTCCCGTATACAAACACTTTTGAGGTGTCTTCAGCAGGCAACTTTTGAAAACATTGTAGTTACTAGAGAATTTGCTCATAATGAATAAGGGAGATGCTTATATTGGCATATCAGGTTTATATGATAATGAATAATAAGGTTTATTAATCTGTTATCTTATTTTAATCTTTATTCCTATTCTAATCTATTCCCACTTCTTAACCCTTTCCCTCATACGACAATTCTGCAGCAGATGACTTTAAATATATTTTGTCAAAAAATAGAAAATCTCTATAATTGAATGGATAACCTATGACTAAAAGCGGAAAACATTGTGGCAAAAGGAGAAATTGCTTGTTTTGAGCAATTTCTTCTTTTGTCACAATGTTTTCAAAAAGCTGTCTGCTGCAGAGGCGTCGGAAAGAATTCAGTGAAATATTGTTTGGGAACTTAATAAAGTTTCAGCAAGAGATGGGGAATATTACCAGCTGATTTCAATTTAACCCTTACCTAGCCAATTCTAGGTGTATCAAGATAAATTTTTTATGTTGAGCATCAAACATTATAAGGCTGGTCATACAGCACAAATGCTCTGGCTGGCCATGGCTCTTTACTCAGGTGGCACAGGCTTCAAAAAAAATCTGTTCCAGCAGCGAAAGGAATCACTTTGTGGAAACATCTAGAAAATCTTATGGAAAGTCTCTGAAAATGAAGGTTACTGTTAAGAGTTAAATAAGTTGTGGCAAAAGGAAAAATTGCTTGTTTTGAGCAATTTCTTCTTTTTATGCCCCCGGAATCATAGATTCGGTGTGCATATAGTTTTTGGCCTGTCTGCACGTCTGTCTGCACGTCTGTCTGCACGTCTGTCTGTCTGCATGAAAAAAACTTTAACCTTGACCACTACTTTTGAACCATAACAGGTATGGCTACCATATTTCACATGTGTATTCCTTATGACATGACCTTTCTGTCAGTACCAACATTTTTGACCTTGCGACCTTGACCTTTGACCTAGATGTTGCCATTCTCGAAAAAAACTTTAACCTTGGCCATTACTTTTGAACCATAACAGGTACGGCTACCATATTTCACATGTTTATTCCTTGTGATATGACCTTTCTGTCAGTACGAACATTTTTGACCTTGCGACCTTGACCTTTGACCTAGATGTTGTCATTCTCGAAAAAAAACTTTAACCTTGGCCACTACTTTTGAACCATAACAGGTACGGCTACCATATTTCGCATGAGTATTCCTTGTGACATGACCTTTCTGTCAGTACCAACATTTTTGACCTTGCGACCTTGACCTTTGACCTAGATGTTGCCATTCTCGAAAAAAACTTTAACCTTCGCCATTTCTTTTGAACCATAACAGGTACGGCTACCATATTTCACATGAGTATTCCTTGTGACATGACCTTTCTGTCAGTACCAACATTTTTGACCTTGCGACCTTGACCTTTGACCTAGATGTTGCCATTCTAAAAAAAAACTTTAACCTTGACCACTACTTTTGAACCATAACAGGTACGGCTACCATATTTCACATCTTTATTCCTTGTGACATGACCTTTCTGTCAGTACCAACATTTTTGACCTTGCGACCTTGACCTTTGACCTAGATGTTGTCATTCTCGAAAAAAACTTTAACCTTGGCCATTACTTTTGAACCATAACAGGTACGGCTACCATATTTCACATGTGTATTCCTTGTGACATGACCTTTCTGTCAGTACCAACATTTTTGACCTTGCGACCTTGAACTTTGTCCTAGATGTTGCCATTCTAAAAAAAAACTTTAACCTTGACCACTACTTTTGAACCATAACAGGTACGGCTACCATATTTCACATGTGTATACCTCGTGACATGACCTTTCTGTCAGTACCAACAATTTTCACCTTGCGACCTTGACCTTTGACCTAGATGTTGCCATTCTCAAAAAAACCTTTAACCTTGATTACTACTTTTGAACCATAACAGGTACGGCTACCATATTTCACATGTGTATTCCTTGTGACATGACCTTTCTGTCAGTACCAACATTTTTGACCTGGCGACCTTGACCTTTGACCTAGATGTTGCCATTCGGGGGCATCAGTGTTTCACAAACACATCTTGTTTCACAATGTTTTCAAAAGTCGTCTGCTGCAGAGGTGTCAGAAAACATCTATAAGTGGGAAGTGGTTAAAGTACTTTGATAAATTCGCCTTAACCACAAAGTTTTCAAAAGTTGTCTGCTGCCAATGCTTCAAAATGTGCTGGAAGATAATTATGTCCTATAAAATGAAATTGGTCAATTACTCTTTTCTTCAGAGATTGGATGAATGAGAATAACAAGTATAGGGAAATGAGTTTAATATTTTGACAAACAGTCACTTCATCAAAGGAACAGAAAGATATTGTATTTCTGTGACCAGATATAATCTGCTATATAACATGTGCATCTGCAATGTAATAGATAACATTTTACCTGATGATGTATTTTTAACCTTTTCACGCTTAAAGACGGATTTTGATGCATCTGAAGCAGACAACTTTTGAACACTTTCTGGCAAAGGAGAAATGGTTCATAATGAACAATTACTCAATCCTTTTGCCACAATAATTCACAATAAAACTATGCAATAATTTTACTTTTAATTTTTTAAAAGGTATTTCATTTTTTGCCTATATGTTTTCAAATTTGGCTGCTGATTTATTTTATAATGGTAAAGGTTACACTGGTTGCTTCCAAAAGCTTACTGGAACCTTTGTAGGTGTCATTTTGATGAGGAAACAAGAACAATTGCTGAAAATGTTTTCCAATTGAAACTCCAGATGGAGATCAAATTTTTGAAATGTTGAAACTTCTGCAAATATTGCTGTAAGTGACAACAAGGTAAGTAATAAATAGTTCAAAACTATTTCGGCAGTAAATGTTGAAAGTCAATAAAATTCCCAAACTTTGGTTTACTAGTAAAATTGATGCAAAAAAATCAACATTTAGATGTTTATGGTACTGGAAAGTGAAATTATTACTCTAAAGCCACCCTGACACTGGCATGAATTTTGTCCCCGCAATGCCATGCAATGCGTCGTGCCGATCATTAAAGTATTTGTGAACGAGCGTGAGGAGTGTGTGAACGGTGCAGGGGTGGGTGCCATGTCGTAGAGAGAATTTTGAAATTTTCAAAAATTCGGCATGCATCAATTTTCATTGCCACTCGCACAAACTATGTGTGAAAACTGTGCGAACTGGGTGCTAACACTGCCAACGGTGCATGTCAATGCATGCAATCGACCACAGCTGGTCAAGGAATGAAGTTAGTTGTGAAACTACACACTATATATATATAGAGGGACAAAGCGTGACCAAAAATTGCCGTGACGACTTCACGCATGCGCGAAGTCGGCTTTGCAATGCGGGAAGACAGCGGTAACTATGCGTGTTATGCGTGACACTGCGGGACAATGCAGTACGGTAGACGCGAACAATGCACGAACAATACTTAACCTATGCGTAAACAAGTAGTGCCATTGCGTGTCAATGTGTGCCAATGTGGCCCATTTTAAGCCGCGCATTGCATAACTTATGCGAACAGGCCACAAACACGGCTTCAGGCTCCGCTGCGTAGCACCGAAATGGCACACCTTGCCACAACGCATTGCGTGGCATTGCGGTGACAAAATTCATGCCAGTGTCAGGGTGGCATTATTCTATCTCAGAATTATGTTTCTAATATTTCAAGACTATACTATCTTTAATCTAGAGTTCAGCACCTTTAACTGTTCATGTGTATTAGGAACAGATAAAGAGTTGATCAAGATGTTGTTGATATTTTCCTAAAACAAGATAATTACTGTAAGTACAAGACTTGATGATCCTTGTAGAATCTGTTTTAACAACCATTTCACCACTTGAATCATGTTTGTGTGTGTGTATAAACATCAATTATACTTATCTTCCTGTTTCTTTAACCCTTTCCAACATACAGACACTTTTTGATGCCTTTGCAGCCGACGACTTTGAAAATTATTGTGGCAAGAGGATAAGTTGTTCATTATGAGCAATTTCTCCTTCTACCACAATGTTTTCAACTTTGTTCAATAATTTTTCTTTCTTCCTTTTCAATATTTCTGACTTATGTTTTTAAAGTTGTCTGCTGAAGATTTGTTGTATGTGGAAAAGGTAAACAGTACACATCTGTAAAACAAAATGACTTAATAGCTCATAGTTTCATCAATGGTTTCTGCACTGTCAACCACAATAAATATCTTTCTTTTCTTTTGAAATATTTGACCTTTCGAACACTTTAATCATGTAAAAGGTCCCAAAATGCATTATGATCACGCTACCTATGAAAGGATCAAAGCTTACATGGGCTTTAATTACAGATCATTGTGAGATCATGGTTTAGTAAGAATATGATTGTTAACCCTTTCCCACATACAGATACATTTTAAATAATCTGCTGCAGTTGTCTTTTGAAACATTGTGGCAAAAAGAGAAATTTCCCATATTGCTCAATTTCTCCTTTTGTGACAATGTTTTCAACCCTATTCAATGATTATTCTTAAATCTATAGAGCTTTTTTATGTGCTTGCCTAGATGTTTTCAAAGTCGTCTGCTGCATATTTGTTGTATGTGGATGATTTAGACAAAATATTACTCATATTAACCCTTCCCCACATACACCAAATCTACAGTAGACAAATTTGAAAACATGGAGTTAAAATATGGATAATATAAATAAATCAAAACAGATTTTGTCAAATGGAGAAATCACTCCTTTTGTCAATATTTTTTCAACATTTGCCTGCTCCAGATGAGTCAAAACGCATCTATATGTTGGAAAGGGTTAAGCTTGTTTTCCATGCAATGGTTCCAACTGTTTCTCACATAAATATTGTCTTTTATCTTGATTTTCTGTCACACCATTCTATTAAATTGTACTCGGGAGCGCCCCTATAAGAGAGGATGTGAAGTAATTGGGGAAAGATTACCTCAACGCAAGGTAAATTGCCCTATTTAGCCATAGCATAATTGGTACCTGTAGGTGTCGCACGCCAAAACCCTTTGCCAATGTTTAACGCAAAACCTGATACAATAGACTTTTGAGACCCCTGAAGCAGACTACTTCTTAACCCTTTCCCACATGTGGAGGCTTTCCGATGCCTTGGCAGAAGACGACGTTTGAAAACATTGTGACTAAAGAAGAAATTACTTGTTTTGAGCAATTTTTTCTTTTGCCACAATGTTTTCAACTCTTTTTAATAATTAAACCCTTATTTATGGTAATTTGTCATGTCTTTTGCAATATGTTTTGGAAGTTGTCTTCTGCAGATTTGATGTATGTAGGAAGGGTTAAAAATCTTTAGGAAAAGGAGACATTAATTTTGTCAAATAATATCAAAATATAATATCAAAAGTATATAACTATCAATTTACCAGATGAATAATGTTTTCCTGATTTCCTCCAACAGACAACTGTGTAAAAAAAAGTTAGAAATAGCTTTCTTCTGATGTGGAGGAAATCAGGAAATATATAAAAATATGCTTAACCCTTTCCCACATACAATGAATTTGCAGCAGACGTCTTTGAAATATTTTTGACAAAAATAGTAGTATTTCTATAACTGATAGTTTAATTATTGAAAAAGTTGAAAATGTTGTGGCAATAACAAGAAATTGCTTGTTTTGAGCAATTTCCCCTTTTGTCACAATGTTTTCAAAAGTTGTATGTTGAAAAATCGTCAGAAAGCATCTTTATGTGGGAAAGGGTTATGATCAGAAAGCACAAATTTTGTTTTTGCCAAAGAATATTGTATAAAAACTGTTGAGAAATATTTCAGCAGCTGAAGATGGCATTAGGATGATGATTGTGTTAAACTTGGTGTGTCATTAAATTTTGGCTTTAAATGGAAGAAGGGTGGTTAAATAGTTTTGTCAAAGTAGTTTTGTCATCTTAAACATTTCAAATGTTAGATCTGTTGTTGACGAATGATTTACTGCTTTAGATTTGACAATGTTTAGAAAGACTAAATATATGGACGTTACAGTATGGTACAAAGTGACAATAGCTCAACAAATTGCTAGTTAAACAGACTTTTTGAAATCTTTTCTGTTCATGATTGCTGCTTTCCGACAATTTTCTTATTGTAAAGATGGAAACGATGTGTGCAGTCAGGAAACTGAAAATCTTTCTAAACCCTCCCTTTCCCACATACAGCAAATGTGCAGCAGACGACCTTGAAATCATATGAGACTCAACAATAATATGAAAAATCTCCCTAAATGAATAATAATTATTTAGAAGACATACTCATTGAATATTGTTGAAAACATTGTGTCAAAAGGAGAAATTGCTTGTTTTGAGCAATTTCTTCTTTTGACACAAAGTTTTCAAAAGTCTTCTGCTGCTGAGGCGTTAGAATGCGTCTACAAGTGGTTATATAATGGTAAAAAAATGGAAACACATTTTTACACGATTGTGTTTCCAAACCAACATGCAAACTTAAATTACTTATACATTAACCCTATCTCACTTTGAACGAATTCTGCAGCAGACAACTTGAAAACATACAGGAATCCGCTGTGGTTAGCGTCCGGGATTTCGAAACCGGGTGTCCCGGGTTTGATCCCCAGTCACGGCACCTCGGTCATGGTGGAGTGCCCTTGGAAGGCACATTAACTATCCTAGTACTGGTTTGTTTACCCATGGATCATGAATAAGTGAACTGTCGCCGGGATATAACTGAAATAATGTTGAAAGCGGCGTAAAATCCCAATAATGTGTAAACATACCTGCTTTGAATTGTTGTATTTTAAAAATCTATGAGTTCAATATAGTAACATTGGAAGTTATATTATGATACAGTTTTGAAAACATTGTGTGGAAAGGAAAGCATTACTTGTAATGTCTCTTTTTCTACAATGTGTTCATAATTTGTCTTCATTAAAGATGTTTAATGACGTCTCTACCTGATGGAGTGATTTTAGTGTGGAGGGTCATTTTTTGGTATGAAAGGGCATGTTTATTACAGTTGTCCAAAACTTTGACCAAACAAATATTTTTTGACTCGTTCATAGTCACAGTTGTCAGGGCATGTGTGGTGGAGTGGCGACATCTGGTCACCTTAATTGTGACTGATGCTTGATATATGCAGATTGTCATGCACTTTATAAAATCAGCTGCAATTTGAGGGGGGTTTTCAAACAATTTGGCTTAACCATTTAAATATTCAAAAAGGTATTATGCTTTGAAGGGAAAAACAAGATCAGAGGAAAACTGAAGTACAATTGGAAAATGTGTAGTATTATTTTGATACAGAGTTGAAAGAATATAAATCATATACAAGTAAATTTACTTGTTTTCATACATCCTTCTTCAGATAGGGCATTTTCCAACTCCTGCAGACAGGGTCCTAAAAAAAAACTGTCCTTTCTCTAACTGATGAAATCTTTATCCAATCTAACAATTTCCTGCCAGATCACATTAGACATTCCAGAGTTATGGCCCCTTAATTTGTGAAATAAGGCCAATCTCCTTCTTGAATTAACTTTATCATACCATCACCATACTTGAATGCGAATCTTACAGGAAGTGATAAAGAAATGGAAATGATTTTGGGCCACGTTTGATTGCAAGCCAGATCGCCCAAGACATAGAACTATGACCCCTTGGATGTGTGTATATTGTGACAGTTTGGTGCTCCTGTTCCACAATGTTTTTTAAAAATGGTCTGTTTCACGAAGATGGTACACACATCTTATTTTGTTGTTGATGGTTCAAGGTTTTCAATCGTCTTTACGTGCAATACCTGTAAATAAGGGACATTGTCCTCTTTTGCTGATACTGACACATTTTGATGTCTTAACAACACAATTTATGTGTGGGAAAAAAATTGGAACAGGAGAAATATTATGTGCCGCTTTTCAATAATGTTTTCATATCATCACAAAATTAGGGTCCATTTTTCAGATGGTATTATTTTTACTTTGATGATTTTATTGCTGAAAAAACTTAACCCTTTCCAACATACAACAAATCTGCAGCAGACTACTTTGAAAACAGATTGATAAAGACTTGCGAGATCTCCATAATTGAGAGTTTAATTATTAAATATGAGTTGAAAACATAATGTAGCAAAAGTAGAAATTGCTCATTAAGAGCAATTTCTTATTTTGTCACAATGTTTTCAAACATCTTCTGCTGCAGAGGTATCAGAAAGCATCTATATTAGGGAAAGTGTTAACAACTAAATCCCGGAAAATCAATCGTACCCGGTCCAGTTATCCATTATCAGAGCTCTAGATAAGAATAGAGTATTTCACATCCCCAAATCCTTATTTGACCCTCAAACCCTATGCTATGGGTACTCAAAAGAACAGTCTCGCAGTGAGACGATTCTTTTGAGAACCCACAACATAGGGTTTTGTGGAGTCATAAGTGAGGTATATATGGTAAAAGACCAGTTCTCTCCTACTTCCTACTTATCTAGTTCACTGCATGATTATATATAGCCTTGAGTTTTATGAGTTTAGTTTCGGCTTCACACGAAAAATCTGTTTCCAGCTTGAGTCGAGTAGACCAGTTATCTGGTCGAAATATGATTTAGTTTTTATCAGATAACCTACCTTACTTCCAGCTGATTTCCTGTGAAAATTATTAGAGATGATTGTAGATAAATATCATTTAACCAGTTACCGGATATCTATAAGATAGACTCTTTCAATTTGAGAGCAGCAGAAGGAAAATCATGAACCATTTTGACATGAAAGTCATATTCTGAAGCAGACGGCTTTTTGAAAACATAGTGACAAAAGAAGAAATTGCACAAAACGTGCAATTTCTCCTTTTGCCACAATGTTTTCCACTTTTTGTCATAGGTTATCCATTCAATTATGGAGATTTTCTATTTTTTGACAAAATACGTTCAAAGTCGTCTGCTGCAGAATTGCTGTATGGGAGAAAGGGTTAAAAGAATGTGGGGATAGAGTATACCTACCCTGCCAACAAAATTGAGTTGGTTATTATACATATAATAAATTATCACCCTATCTGTCCATCCGTCCCTCTATAGACAAAATGGTTTCCGGACTGAAAATCGTTCATATTTCATGCTTGGTTAATGATACTTCTCACTTGTAATGAGGATTCTTATTGATTTGGGGGTCAATGTGATTTTGATTTAAAGAAGATACCTACTGATTTGTGGGTCAAAAGATCAAGTCACAATGTAGACTTCTGTGAAAATTATTTCCAGGCTGTAATTCATCTATCTTTCAAGCTAGGATGATTATATTTCATGCATGTGATGATGATGATGATGCAATTGTAGATTGGTTAGCATTTTAGAATAAAAGGTCAAGGTCTCAATGAAGAAATCTGAAAATGATCTCCAGGCTGTAATTCATCAATCTTCCAAGCTAGGATGATGAATATTATTTCATACATGTAATAACAGTGATCCTAGTAAAATCCCTTTTGATTATCCGGATCAATAGGTCAAAGGTCTGGGTAAAGTTTACTTTTGTGGCAGCAGGGGGCAAATGGCTTCAGTGTGCTGTTAAAAATCTATACAGTGCTCTCAGTGCAACACCATTTTGCCAAGGCAATTGTTCCCGGGTCTTGTCTAGGGCTCAACCTGTATTCTACTTTCATATCATCAGTGACTTCTCTTCCTATGCATTCTGGGTTGCTTATATGTAGTATTACATCTACGTATGTGTCAGGATAACAGTTAGACTGTTTAATAACCTAGGAAACACTGTCGAGAGTGGTATAAAATACCAGAGATCTAGATAATGCGATTGTTTTCATGTTTCAAAAGCTTTATTTGATGATTCTTTTGAGTACCCACAACAAATGATTTGGTTGAGTAATGAGAGAGACATTGTTGGGAAAAGACCAGTTCACTCCCCCTTTTCTAGTCCTCTGAAATACCATCCTAATGAAAACCTTTTAAAAGTCTACCACAACACTCACAATTCAATTAACATCCGAGTCTTTTGAACATTTTGTGAAGACAAAAACATAGACACAGTCTGATCAGGATCGACATAGTTTGCCATTAACCTTTTCCCATATACAACAAATATTCAGCAGACAATTGCCAACATATGGAAAATGTCCATAAATGAAATTATAGTTATAGATTAGAGTTGAAATCACTATGGCAAAAGGAGAAATTGTGCAATGGGTATGAGCAATTTCTCCTTTTGACGCCATGTTTTCAAATGTCATCTGCTGCAGATGTTTCATGAGGTGTCTTTTTGTGGGAAAGCGTTTATTCCAGGATTATAACTGCTTTAATGTTGGAAAATGTTCACTCAGACATCTGACCCCTGTGCAGTTTTAGATCAGTCCATTCATTATGAATGAGTTATTCAATTCTTTATTACTAAATTTGACTTGGCGCCTTACAACATACAAACACTTTCTAACGCCTCTACAGCGACGACTTTTGAAAACGTTGTGGCAATGAGCAATTTCACCTTATGCAACAATGTTTTCAACTTATAAAAAAAATTGTCCTTTAATTTTATATAATTTTTCCTATTTAAGCCTGGATGTTTTCAAAGTCGTCTATCGCATATTAGCTGTTTGTGGGAAACTATGTAGACCCTCATCAGACTGAATGCAGAGAATTATCTGGATCTACATTGATTAAAAGATTTAAAGGTCTATAATAATTTCCGACATAGAAGCTCATGAAGTATTGTATGTTATAATCCTGACTTCATTGTTTATAAAACTAGTTGATGGAGTTTTAATGATGAGGAAAACAAGAAATATCTTTAAAAAAGATAAACGGCGATCAATATGAGAAAACACTAAGAAATGGAACATGCGCATATTATTTGACTTGAATATCAGAAAGGTTCTATGTATTTACCAAAGGCTAATCGGCCATCTCCATCCAGCTTCAGTTTCTATAACTTCATCTTATTAGTGCCTCTCGTAGGATCGCCAACTTAAATATGAACCAATCAAAACATTTCATTTCCTTTATTTCTTCGACATTATTCATTAAATACAACATTTGATTGGTCTACAATCTAGATCATTTGTTTAACATCTAGGTCAAAACTGAGGTTAAACAGCAATAGCAGAAAAAGTCCTTCCTCTATGAAGATAGCAAACATGTTAACCATTTTTCTCATACAGTTAATTTTTGACACCAGTTCAACTTATGATAACACAGAGTAATAGATAAGGTTCGTTTTATCGTTTTAACGAATTCATTTTCAAGAAAAACGAATTGAAATTAAAATTACATCGTTTAAAAACTAATTGAAAAATCAAAAAACGAATTGCAATGAAATGTAGGTCGTAGTCAAACTAAGCTTAGTAATAGGACAAAGTATCGTATTTAAAACATTTACAATTAAGCCCTGGAAAACCTACAAACTATCTGAGTTTCGTAATTTTCGTTCTCGAGAATCAACTTCCGGTGAAAGCGATTTTCACGGATTGGCTTTTTTTCCACAATCACCCATCCGGTGTGTATATAAAAAACCTACTTCCGGTGTAAAAATGTCGACTGCTAAGAGAGGCCGAGTTCGCAAATGTGAAAACTTGAACTTGCCAAGCATTCTAGGGTTTGTTACCAGAAAGGAGCCATCGGCAAATGAAGTCGCCGAGGGTATTATAGGTGAAATAGTATCGACGGTGATTGCGAGAGCGGAAAAACGAACTGAAAAGCATCGGGGCGATTCCGTTTCTGAAAAACAGTTTGTTTCATGGAAAAGGGATTTTCACTGGCTGCAAGTCGAAGGATCAGGGGTTGAAACTCGTTTGAAATGTAATATTTGTATCTCGGGTAATGTTGCTACAGTTTGGGCTAGAGGTGGGTCGTGTAACATCCAAAGAGACACAATTGTAAAGCATAATAAAAGTGCTGAGCACAATGAAGCTGAAAAGAAAATGGTTTTTTCTCGTGCTGTTGCGTCTGCCGCCTGTGAGGAGGAAGATTCTGGTGAACAGATAAATGTGGATGATGATGACATTAAACTGTTCAGGACTGTTTTTTGTGCAGCATGTGAGGAGATGCCATCTGGGAAGGTAAATAAATTGCTTGAACTTCAGAGACTAAATGGTGTCCAAATAAAGTATAACAATCTAAGTTGGGATACAGTGTCAGAAATTCAAGGATGCATTAAGACTGTGTTTCAAAGAGACTTAGTGGCAGATCTTTTGGAGTCAGGTGTGTATTCTATAATGCTTGATGAGAGTACTGACTTAACTGTACAGAAACACTTGTCAATTTGTGTAAGATTTGTAAAGTCTGGAGAACCTATGACAAAATTTCTAGGAAATATTCACATTAAAAATGGGAAGGCTCACACTATAGTTCAAGAAGTGATGTCATTTCTAGAAGCACAGGGACTTGATCTAGGTAGGATTGTTTCTTTGGCCACAGATGGTGCTGCAGTCATGATGGGCAAAAAAACAGGTGTTGGTGTGCAGCTACGGTCCAAAGTGTCTCCATTTATGTTACAGACACATTGTATTGCACATAGACTTAACCTTGCCGTAAGTGATTCTATGAAGAAAAACAAAACCCTTGATAAGTTTAAGGAAATGTTCAGTGGTCTGTACCATTTTATGAGTAACTCAAGTAATCGAGTGGAGCGGCTGAAAGAAATGCAGACAGTGTTAGGAGAACCAGAACTGACTATAAAAGAACCCTATAGTGTGAGGTGGCTAGGATTGAAACATGCAGTTCAGGCTGTTTTTGAGTCATATAGTTCCATCTTGGCTACCCTTTCAAGCTTTGCAGAAGAGTCCTCTTCAGCAAAAGGTCTCTTTAAATATTTTTCTGACTATAAAACAGTGCTGCTCGTTTCCCTGATGCTAGATGTGCATGTGTGTTTAGGCATTTTCAGCCAGCAATTACAACAACAAAATTTATGCTTTAGCCAGATACAACCACTGCTTGATGGTACACTGGGACAACTTAATCACTTAGAGTCTAGTGATGGTCAATATCTGAAAGCAATGAAACAATGTATTGAAATAAAGGATGAAGATTCCAAAAGATTTGCCTATCTGGATGGGGAAAAACTTTTAAGGTTTTGTGAGAAAAGTGACAAGGATTTTTCATCTTTGAGGATAGAGTATTTGACTAAAGTACATAAAAATATCAAACAAAGACTGAGAAAACAGGACAGTGAAATGTTCAGAGATTTAAGTTTGGTGCTTGAACCTTCAGTGTGTAGTGTATCAAGTGAAGCAGAAACACTAGACTCTTTGGAGAAAGTTGGCCTGATGTATGGAGAAGACAAAGAGGTGAAAATAGTACATGGAGATCTTCAGGTTGAAGGGATGAATGAAGAAACAAAAGTGGTGCAGAAACTGTTGGACAGGACAAATCTCACACAGCAGTGGCCAAGTATGAAGGGCATGTTGCTTGGTTCATATAAGAACTATTCACTCCAGAATCTTTGTAAGAGGGTCATCTTAATGCATCCAGACTTGACAGAATTTGTGAAGCTATGCAAGATAGCATTGTGCTTCTCAATAACCAGTGTGGAGTGCGAAAGGAGTTTTAGCACACAGAATCGCCTTAAGAATAAATACAGGGCATCTATTAAATCAGAAAATCTAGACACACTGATATCCATTACCATGAGCAAGCAGGACATTTCAACTTTCAATCCCATCAAAGCTGTTCAGTTATGGTTGAGTAAGAAAAAAAGGAGGAAAGCCAGACTTTGCCAGGTATACAAACCAAGGGCAAAAAAAGTTTGTTAAAATAAGTGACTAAGACTTACATTACATGTATATAGAAAGTTAAAAGTTTAACAGTTGACAGTTACACAATTTACAGTTTTTTAAAAGTTGGAACACAAAAATAAAATCAAAAGCTAAAGCTAATGTCATACAGAAAGGTCACTTAGGGAAAACAGGTAAGTTTTATCAGAAAACTGTTCAATTATTGACATGATTATAAAATAATAAAATCTGACTTTCAGGATTTGAAAAATAGAAAAAACTAATTGATACCTTTTGGCTGTATAAAAAAACTAATTGCTCGAAAAAACTTGTAGTGAAAACTATTTGATTCAAAAAATTATCTGTAGCTCTGATAACATTTTCAGGGAAAAAAAGAGATTGCTCAAAAGGAACAGGTAAAAAAAGGTAGTTGGAATGGGAGTGGTTTCCCCCATGGTTAGGCTCCCATTTCTGTATAATCTGATGATCTGATGTGTATATGTTTTACATACATTACCATCAACCACTTGTATTTAGTCTTTGATGTTCTAAACACTTAGAAACAGAACAGACTAATCCACCGAAGACTACTCCACAGAAATTACCCCTCTCCCACATGCAGACACATTTTGATCGAGTCCACAGCAGCCGTCTTTACAAATCATATAGAGCAATTTCCCCCTTTGCCACAATGGTTTCAACTTTTTTCAAAACATATGACTTCTAAGCTATAAATAATGATCTTCCGATCTTTTTTCATAGATGTATTTACAGTCATCTGTTGCAGATTTGTTCTGTATATGCTATAAAGGTTTATATACCCTACCATTATGTGGGGCTCATTGAGATTTGTCTGGCTTAAAAGCATTATATTAACCTTATCAACATCCTTTCAGCAGCTGTTTGTAAAAAAACATTGGAAAAAGAAGAATTTGCCCATGATAATCTAATTCTTCTTCACAATGTTTTCTCAAATGTTTCAAAAGATCAGGGCTCATTTCTTTATAATCCCTTTCCAACATACAACATATCTGCGGCAGACGACTTTAAAAACGTCTAGGCAAAAGCACAGAAAATCCCTTTAAATGACAAAAACAATAATTTAATAGAGTTGAATACATGGTGACAAAAGGTGCTCAAAACGAGCAATTTCTTCTTTTGTCTCAATGTTTTCAAAAAGCCCTCTGCTGCAGAGGTGTCAGAAATCGTTTATATGAGGGAAAGGGTTAACCCTTTACCAATTGCAGACAACTTTCAAAAACAAATATCTGTTTGCTACAATGTTTTCATCTCAATTCACTAATTATGCTTTCATAAATGGAATTGAGTGTGTTGCATTTTGTCAAGCTGTTTCAAAGTTTTCTGCTGCAGATTTGTTTCATGTGGGAAAGGTTTAATACAATTATAGATAAAATATATCACTTTAACCCTTTCCCACATACAACTAATCTGCAGCAGACAACTTTAAAACTATTTAGACTAAAAATTGGAATATCTCTGTAAATGAAAATATAATTTGATGCAAGAAGTTGAAAACATTGTGGCAAATGGGGAAATTGCTCATCATAAGCGATTTCTCCTTTTGTCACAATGTTTTCAAAAGTTGTCTGCTGCATAGGCGTCAAAAAGCGTTCATATGTGGGAAAGGGTTAAATGCAGTTGGTTCAGTTTTGTTCATTTTGCATCTTCCACTCCTAATTTTCTAACCCTCCAGCATGTAATAGAATTGCTTGGAAAGTATGTTATGTGGATAACTGGTTTCAGAAAGCTAGGAAACATATGAGTAGGTGAACTGGCCGCCGTGTTATGACTGAAAAATTGTTGTGAAACAGCGTTTAGCCCCCAATCAATCAATCAATATTTAGCAATAATTAAGTCAATGATTTTTATGTCAAAAATACGTTACCAGTCATTTAATACCTGATATATAAGCCCCTATCACTTAACTCATCCAGAAAATTGATCGCGCCCAGCGTATCCCTCACGTCCGTGTGATATACACGGCTGCCGGCAAGCACCGGCCTACGTGACCCACGTGCCACTTTTAATTTCCTGGACACACCATCTTGACGGCTAAGTTATTTATTTATTTATAAATTAATTTCTTTGTCTTTTTAAGGCGTTTTCGTCTTAAGCAAGTTTGCTCATTCAGTCCCGAATCTGTATAAAACATTAAGCTAATTTAAATTGTGAAAATTATTGTTTGTTTTATATGTTTATTTTGTACACAACAAATTGAAAGTCACGGTGGTTTACCCCACCCACTATTTCAATCACATCGTCGAGTGCGGATTCCGATTATTGTTTGTTTTCAACATCCTTGTTTCCCCTCCTCGTTAGAGGTATCAATTATTGTTATCATCTTCTTGTGTATGATATGTTTGTTGTATATTTATTGAATTAAATTTATGGAAAGATTTTGTGAAAAAATATTTTCATTAGGTACGTCCATAGTAAACTAGAAAATAAAAAGTAGAAAAAAAAATTTAAATTTTGTTTGTTTGTTTTTTGGTGTTTATTTCATATATTATTCTGTAAATAACTATGCCGAAAGGTGATCAGAGGCGTGGAACATGCGGCCATATAGTAGCTACATGGGACACTCACCTCGCCTGTCTAAATTGCACTTCGTGCACACAGGAATCACCCTGTGAAATCTGCAGTTCCTGGACCGCTTCCGTTTGGAATTTGGCTGGGAAAAGGAGATTGTACAGAGACCGGAAGAAGAAGGTAAGTAAAAAACAAAAAGTGCTGAGTTCTTCTAGCGGTGAGGAGTTTGAAGGGTTTTCAGACTCCGAGATTGTGGCGAGTGTGCAGAAGGTTACGGCTGTTCCTTCTACACTCGTCACAGGACGCTCTTTCTTCGGCTGGCTCTGCAAAGGGCAGGAAAGAGCGACTGGCAGAAGGGTTTGGAGTTAGTACTGCGGAGAAACGGGGGTCTGTGGACCATTTCTCTTACGGAAAACAACATTCTCTGATGCCAGGTGTTGGGGCTAATCCTTCGGGTGAAGCAACAGGCCTTTCTCAGGGAAACCTGGCAGATTGGCCGATTCCAACACAACCCTCTGTGGTTTATGAGTCTTCGGATTCATTCAGAGGTCCAAAGAATCATGCCTACGGGCGGAAATTTTTGGAGACAAATGTTGGGATAACGTCTAACGTTCTTAACATAGGTCAACTGGGTAATGCTTTCGAGCAGAACCCTTATGACTCCGGGAAAACGGTCACCGGGCAACCGGACACCGGGACACCGGACAACCGGGTAGTCATATTGTCACCGGGTTTTTGGCAACCGGGCATGAGTCAACCGGGTACCGGGCAACCAGGTACAGGAGGACAAATGTCTGGACAGCATGTTCGATGGGATAATAATTATCCTTCCGTCAATAGACAACCAGACATGCTGTCAGATAGCCACGGTATGCGAGACGCCGGTCATCCGGGTTTTGTTTTACCTGGCACCGGGCAACCGGGCACCAGTCAACCAGGCACCGGGCAACCGGGTAACGGTGGACCAGGTCTCGGGCAACATCAACATTTTGATACAGGCTATCATTCGTTTGCCGGACATCCGGGTATGTTGTTTAATAGTTACGGTAAACCGGTCCCCGGTCAACCGTACCCCGGACAGCACCCACTTCTGCACCCACTTCTGTAACGGTTAATTCCAAGTTACTCGAGAAGTGGGAGGCCAGAGCTAGGTTGGGTGTTATGGTTTCTTCTCATGATGATCATTTCGCTATAGCTCTGGCCCAATTGTTAAAAGAGGAGAATGTCTCTAGCAGAGGTGCTAACAGAATTTTGGAAGCTTTTGATACGGGCAATAGGCATCTCATGGCTCTGAATCTTCAGAACGCCACAGAGATGCTGTCCGCAAGGAGAGATGCGGCTTTAGCCAAATCCTCCTTGCTGCTTCAAGAAAGCAAGGACAAACTGAGAGCTGCTCCTCTAGCTTCCGATCTCCTCTTCAGTGGAAGAATAGCTGTGGTGACTGTTTCTGATTCATCAGAACAGTCCAGACGCCTCTCGGCGAATGCAGCTAATGCTTTTGCACAGAGCCAGAAGCGCTCGGCGCCATCTGGAAAAGGGGGTAAGGCTAGGAAACCTCCCCATGCCAAGAAGCAAAAGCAGGATGTTAAGGCCTTTGCGCCAAAACAACCGCCTTCCACAGGCCAAAAGTCTGCAAAACCAAAGCCCCACTTTCAAGCGGGAGCTAAGAGGCATACTTCTAAGCGCAGCTCTCTCCCTAGGCCGCAGCCCTAGGGATGCGCACCTCTCTATGATCTTCCCAAGGCCGGAGATAGCAGTCGGGGGCCGCTTGTCGCATTTCATAGAGGAATGGGAATGTATAACGGAGGATCGTTGGATCTTGTCTGTGATACGGGAAGGGTACTTAATTCCCTTTGTTTCCCCACCTCCTCTGACAAGCGTGCCGATCGATATGTCATCACGCCATCCGGCCATGTCAGAAGTGATTTCATCACTTCTGAAAAAGAAGGCTATAGAGAGGGTTCTCAACCCCAATTCTCGGGGTTTCTACAGCCGTCTATTTCTTGTTCCGAAGAAAGACGGTCGGTGGAGACCGGTAATAGACTTATCAGCTCTAAATCTATTGATACCGGTCGAGAAATTCAAGATGGAGTCGGCCCGCTCCATCAGAACAGCTATCCGGAAAGACGACTGGGCGGTCTCTCTAGACCTCACAGACGCATATTACCACATTCTGATCGCTTCCTCGTCGAGGAAATACCTTCGGTTTGTGGTAGAGGGAGAAGTTTTCCAATTTGTGGCACTTCCCTTCGGCCTCAAGTCCGCACCGCGAGTATTTACCAAGGTAATCAATGCTGTGGGAGCCTTTCTGCGTATGCAGGGCCCACAGCTCCTACAATACTTCGACGACTGGTTTCTTCACAGAGCAAATCGTTTGAATTTAATTCACGATCTGTCTCTAGCCTGGCGGACCATTCTGCGATTGGGTCTTCTACCCAACAAGCAGAAATCGGACTTGATTCCGTCAAAGAGGTTTACGTTCGTGGGAATGACTTTCTCACCGACCTAGCGGTGATTCGAGTTCCCTCGGACAGAGTCGATTCTCTTTGCAAGAAAATTAGACTCACCCTGGATCAGGTTTCGGTAACAGCCCGATCCATGCTGTCACTTCTGGGTTCCCTAAGTGCAGCAGCCGACCTAGTCAGTCTAGGCAGGCTCCACATGCGACCCCTTCAGTATCTTTTTCTGTCCCTGTGGCGTCCATCTGTGGATTCACTGGAACAGGAGATAGCTCTGACGGTTTTCTTCAAGTCACACCTTCGGTGGTGGCTGGATCCGTTAATCTATCTACAAGGGGTGCCCTTGCTCACTCCACCTCCGGATCTGTACCTTTTTACAGATGCCAGTGCTGTGGGTTGGGGAGCTCATTTAGAGCCACAGGGCTTAACAGCCCAGGGCATGTGGACAGCGGAGGAAAGGTGTTTGCACATAAACAACTTAGAGCTGAGGGCGGTCCTGTTACCCCTTAATCAATTCTCTGCCTCCGTTGCAAACAAAACTGTTTTGTTGTCGACGGACAACACTACTGTTGTTTCCTACATTCGCAGGCAAGGAGGAACGCACTCCCACCTTCTCTTTCTGGAGACGTGGAAGTTGCTCCTTTGGTGCCGGGCGGCGTCGTTGGTAATATTAGTAAAACACGTTCCCGGTCACCTAAATGTTTTAGCAGACAGTTTATCCCGCCAGAACATGATTCTACCGGCGGAATGGACTCTGAACCAGAGTGTGGTAAACTCTGTGTTCATGCAGATCGGAACACCTCTGGTGGATCTTTTCGCCACCAGAGCCAATCATCGGCTTCCACTCTATGTGTCGCCAATGTACGATCCTGCAGCTTGGGCAGTGGACGCACTGACCCTCGATTGGAACCGTCTATTCGGGTATTCGGGTATTCTCCCCGTTCATTCTAGTCCCAATCGTACTTCAGAAAGTACTACGCTCTCAACATTGCAGAATACTGTTGATAGCACCATTCTGGCCCCAGAGATTGTGGTTCAACGATCTCCTGGCCTGCCTCTCGGCACAACCGGTACGTCTTCCTCTTCAAGACGACCTTCTGTTTCAGCAACCGGGTCGGCGTCTTCATCCCAACCCGGCAATGCTACACCTTCACGTTTGGAGTTTATCAAGCATTCAATCCGAGAGAGAAGCTTTTCTGTCAAAGTTGCCTCTCGCATCGCAGAATCAAGGAGACAGTCCACTAGAATTGTCTATGATTCGAAGTGGGCGATCTTCTCAGATTGGTGTGGTGCAAGATCGGTCAATCATGAGTGTCCCTCTATAACTCAGATTGCCGATTTTCTTCTTTTCCTCTTTGAGGAAAAGCATCTGGCTGTTAGTACGGTTAAAGGATACCGCTCTATGCTATCGAATACTCTTAAGTTCAAAGGGGGAGAGAGCATTGGTTCAAATCCATTTCTCTCTGAACTTATACGTTCTTTCGAGCTAGATAAACCTATTTCCAGGAGTTTAACTCCAAAATGGGATTTATCTTGTGTTCTTAGGTCACTTACGAAAGCTCCCTATGAGCATCTTGCGTCTGCGTCTATTAAGTTCTTGACTTACAAGACAGTGTTTCTACTCGCTTTTGCGACCGCTAGGCGTAGAAGTGAGTTACACGCACTATCTGTAGAGTCGGGGTACGCCAGGTTCAATGAATCCGACGGCTCCTTCACACTACTTTGTCAGCCTGGTTTTCTGGCAAAGAATCAGTTACCGTCGGTTCTTCCGGAAACCATTACAGTTCCCAGTCTCTCTGCAAACCGTGGTCCTTCTGATCCCGACAGATTCCTTTGTCCCGTCAGATCTCTTAAGTATTATCTTAAGAGGGTTGACGGGGCAAGGGGTCTTAGGAAGAGATTATTTCTTCCTCTTATAGGAGGTAATGATATTTCAGCAGCTACTATTTCTCGCTGGATATCATCTACTATTAAGTTAGCGTACAAAGATCTGTCACTCGGCAATCTCTCATTGCTTCAGGTTCGTCCGCATGAGGTTCGCGCTCTTTCTACTAGTTGGGCCTTTACCAACCATGTTCCTTTAGAGGACATTATGCATGCTGCAGTATGGAAATCGCAGTCCACGTTTTCATCGTTCTATCTGCGTTCCATGTCTTCTCAGTCAGATAATTTGTATTCTCTGGGCCCTCTTGTGGCGTCTCAGCGAGTTGTTCGCTAAATATGCATTTAACACAACAATAAAGTTCACAGCAGATTGAATATTCCTTTAATCCAATCTCCGACTTTATAAGCTGTTGTGTTCAGTACTACGTTAAAATGACAAATAAATTACATGATGCTACATCTCTGATGACGAAGTGTTGGACGATCCTCCCGGCCGATGCTGCAAAGTCATCAGGTATTAAATGACTGGTAACGTATTTTTGACATAAAAATGAAGTTTTTAGAGTAAAACATATTTTTATTAGAAAATACTTACCAGTCATTTCACAGTCCCGCCTCCCAACCCCGCGTCGTCACCCAACACTTACGGTAAATTAAAAGTGGCACGTGGGTCACGTAGGCCGGTGCTTGCCGGCAGCCGTGTATATCACACGGACGTGAGGGATATATACGCTGGGCGCGATCAATTTTCTGGATGAGTTAAGTGCTAGGGGCTTATATATCAGGTATTAAATGACTGGTAAGTATTTTCTAATAAAAATATGTTTTACTCTAAAAACTTCATGTTTATTTGAAACATCTGATTCACAGTGTGAATAATGGTCAGACTGCCCAGGCTTGTCTCCAATCACCCTTACAGGCAGTGAGCTACGATCATCCTCGGTACCCAGGCTATTCATAAAATATATGATATATATTTTATGATTAGCCTAGGTACCGAGGATGGCTATGATAGACTTTACTCAAATGTTTACATAAAATAAGCCATGCCACTCCAAAACATGAAGACTACCTCCGTGGTGTAGTGGAAAAGCATCCACCTCCTTTGCGGGGGCTCAAGGGTTCAATCCCTTTTAGTACTGGTTACTCACCCAGGAAGCATTGATATTACTGACAAATTGTTGAAAGGGGTGTAAAACATCATACAAACATTAAAAACCAAAAAAAGCAGATTTTAAACAGTATATTTTGTTCACACCCATTCTCTAGATGATTGAACAGGAACAATCCTGATGAGATTATAAAGAGGTGCAGGTTGATCTGGATCTACACTAATCATTAAGTCTGATGGCCGGCCAGTTATATGTATGAGGTTCCTAATTAACCTTTTCCCACATGCAACAAATCGGCAGCAGACGAATTTGAAAATTTCAATGCAAAAATATGAAACATCTCCATAAATGCAAGTGTCATTGTTAAAATTAGTTGAAAACATGTGGCAAAAGGAGGAATTGCTCTTTACGTTTTCAATAGTTGTTTGCTGCAAGTGCATTAACCCTTTCCCTCATATAGATGCTTTCTGATGCCTCTGCAGCAGACAGCTTTTTGAAAACATAGTGACAAAAGAAGAAATTGCACAAAACGTGCAATTTCTCCTTTTGCCACAATGTTTTCCTCTTTTTGTCACAGGTTATCCATTCAATTATGGAGATTTTCTATTTTTTGACAAAATACGTTCAAAGTCGTCTGCTGCAGATTGAGGGAAAGGGTTAACCGTTGTTTGGAAGTGGAAAAAGGATAAGTGATTACCTGTCTAAAGTACTGACAGTGTTTTGGCACCAATGTCTACTGATATAATGAATTAATTGACTTGGCCATATGATAATTATTGATTTGCTTGTACTTAATTCTCACAGACTCTAGTCTGGAGTTCATTTTGCTAAAATATATTGTATTCAACTCTTTTTGCCATATATAAGCATTCTGACACATTTACAGACAGACTTTGAAATTGGTTATAATTAATCTGAATTTGAAAATAATGCTTTCCATATTTTTGCCTAGATGTTTTCAAAGTTGTCTTAAGCAGAACTATTATTCTTTGGATATATATTATGTTAGTCTATACGTATTTATTCCTTTACAATTCAAAAATAAGCAAGATATTTCTTGTGATGTGAGAACTGGAGATCTCTAAGCAAGCCCAAACTTCATTAAGACAGTCTCAGTTAACTGCATACACTGCTTTTTAGCTCACCTGAGCTTTGCTCAAGGTGAGTTATTGTGATCGCCTTTTGTCCGGCGTCCGGCGTGCGTCAACTTCTTCTCCTCAGTAACCAGTGGGTCAATTGGGATGAAACTTCACAGAAAGCATCCACTCAATGACCTCACCAGAATTCCTTCAAATTTTTGGGATCCATGCAGAATTCTGATTTCCATGGCAACGAAATGAAAAAAAACTTCTTCTTCTCCCGAACTGGTTGGCAGATTTTCAAATAATTTTGTAGATATGTTCTTTGGATGAGAAGATTCCTTTAAGCGATGTTGATTAATCGAAAAACATGGCCACCAGTGGGCAGGGCTATTTTGCCTTATATGGCTATAGTGAAAACTTAAAGAATCTTCTCCTCCGAAAGTGTCAGGCTGATTTTCAAAACATTTTGTAGAAATGTTCCTAGGGTGATCCTCTATTAGATTCCTTCAAGTCAAGTTGATTAGTCGGAAACTATGGCCGCCAGGAAAACAGATTATAATGAAGGACATTTTATTTGTGTTCCATCCATCTAATGCAAAAAATATTTATATTTTTTTTTTCTCCGGATACAGAGACAAATTTGCTGGTGAAAGTGAAAGTATTAGACAAACTGTAAAATGTCCAGATGCTGAATGTTATAGATTGTATAAATTTTAAAACAGATTAAACCGTCGTTTCCCAATCAATTTTACAGATAGTGTCAGAATTTGAAGAATTGACTATAAATTTGTCTGCAACATTTTATTTAAACTCAACTTGATATATAACAGCATCCTAAAAACTACTTTTTTCCAATTTTCAAAGATTATTGCTTCAAGACGCTTCTGTGTTTGTTAACATTTTTCTTATACAGACTAACTTAAACCCTTTCCCACATACAACAATTCTACAGCAGACGCTCAACTTGGAAAAAAACCTGGGCAATTTCTCCTTTTGCTACATAGTTTTAAAAGGTTGTCTGCCGCAGATATTTCTGCAAGTGGAAACAGGTTAAAATCTCTGACCATCTCCCCTTTCTTAAAACTCTACTTGTGTAACTTCGCACTTTCCATTTTTTTTCGCGAGATGTTTTCAAATTGAAGGGCAATCCCCTTCCAGCATACCATAAATCTGCAGCAGCCGACATTGAAAAGATCTTTGCAAAATTGCTCATTATAACCAATTTCTGTTTTTAATAATTTCAAATTACATCTGATACGGTGGTGTCAAATTACATCTTTATGAGGGTAAGGATTAAAGCTCAACAGGGGTTGTCAGTTTATTTATTTAAAGCATTATCATTTTGTCATCATGAGTGATTTCTCCTTTTGCCACACTGTTTTCAAAAGTCATCTGCTGCAGATGCGTCAAAATGAATCTGCTAGTGGGAAAGGTCTTATTAATGGCTATCAATTTATTGAATGCCATTGAAGATAAACTTCTGGTATGCAGACATGAAGGTATGTTTGATTCTGCACTTTTTGCAATACTGCAGTCTCCATTTTGTACAAGGAGATCCCAAACATTCTATGAAACAACTTTATCTGCTGATGAAATATTAATCCCTTATCCCACAGTACAAATCTGCAACAGAAGGATTTGGGCAAAATTTTGAAAGTTCTTTTATTGAACAGAGTTTAAAACCCTTGAGGCCTAATGTAACCAGGAAATGATTGTACTGCAACTTTACCCTAGAGGCCTAATGTCACAGAGAAATTATTGTACTGCGACTTTACCCTAGAGGCCTAATGTCACAGAGAAATTATTGTACTGCGACTTTACCCTAGAGGCCTAATGTCATAGAGAAATGATTGTACTGCGACTTTACCCTAGAGGCCTAATGTCACAGAGAAATGATTGTACTGCGACTTTACCCTAGAGGCCTAATGTCACAGAGAAATGAGTGTACTGCGACTTTACCCTAGAGGCCTAATGTCACAGAGAAATGATTGTACTGCGACTTTACCCTAGAGGCCTAATGTCACAGAGAAATTATTGTACTGCGACTACCTTGGAGGCCTAATCTCACTGTGAAATTATTGTACTGCAACTTTACCCTAGAGGCTTAATGTCACTGTGAAATGATTGTACTGCGACTTTCTCTAGTGGTGTTGCCCTTGAGGCCTAATGTTACTGAGAAATTATTGTTTGTTTCTGCAACTTTATCCTAGAGAGCTAATGTCGCAGAGAAATGATTGTACTGCAACTTTACCCTAGAGGCTTAATGTCACTGTGAAATCATTGTATTGCGACTTCCTAGTGGTGTTACCCTTGAGACCTAATGTCACCAATAAATTATTGTACTGCAACTTTACCCTGGAGGCTGATGTCACTGTGAAATGATTATACTGCAACTTTACCCTGGAGGCCTAATGTCACAGAGAAATTATTGTACTGCGACTTTACCCTGGAGACCTAATGTCACTGTGAAATGGTTATACTGCAACTTTACCCTAGAAGCCTAATGTAACCGAGAAATGATTGTACTGCGACTTTACCCTAAAGGCCTAATGTCACAGAGAAATAATCCTAATATGACTTTCTAGAGCTTTTACTCTAGAGGCCTAATGTCACCAAGAAATGATTGTACCGCGACTTTACCCTAGAGACCTAATGCAACCAAGAAATAATTGTACTGCAACTTAATCCTAGAGGTCTAATGTCACCGAGAAATGATTGTACTATGACTTTACCCTAGAGGCCTAATGTCACTGAGAAATTATTGTACTGCAACTTTACCCTGGAGGCCTAATGTCAAAGAGAAAGGATTGTACTGCGACTTTACCCTGGAGGCCTAATGTCACAGAGAAATTGAGGGAGGAGAGGGGGGGGGGGGGGTTTGCTTGGGGTCAGTGTTAATTCTTGATATCAGGTTAAGTGGTATGTGATTGAACCTTGAGTGAATATTGTTCATTTGACTGATTTCTCCATTAGAGTTATCAGAAATGTTCTGACAGGTGGCAATGTGATTACTGCTTGAAGGGTTTATAATGTGTGTGGGAGAGCTGATATGTGCAGAAATCTGTTGTTTTAGATTACCTTGGTAAACCACAACTTTAGATTTCCATCAAATTCTGAATACGTTGGACTAGACGGAATGCAGAGGAAGCCAATTATGTTTGTGTATCTTAACCCTCCTTATATTATTTGATAAATCTTCAACTGTAATAAGAAATAGTAGATGTTTATAATTAGGTGGATTCAACAACTTGCAATACCAGTGAATAAATTTATGTATGTCAGTAAGACAAATTACAACCAAATCCTGAGTTATTTAATTGACAGGGAAGAAATGGAAAACAAGGTCTTAAACTTAAAATTGCTAGTAATTGAGTGGTATCTTTCCTCCTTTAAGGTCATAGTTGCAAGTATAACTTTACAAACTATGTCCTCATACATAAGTTTTATTTGCTTTACAAATTTTTAACAGTATTTCAGTTATATCACAGCATTCCCAGGCGAAATGAACATGAATGTTGACCATGGATACCATGGCATTTTACTGTTGACCATGAACTACCATGAACAGCCATGTTTTCCCATGGTTATACGAGTCAATTACCATGGTCAACCATTGACACAAATATTAATCATGGTCATGATCAAGTTTAACCATGGTCAACCATGGTCATAAAATATTAATGATCAAGGTTAACCATGGTCAACCATGGTAATAAATTCTAGCCATGTCCTCAAGCTTGATCATAGTCAACCATGGTTTACCATGGTAGAAATTATTCTGCTGGTTGATTTGCCAGTTATGTCAGAGTGTGTTCTGTATCTGCTGTTAAACTATTAATGGTTTTATTTGGACTCTTGTTATAGAACACTTCTAGAATTAATTTAATAATTGCAACAACAACAACAGGAAGTTAAGATGTTAAATGTTCAAAATGGATGACAATGTGACATGTTAAAATTCAGGCAATGTTTTCACAAAACACTCGGTTATAATGGATTGTCATCAAATATTATGAACATATATATTTGTAAATAACTATTCTTCTGATTCTAATGATAAAAGCAGATAGAAAAACATAAAATGAAGATTTACAAGCACAGAATTTATTCAGAAATGGCAATGTATTCAACTTGGTTTGGAAACACTTGACAGGTTAAACTTATGTTAATGAATGTTTATTCAGTGATTTAAAGTGAAATTCATCATCTTTGGTGATAACTCTTGTAACATGATTATTTTCTGGAACACTTTTAGGCCTTATAAGGCAGTTTCAGGCCCTGGCATTTTAGTTAATTTTGTAATTGTGAACAATTTATGATGTATGTCTATTTGATATTTTTTATTTGACAGCTATGTATCCAGTTGATATTTGGTGTGTATTCACCACAGACAACCATGGTCATTCATGGTAAACCATGGTCTTTCATGGTCAACCATGTTCTACCATTGTATTCAGCCATGTCATTACAGGCAATGAGAAAACATGGTATCTCATGGTCAACCATGGTATTTCATGGGTTACCATGGGTATCAGTGGTGACCATTGTCAACCATGGTATTCAATGGTTAACCATGGATATTGATGACCATGGTCAACCATGGTTATAAACTATGGTGTCATTTAACATAACATGGTTTTCAATGGTAGACCTTGGTTGCACAGTGATAGTATATCATGAAATACCATGGTATTGCATGGGTTACCATGGGTATCAATGACCATTGTCAACCATGGATTTTGATGACCATGGCCAACCATGGTTATAAACTATAGTGTCATTTAACATAACATGGTTTTCAATGGTAGACCATGGTTGTACAGTGATGGTATATCATGGAATACCATGGTTTTTTGCCTGGGTTCCAGGAAATTTATCATTACAACCGGTTTTATTTTTCCTGATACCGATGCATCAGTCTTAATGTTATCCCTGCAAGCCTGGGTGCCATGAAGGGTTACCCATTGTTAACCCTTTCCCTCATATAGAAGCTTTCTGATGCCTCAAGACGGCTTTTTGAAATAATGATACCTTTTGCCATAATGTTTTTTCAAAATTTATCAGCTGCAGATGCGTCAAAATGTGTCTGCTAGTGGGAGAGGGTTAACTGTGTATGTTCAAACAAACAGATCAATTTGGATCCAATCAAGAAGGTAAGGGTTCCAAAAGAAGCAATCTAAATAAAAGCATGTGAAGAGATAACAGGATATGAGGTGAATTATGGGTAAATCTCTATTAGCACCTGTATCCTTGGTGATAAGAATATTGAATGGAGGATTATTGTCTTCAATAATCTCATGGAACATTTCATCTCTTGATTCATTGCTAGTTGTGCTTAATTGACCCTTTCCCACATACGTAATTTTTCCCTTGATATTCTACATTTAAAATAATTCAAAATAATATCTACAACTGAAGCTGACTGTTGTCTTGTTCATTTCAACCATTTGCCATATATAGATGCATCTGCAGTTGATGACTTTTGGAAACATTGTGGCAAAAGGAGCAGTTGCTCTTAATGACAAATTTCTCCTTTTGCCACAATGTTCGACAACTTGATTTTAATAATTCTTCTTTCAATTATAGAGTTGGATATAGTGGGTTTTGATAACCTCAACACAAACTATAGCGATCTTGGGTCTTGTTACATCCCTATATTGAGTAGACTCAGGTCAGCCTGAACATACACATGGCGACTGTCCACCTATATGTTATATAGACCTAAATGCATCTTCTTAAAAACACCTAGAAGTGTAGCCCAACAAGTTGTTTGCAAAAGTAATTTTAAATGATGCTCAACCTAAAAGGTAATAGGACCCCAAATTGCTGCTCACACATTTTCTGTTGTGGTACTTCAAAGACTTATATAAATATCTGAGTTTTAGAAAAAACATAAATTCACGGGAGAAATAATTTCCATGCAATGTAATCAGTTGTATGGACAAAAGGCACCATAATGTTGTCAGTTGGTATGGCAATATGAAATGACATCACATATATTACATCGCCACCTACATCAATATACCTAATCGTATCATTAAAGCACAATTATGTTATCAGTTGGTTCATGGCCGATATGAAATGACATCAAATAGATTACGTCACCACCTGTATCAATATACCTAATCCTATCATTAAAGCACCATGAACACATCAGTAAATGTATCAAATAATGTCAGTTAATGTATCATGTAATGTCAGTTAATGTATTAAAAATAATGTCAGTTAATGTATCATGTAATGTCAGTTAATGTATTAAATATAATATCAGGTAATGTATCAAATATAATGTCAGTAAATGTATCAAATATAATGTCAGTTAATGTATCAAATATAATGTCAGTTACTAGTAATGACATGAATTTTTCATTAGGTTTATCATGTATTTTATATATGGTTTATTTCCAATTTATCGTTTAGTACGAGAATTCTGATCCCTTGTAGTAATTTTATCCACCAATATCAAACTTGTGCAGACACACACTCATTTATTACATGCAGTTAAATATCACAAGGGAGGTAATTCCCATGTCAAAAGTTCAATGAACTCAATGTCAGCAATGGCTTGATATATCTATGATGCGTTATCCATGTTCATAGTAACTATTCCCTTCTTAATGCCCAACACAGTTTCATTAAAATTGCTATTAGCAAGACATATAATTAATTTAGTATGTGTTTTTAAATAAATCTAAATAACCCCAGTGCATATTTAAGCTTTGAGAACCTGACAACTACTGCATGTGGTTTGCATCATCAGATGAGCACATGGCTAAACATTTTCCATCATAGAACTTGTCTTGTATAACAACTTTTACTTTACCCATAATTCATAAAGGACTGATTCATACATTTGAGTGATGTAATGGACCACTTTTGAAACCCCCGGGACTGCAGAATATTTAATATATAGTAGTAATACTGCTGGTAACAATGTGGGTTATCAATCAAGGGGTTGGATGTTTGAAAATGGACTTCAGGATAACACTCCTTTAGACGTAAAGTGATTGTTGGAAAGACAGTAATGAGATATATATATATAATGAATTGTTGAATGAATGTATATTGTTTTATGGCGCATCGACAGCTAAGGTCATTTAGCGCGCAATTAAATTTAATTATTCATGATCCCTGGGTAAACAAACCAGTACTAGGCTAGAAAATGTGCCTTGCCCAAGGGCACTCCACCATGACCGTAGTGCCGCGACTGGGGATTAAACCCGGGACACCCGGTTTCGAAATCCCCGACGCAAACCACTCGACCACAGCGGATTCCAATGAATTGTTGAAGATGGGAACAAGTTTTCTTTTTTAATGTAACCTGGTAAAAGTGCTTAATTATAGTCGTCAGTTCATTTACCTGGGGGGCCGGGGGGTGGGGAAATATATATATATATATATATAATGAATTTATGAAGATCCTGACAATTACATGATTAATACAAGTATTAAAAACTTGTGTAATCATTGTTGCAAAATCATTCAGTTTTAAACATAACTGAGATACGTTGGAATGAAAACTTGGGTTTCATTGCTTTGAGGCAGTTTTTATTGTTTCAGGAAAAGAAGTTCATTATTCTTTTATGATTTGAAATGGATCTGATTGCGTTTCATTATTGAATAAAAACAGGTTTATAAGTTGTTACAATGCAATCATTATATTATACAACTTTAGAATATCTGAACTTCGGTATCATAAAAAAGTATCATAAATATTAAGTATGTTGTAAAATAATGACATGGTATTATATAGCAGCATCTTTATTCCACAATGTTTTAGGAAGACATAAGTTCTAGAGCGCTAGATAAGGGGCATTTTGCATGTTCTAAAATCCTTATTTGACATTCAAACCCTATGTTGTGGGTACTCAAAATAATTGTCTAAGTGAGACGATTCTTTTAAGTACCCACAATGTAGGATTTTGTTGAGTAATAAGAGAAATTTTGTGGGGAAAAGACTTGTTCCCTCCCTCTCATCTAGTCCGCTGGACATAATTTAACACATAGGAATAAATTTGTACATCCATCCATGGGACATGACTTTTTCTTACTGACATATAAGAAGGCGACACATGTGTTCCTATAAACACTCTTGTGTTTCAATTCTGTCATTTCAATGTTGAAGTCTAAAAAGTATGAAGAAAATGATTTAAAAGTCAATAAACAGGGAAAGTGTTAACAAGTTAATTACAGGTAATACCTATAATTATGTGGGCTGGCATAATTAACGACCTGTTAATAGCCTCAATACTGGCAGAGAGAACACTTTCTCTTGTGAAAAAGATGTAAACGTCTCTTGCAGTAGAAAATGTTATTTGGAAAAGTATTAAATGTTTTTTAAGTGATTTACAAACATGTATTTGTGTCAACTGCCATGGCATGGAGCAACATACAGATCACTTTTCCGTAGTCTGTCTGTCAGTCGCTCTTAACCCTTTCCCTCGTATGACAATTCTGCAGCAGACAACTTTGAACATATTTTGTCAAAAAATAGAAAATCTCTTTAATTGAATGGATAACCTATGACTAAAAGTGAAAAACATTGTGGCAAAAGTTCAGAAATTCAGAAAGCGTCTTCCTCTCAATAATTACATGTTTATTTATAGAGGTTTGCTTTATAAATGACATTTTATGATATGAGCCATGCCAAATGTGAATATATTAAACTTGTTGAGTATAGGGATCAGATTGCATTATACTTGGATAGGCATTTATTCAGAACCTTACCATCATTAGGGGTCGAGCATCCACCCTGGTAAATAACAGGTTCAATACCTGGCTTCAGGGATTAGCATTATGATCAATTTACTTAACAGAACTTTCCCACATATAGCTAGATGCTTTCTGACGCATCTGCAGCAGACAACATTTGAAAAAAATTGTGACAAAAGGAGAAATTGCTAAAAACGAGCAATTTCTCCTTTTGCCACAATGTTTTCAACTCTATTTAATGATTTTAAACTCTCATTTATGGAGAAATTTCACATATTTGCCATTATGATTTTTAAAGTCATCTGCTTCAGATTTGTTGTATGTGGGAAAGGGTTGAAACCAAACTATATTTCACAGAATTTATCATCTAAATTATAGAGATGCCTTACAACTAGTGGGTGACTCACTGGGAAGAGCACACACCCTGCATGGATTGCTGGGGTCTTACTTTTTGCATAATTATGCAGGACCCTCTTTTGTCTGCATCAGTTAACCCTCCCTTTCTTGTATACAACAAATCTGCAGCAAAAGACTTTGAAAACATAGTAACAAAAAACCTGAAAAATCTCCATAAAAGATAGCTTAATTGTTAAATAAAGTTTTAAATATTGTGGCAAAAGGAGAAATTAATTTGCTCATCATGAGCAATTTCACCTTTGGCCACCATGTTTTCAAAAGTCTTCTGCTGCTATAGCGTCAAAATGCGTTGCAGGTTACTTTTTGTGTCACCCTGCGTAGCATGGTAGGTACTTAGGGATTACTTTTTTTTTTGTCCAGCGTCTGTCTGTCCGTCACACTTTTTCGTCACACTTTCAATGACCAGGTGCAGGTGACACACCGTGCTCCGCGGAGCACTCCATTCTAGTTTGATATGCAAGACCCTCTTTTGTCTGCATCAGTTAACATATAATTTTGTTTGATAAGCCTGGATCTGTGAATGTTTTTAAACAAGTAAGGAATTTATTAGATAATCATAATTGTGCATCAAGATGTTCAATAAAGATAACAGATATCAAGGAATATTCAGAAGAAACCTGTTGATTTAAACCTTTCCCACTTGCAGACACATTTTTTTTTATTAATCAGCAGCAGACATTTTACTTTTAGAAACAAAGAACTGATCGAGCTATTGTCATCTGTCGTCAACTATTTGATCTTTATACCAAACAGGGATGATAAACATCAGTTCAGATTGGTATGACTGCATGTCTGTATAACTTGATCTTGAGCTTCAGTATTTGCAGCAGTTCATTGATAGAAATTTCCCGCAGTTTTACCTTAATAGTTTCCAAGTCGGCTGCTATAAAAGTTGTTGGTTGCAGCAAAGGATTACAAATGAGAACAGGTTGTCATAACACTTGGAATATATTAGCCCATCCCATATACAACAAATCTGCAGCAGACAACTTTGAAAGCAATTATTGGCAAAAACGTGAAAACTTAATATTTAATAATTGAATAGAGTTGAAAATATTGTGGCAAAAGGAGAAATTGCTCATTATGAGGAATTTCTCCTTTTGTCACAATGTTTATGAAAGTCAACTGCAAAGGTGTCGGAAAGTGCCTGTATGTGGGAAAGGGATATTAGGCAGTTGTGGAATGTTCTCACAGTACAAAAATAGGCCATATTTTATTGCTTTCAGACTGAGAATGGCAAAAGGTGTGGAGATGGCGACAAGACCTATTACAAATTGTTATTGCTGATACTGGTGATCATTCATTTAGCTGATTTGAGGTTTTTCTGTGAAGCAGGTTTGCAGTATAAGCTTTCTTCATATAAGCTTTTCCCTCTTACAGATGTATCTGCAGCAGACAACATTTGAAAACATTATAATAAAAGGAGAAATTGCTCATGAGAAAATTCTCCTTTTTGCCACACTGCTTTCAATCCTATTCAATATCTATAATTTTATAGTTTTTCCATGATTTCGGATTCATGTTTTCAAATTCATCTGCTGCTGATTTATAAAGAACATGTAATGAATCTGGTTTGTTCATGCCATGGTTTAATTTTGTATTGCCTGCTTTTTTTAGGAATCGGCTCTGGCCGAGAGGTTAGCGTCGGGGATTGGGAACAATGCATCCCAGGTTAGAACCCCAGTCTCTCTGCTACGGTCATGGAGGAGTGCCCTTGGGCAAGGCAACTTTCCTAGCCTAGTTCTGGTTTGTTTACCCAGGGATCATAAATAACTGTTGCCATGATATAACTGAAATAATGTTGAAAATGGCGTAAAACCCCAATAAAACAAAAAAGCGTTTTTTTCAAAAGATGTCTGATGAAGATGTGTCAAAGTGTGCCTACATGTGGGAAAGGATTAACAAGGTTTAAATGTTACCTGAGATATACCTTTTGGAATTCCCCCTGAATTTATTAATGAAATAACTAGGAACTGTGTACTAAGACAGACTTGCGCCCCCATCAATAAGAAGCAGCTGTTACTATGGCACATGGCCAGTTGTGTCTACTGGAAATATAAACATTATGCTGGAAAGTTTACAAGCAATCTCATCAAAACCAGACCTAAACTATGTTGAAGTTGCAAACACTCTTGATATATTTGATGAGTGCCCATTACAGGTCGTCTCAAATTGACCTTTGCGTCGGCCAATCAAATTGTCGCTTACAAAATTGTTAGGTTTCAAGAGGGGAGATAACACATAAAAATGTTCCACTTGTATAGAATATTTAAATGATTTTAGTCAATTTGAGACAACCCTTTTTGCAGTGTCGTCAGATCCAATATAGGTACAGCAAAATATTGATTAACCCATTACTTCACATAGACAACATTTGACGCCTGCTGTTGCAGACGACTTTTGAAAACATTACAATAAAAGGTGAAATTGCTCAAAACGAGCAATTTCACCTTTTATTGCAATATTTTCAACTCTTTATCAATATAATTCTTTCAGTTTTCTTGATTGGTGAAATTGTTCTTCTGAGGATTGTAAAGCAGATGACTTATGAAAAGCCATGTGAAATAATGGGTTTACAAGGAGACAGGCATGGATCAGAGAGATAATTCATAACAGTTAGTTTATCCTTGAATCAGCATTAACCCTTTCCCTCATATAGACGCTTTCTGACGCCTCTACAGCAGACGGCTTTTTGAAAACATAGTGACAAAAGAAGAAATTGCACAAAACGTGCAATTTCTCCTTTTGCCACAATGTTTTCCGCTTTTAGTCATAGGTTATCCATTCAATTAAAGAGATTTTCTATGTTTTGACAAAATATGTTCAGAGTCGTCTGCTGCAGAATTGTCGTATGAGGGAAGCTTTTTGGGTTAAAGACCAGATGCTATGTTTGACCGGATATATGATATTTCAAAAACACATAAAGGACCTTGTGGTCATTGATGTATTATTTATCTTTTATCCATCTTTTCATGAATGGGTAAATAAACTCACTGATACCATCATATAGGCAATAGTGTGAGTTTAACAGCCTTTCCCACATACACATTGTTTTGCAGCAGACGACTTTGAAAACATCTGGGCAAGAATATATGTTATATCTTTGTAAGAGAATGGTTATCCATTCAATTAAAGAGATTTTCTATGTTTTGACAAAATATGTTCAGAGTCGTCTGCTGCAGAATTGTCGTATGAGGGAAAGGGTTAAAGCTAGCAATGATTGTAACAGTATTATAATTATACTTCAAATAAACCTGAGGTTACTTATCACATGCTTTAACCCTTTCCCTCATATAGACGCTTTCTGACGCCTCTGCAGCAGACGGCTTTTTGAAAACATAGTGACAAAAGAAGAAATTGCACAAAACGTGCAATTTCTCCTTTTGCCACAATGTTTTCCACTTTTTGTCATAGGTTATCCATTCAATTATGGAGATTTTCTATGTTTTGACAAAATACGTTCAAAGTCGTCTGCTGCAGAATTGTCGTATGAGGGAAAGGGTTAACTTTGTTCCAAAATACAAACAATATTTTTCCTGGGTAAATAACTATGGCAGTACTTCTGGTGAACTTGTCCTGACATCAGTGCTATTTCTGAAACCTTGTTCAGTTATATCACATCATTTGTTCTGGGTAAATAACCAGTACTTCTGGTGAAGTCTTATCCGGACATCAGTGCTATTTCTGAAACCTTGTTCAGTTATATCACATCATTTGTCCTGGGTAAATTACCAGTACTGCTGGTGAATTTATCCTGACATCAGTGCTATTTCTGAAACCTTGTTCAGTTATATCACAACATTTGTCCTGGGTAAATTACCAGTACTGCTGGTGAATTTATCCTGACATCAGTGCTATTTCTGAAACCTTGTTCAGTTATATCGCATCATTTGTTCTGGGTAAATTACCAGTACTGCTGGTGAATTTATCCTGACATCGAATTTATCCTGACATCAGTCCTATTTCTGAAACCTTGTTCAGTTATATCACAACATTTGTCCTGGGTAAATTACCAGTACTGCTGGTGAATTTATCCTGACATAAGTGCTATTTCTGAAACCTTGTTCAGTTATATCGCATCATTTGTCCTGGGTAAATTACCAGTACTGCTGGTGAATTTATCCTGACATCAGTGCTATTTCTGAAACCTTGTTCAGTTATATCACAACATTTGTCCTGGGTAAATTACCAGTACTGCTGGTGAATTTGTCCTGACATCAGTGCTATTTCTGAAACCTTGTTCAGTTATATCACAACATTTGTCCTGGGTAAATTACCAGTACTGCTGGTGAACTTATCCTGACATCAGTGCTATTTCTGAAACCTTGGGCGCCAAGGAGGGAAACCACTTCTTCTTCATGGTGAGTTATTGTGGGCTGGGCATATGGCGTCAGTCGTTCATCAAAAGTTTCTTGATCAAATTGTTCAATTCTGGTTTCAATGGCAACCAAACGAAAAAATCTTAAAAAGATTTCTTCTCCCAAACTGGTTAGCCAATTTTTAAATATCTTTGTAGGAATGTACCTTGGGTGACCCTCAATCAGATTCCGTCAAGCCATGTTGATTGGTTGAAAACATGGCCACCAGGGGGCAGGCCTGTTTTGCTTTATATAGCTATGGTGAAAACTTTAATAATCTTCTTTTCCAAAAGCATTTGGTCGATTTTCTAAATAATTTTGCAGAAATTTTACTGAGGTGATCCTCAATCAGTTTCTTTCAAACCATGTTGATTGGTCAAAAAATGTAGCGCTGTTAAGCCTTATATGGCTTCAGTGAAAGCTTTAAAAATCTTCTTCTCCAAAATATATTGCCAATTTTTATATTGTTTTGTTGAATTGTTCCTTTGGTGACCCTCTATAAGATTCATTAAGGCCATGTTCATTGGGCTGTTTTGCCTTTTATGGCTATTATAAGTGAAAACTTTGAAAATCATTTCTAAGAATTAGGCCAATTTCCAGTTAATTTTGTTGAAATGTTGATTTACGAGATTACTTCAAGCCATGTTGATTGGTAAAAAAGAAGAATTATTGTTGTTGGAATGGCATCACATTGCATTACTCAGGTGAGTAATCCAGGGCCATCATGGCACTCTTGTTAATATAGAGTTGAAAGCATTGTGGGAAAAGAGAAATGAAGTTTTTTAAAGTAAAACATATTTTTATTAGAAAATACTTACCAGTCATTTAATACCTGATATATCATCTCTATACACCTTAATTATCAAAAAAAAACGCCCACGCTAGCGTATCCCTCACGTATCCGTGACATACACGGCCGCCCTGAAGTACGGGCGCGCACGTGACTGGGTAATCACTTTTCATTCACCGTTAAGTATTGGTGACGACGCGGGGTTGGGAGGTGGGACTCTATAAATGACTGGTAAGTATTTTCTAATAAAAATATGTTTTACTTTAAAAAACTTCATTTTTATATCAAAAATACATTACCAGTCATTTAAGACCTGATGACTTCGTAGCATAGGACGGGAGGTTCGACCAATACTTACTGTCGTTCCAGGTACGTTGTAGTATATTATTCCAAATTTTTTTAAGAACAAACATACTTGATTCCAACGGATGTATAAAGGGAAAGAGGGGATTGAATACAGGTTCAATCGGTATTCACTTTATTTATGTGTTGGATTATGTGAATTAGCAAACCACTCGCTGTGAAGCCACAAGGGGACCCAGGCAGGACCGACTGCAACTGGTTCTTAGCCAGGAACCCTTGTTGACACAGTAGAGTAAGGAGCAATCAGATTCATTGAATATGATATGCCCGGTTTCTACAGAGACGATCTGTAGTTAAAGCTAATAAAAAGACGGTTTTATAAGTAAAAACTTTAAAGACGTCGATTCAAGAGTTCGTATGGAGCTCTTGTAAGCGACCAGAGGACGCAAGACAAATCCTATTTTGGAGTTAACTCCTACAATTGGGTTCGTTTCTACTGAAAGCAAAGAACTCACTTCCCTGTTAGTGTTCGCCAAGCAATACGAATTTATAATTCTCAGTAAAACTTAAGAAGCGGTAGCCGTCGACAAACGTTCAGAGAGATTGACCTACCTTATTAACATCAATCGGTAAGAACTGTCTATATCTAAGGAAGATGTAACGGTTATGTCGATAGGCAGGCCAGAAGGACGTATAACCACGGTCTCTGGGCCAGAGAAGTGTTTCTGTTATCATCTTCCCTTTTCAGATCAGAAGTGACACCGGAAGTTGACTCATTATCAACTCGGGGAGTAATTATTATTATTCCTTTGCGAATTCTGATCGTCAACTGCCGAATGAGAGGGAGTATTAGTTGTCTATTCTGTAATAGTGAATCGACTCTGTCCGAAGGTACTCGAATTACCGCTAAGTCGGTGAGAAACGTCATACCCACGAACGTGAACCTCTTTGACGGAATTAATTCCGACTTCTGCGTGTTGGGTATTAAACCCAACCGCAGAATGGTCCGCCAGGCTAGGGATAGATCGTGAATTAGAAGTACACGATCCGTCCTGTGGAGAAGCCAATCGTCGAAGTATTGAAGAAGTTGGGGTCCTTTCATACGAAGAAAGGCTCCCATACACTGATTATCTTCGTAAGCACTCGAGGGGCGGACTTGAGGCCGAAGGGAAGAGCCCTGAAATTGGAGCACTTCTCCCTCTATCACAAACCGAAGGTATTTCCTCGAGGAGGAAGCGATCGGGATGTGATAAAAGGCGTCTGTTAGGTCTAGAGAGACCGCCCAGTCGCCTATCCAAATTGCAAGTCGGATGGAGCGGGTCGACTCCATTTTGAATTATCGACCGGAATCAATAGATTTAGCGCAGATAAATCTATAACCGGTCTCCACTTGCCGTCTTTCTTCGGAACAAGGAAAAGACGGCTGTAGAAACCCCGAAAATTGGGGTTGAGAACGCTCTCTATGGCATTCTTTTTCAGAAGCGATGAAATCTCCTCTGACATGGCCGGATGACGTGACGAAATGTCGATCGGCACGCCTGTCAGAGGAGGGGGGGAAATGAAGGGAATCAGATACCCTTCCTGTATCACAGACTAAATCCAACGATCCTCTGTGACACTTTCCCACTCCTCCGTGAAAAATGACAGGCGGCCCCCGACTGCAATCTCCGACCTTGGGATTGTCATAGAGAGGAGCGAATCCCTAGGGCTGCGGCTTCGGATTCGTGTTAACTCTAGCAGGCTGCCGATGTTTAGTACCCTGATAGGGGCGCTTCGGTTTAGCCGATTTCTGACCCGTGGAAGGGGTTTGTTTAGGCTGAATGCCTTCACCTCCCGTTTTGGCTTCTTTGCTGGGTTGGGTTTCTTAGAACTACCCACATTCGCAGAATACGATGAACGTTTCTGGCCCTGCGCAAAAGCCTTAGCTGCGTTCGCCGAAAGGCGTCGAGACTGTTCTGAAGCATCAGAAGCTGTCACCGCAGCAACCTTCCACCAAAGAGTTGTTTCGACTCCAAAGGTGCGGCTTTCAGGCTGTCCTTGCTAGCACGTAGCAATGAGTTAGTAGCAACTAGAACTGCGTCCCTCCTCATGGACAGTATCTCTGTGGTGGTCTGAAGATTCAGTGCCATGAGATGCCTGTTGCCTGTGTCGAAAGCTTCGAGAATTCTGTTAGCCCCTAGGCTAGAGATATTCTCCTCTTTCAACAACAAAGACAGGACGACTGCGAAATGGTTGTCATGAGATGACACCATTACACCCAGTCTTGCTCTGGCCTCCCACTTCTCTAGTGTCTTAGAAGAGACCTGGACAGAAGCGGGTGCAGTTAACCCCAGTGTAGCTGCATCCCCGTCTAAAGCTGGCACTTTGACAGGGAAGAACTCCTTAGACGTAGAATACGCCTTAGAGTTGACCCATTCCCTAGAAATGGGTCCTGGGACCGACCAGCCTGGAGGTATAGCCTCTAGAGACCTGGTCGACTGCAATTGGTCTAACAACCTGCCCAAGTTGTTAGTTTGAGGAAGCAAGTGCACTGGCGAAAAAGCTTGTACATTAAGTTCCTCTAGGCTCGAAAGGTTTTTGCGACGTGGGGAGCGTCAACCTTAGGGCATAAAGTATTCGGCACCACCCGAAATACTTCGTCAATAGCCTGCTGAAGAGACCAACGCTCTACAGCTGGCTCCTCATTGGAAGTTGACCTATTTCCCTCATCATCGTCAGACGAAGATGTAGGGTTGTGTGTACTCCTCTGAGGTTGTCTACTCGGTCTTCCAACCGGTAGATCTATGTCCGACTCAGACATTGATAAATCAGATAATTCATATTCTGCCGAAGATTTTGCGAAGCAGGCCCTCTCTCCGCAGCAGAGGACGGCCATGCAAAAACTTCTGCCGGGGCCGAACTGACCGTATTGGACGGTTTCGACCTCTCTTTCACAGAATGACGCAATGTATTCTGATCCCGAGGTTGCCTATAACCGGACTGCCTATCAAATAGGTGTCCCCCCGAGAGCAGTGAATCCCCATGAGATGGGTAATGCTGATCCCGGTAGGCCGTTGAACCCTGTCTAACACCTAACGGTTCCATAGTATGGACCGGTGGTTGGTATTGAGGAGCAGCGTATTCTCTAGCGACATACACTGTCCCCCCAGGGGAGGAAAAAGATTTTCCGTAACCCCCATACCCGATGGAAGACAGAGGAATAATAGAACCCGGTGCGATACCTGGGTTATAATTATTCTGATTCTGTAGTGGAGCAGAGATCGACTGATAATTGGAATCAAAACGGTCTATCACCACAGAACCCATGCCTGGACGCGCCATGTTTACATAGCCGGCCGGCAGTGTAGACGAGGCATTGAAAAATGCCTGACTACTCGGTTGCACTGTGTTTACACAAGACACTGGTGTTTGTGTCGTGTTCACAAGCGTGACCGATTGGCTCGTAGCACCATAATGAAATGGGCTACTGACCTGATGCGGCATTGCTACATGCGCGCGAGTTTGGCCAGTCGTCGAATCATTTAGGAAAGTCTGACTGCCAAGATGAATCGTTGCTAAATGATCAACCTTTTGCCTGGCTGGGTCCTTGCAATAAAACCTTTGCCCTGTCGCCTCACGGCTAAGTGAGCGACTACCTGGTCTAGTCATGGCAACGTGACTGACTGGCCCGGTCGTGTCCAAAAAGGACTGACTGGTGACAGGTCGAGTCATTGACAAATGACTCCTCTCCGGTTGCCCGGTGACCTGACGTGCCTCGGCATTTGGGTTTTGTTACGCAGCCCAAACAAAACCCGGTTGACTATGCATAGGCAGGAGTGAAGCTGCACTATACCAAGTCTCCGGAGAACTACGTCCGCCGACGTAGGTAACCGGTACTCTGCAGCTGTCCGAAGACCGCTGTAGCTCGGAGTATGGTGTCGGATTGGTACAACTCATGCGGTTTCCCGGAAAGCTACCAAAGGCATGTCCTTCTTTCGAAGGCCCAGCCACGACACCAGGCGACAGATGGTGAGGTTCAGCGGTTGAACGTTCCAGCTGAACATTTTCCCCGCTGTTACCGTACGGTGTCTGACGTTTCCCGACGGAGCAACTCTGACCGTATTGGACGGTTTCGACCTCTCTTTCACGGAATGACGCAATGTATTCTGATCCCGAGGTTGCCTATAACCGGACTGCCTATCAAATAGGTGTCCCCCCCGAGAGCAGTGAATCCCCATGAGATGGGTAATGCTGATCCCGGTAGGCCGTTGAACCCTGTCTAACACCTAACGGTTCCATAGTATGGACCGGTGGTTGGTATTGAGGAGCAGCGTATTCTCTAGCGACATACACTGTCCCCCCAGGGGAGGAAAAAGATTTTCCGTAACCCCCATACCCGATGGAAGACAGAGGAATAATAGAACCTGGTGCGATACCTGGGTTATAATTATTCTGATTCTGTAGTGGAGCAGAGATCGACTGATAATTGGAATCAATATGGTCTATCACCACAGAACCCGTGCCTGGACGCGCCATGTTTACATAGCCGGCCGGCAGTGTAGACGAGGCATTGAAAAAATGCCTGACTACTCGGTTGCACTGTGTTTACACAAGACACTGGTTTGGTTGTGTCGTGTTCACAAGCGTGACCGATTGGCTCGTAGCACCATAATGAAATGGGCTACTGACCTGATGCGGCATGGTTAATGCGCGCGAGTTTGGCCAGTCGTTGAATCATTTAAGAAAGTCTAAGTGCCAGGATGAATCGTTGCTAAATGATCAACCTTTTGCCTGGCTGGGTCCTTGCAATAAGACCTTTGCCCTGTCGCATCACGGCTAAGTGAGCGACTACCTGGTCTAGTCATGGCAACGTGACTGACTGGCCCGGTCGTGTCCAAAAAGGACTGACTGGTGACAGGTCGAGTCATTGACAAATGACTCCTCTCCGGTTGCCCGGTGACCTGACGTGCCTCGGCATTTGGGTTTTGGTGCGCAGCCCAAACAAAACCCGGTTGACTATGCATAGGCAGGAGTGAAGCTGCACTATACCTAGTCTCCGGAGAACTACGTCCGCCGACGTAGGTAACCGGTACTCTGCAGCTGTCCGAAGACCGCTGTAGCTCAGAGTATGGTGTCGGATTGGTACAACTCATGCGGTTTCCCGGAAAGCTACCAAAGGCATCTCCTTCTTTCGAAGGCCCAGCCACGACACCAGGCGACAGATGGTGAGGTTCAGCGGTTGAACGTTCCAGCTGAACATTTTCCCCGCTGTTTCCGTACGGTGTCTGACGTTTCCCGACGGAGTAACTCTCACCCAAAGCTACCATCCGATTTTCCTCAGCGCGCGGAAAAACGGCTGTGTTGAGTGAAGAAGATGGCTCAGCAGTGCCCTTCGACTCACTCAACACCGTCGCAGAGTCCGGTTGGGAGAACCCCTCAAACTCTGCTTCACTCGATGAAGATAAAGGCACCCTCTATGGGGTCTTCTTTACCTTCCTGCTTTTGCGAGTCTTACTCCGCACGACCTTTTTCCAAATGGAAATAGGCCAGGAAGAGCAATACTCGCAAGGTGAAGCCTGTGTGCATTTGGTGCACACAACGCAGGTCGGATGCGAATCCCATAGGTGCACAGCATGACCACATGGGCTACGAATCCGTTCACCATTGATTGACATAAACATTATTCAATTTATGCACAAAACACAAGACGAAATAAAATTGTTTATATATTTTATTTATATCCACGCTAACGGGGACACCCGGAAGCTTGGACACGTATTATTGAAATAAATTTTTTACAAAATTATTTTCACAAATATTGAATTGAACAGTCAATGAATTCATACAGCAATAGATAAGGTACTATCGCTAACAGGGTAGGGAAAAAGTATTGAAAATAGTACGACTTCCGCACCCGAAGACGGTAACTGAAATTAGTGGGTGGGGTAATCCACGTGCTTCTCAGAGTATCGTCCGCTACAAAAACAAGAAATACAGTAATAAAGTAAATAATTTACGACTGTGACGTTAATGCAGAAAAAAAATATTTGGACAATTAAATGATTATAAGGCCTGGGCCTTATAAAACAAAAGAGTTAATTGAAAGAAATAAATAATATAAATTTTCTTATCGACTACTCCGGTAAATCCAAAAATGAAAAGTGATTACCCAGTCACGTGCGCGCCCGTACTTCAGGGCGGCCGTGTATGTCACGGATACGTGAGGGATACGCTAGCGTGGGCGTTTTTTTTTTGATAATTAAGGTGTATAGAGATGATATATCAGGTATTAAATGACTGGTAATGTATTTTTGATATAAAAATGTTGCTTGTTGGAATTATTTCCCCTTTTACCAACAATGTTCATAAAAAATGTGTCTGCTGAAGAGGCCACATCATGCAATGCAAGGAAATTTACAACACCAGACAAATGGGAATTAAAAGAAACAAATGAGCCATACGAGAAAACCAACATTGTGAACTCAGCATAAAGTAACGACCCAGATCAGCCTAAGCATGCTGGGCAAGCTAACCCGGACAGGCTAACCCAGACAGACACTTTTCGACTCCTGTGGATTTTCTGTTTGAGAAATCATTACTCTATACCTATTTCTCCCTGAAACGGAATGTGTCAGCCCAGATTAGCCTGCACCAACTGTGCATGCTGATCTGGGTCGATACATTACGTAGAGACCATAATGTTGGTTTTCTCGTGGAACGGCTCAAATATTCTCATGATATGTATTAATGACTGTACAGGGATAAGCAATGTGGCTGTGTTTACATTCTGTCACAAAATCATTGGGTTACTAAATACCCAACTAAGAAACAATTACCCCATTTATAACAAGACAAAAGGCAACACCCCAACAATTATTCGCCCACAGCTTTTAGTCTAGATAACAAACCTCAATAGTTGACCCTTTCCTTGGCAGAAGGTAAACCCTTTCCCTCATACAAGAAATCTTTAGCAGATGAACACATCCCAGTTAACCCTTTCCCACTTACAGACGCTGTCTGATACCTCTGCAGCAGACAACTATTGAAAACATTGTGACAAAAAGAGGAATAGTTTTGCCGAGATAATTTCAAAGATGTCTACTGCAGACTTGTTGAATGTGACAATGGATTAGAATATGAAAAATATGTATTAATGAAATAATGAGATTTGAAAAAAGTTGGAAAACATTGTTTCAATTATGTAAACATTGTAATATTTTGCCACAATGTTTTCAGCTGAATAATATTGGTTTCATTTGTAGAGATTTTCCATATTTTTACAAAAGATGTTTTCAAATGCAGCTGTTGCAGATTTGTTGTATTTGAGAAAGTGTTCACCCTTCCCCACATACAATAAATCTGCAGCAGATGACTTTGAAATTGTGAAGTCCAAAATATTGAATAGAGTTGAAATCATTAATTATGGCAAACAAAGAAATTGCTCATTATGAAATTTCTCCATTTGCCACAATGATTTCAATTCTTCCACAATGATGTCAAAAGTCGTTTGCTGCAGAGGCGTCAGAAGGCGTCTATATTAGGGAAAGGGTTAAAAGTGATGTTAATCAGTTACGCTCCTGCTAATCACAGCTCACCAGATGGTTGAACTTGGAAGTTTTATCTACATAGTAATCTTATTCTTAATATTCTATGATGTACAAAGTTTTTAACCCTTTCCCTCATACGACAATACTGCAGCAGACGACTTTGAACATATTTTGTCAAAAAATAGAATATCTATAATTGAATGGATAACCTATGACAAAAAGTGGAAAACATTGTGGCAAAAGGAGAAATTGCACGTTTTATGCAATTTCTTCTTTTGTCACTGTTTTCAAAAAGCCGTCTGCTGCACAGGCGTCAGAAAGTGTCTATATGAGGGAAAGGGTTAACAGTCTGGGGAAAAACTAAACCTCAAACTGTCCTTCCCTAACCTGTGTTTATATCAAATATCCCTTTGTATTCATATAATGTCTAAATAATTATGTCTCCCCCTGTATACAGGGGAGATATATTGTTTTTGTCCTCGGCGTCTGTCCGTCTGTCTGTCTGTCCTTCTGTCTGTCTGTCTGTCCGTCTGTCCGAAATCGTGTCCGCTCCATATCTCCAAGACGGCTTGAAGGATTTTCATGAAACTTGGCTCACATGTTCACCTCATCAAGGCGACGTGCAGAACCCGCGTCTCGACAATATAGGGTCAAGGTCAAGGTCACGCTTGAAGGTCAAAGGTTTGAGGCTTTATTTCGTGTCCGCTCCATATCTCCCAGACGGCTTGAAGGATTTTCATGAAACTTGGGTCACATGTTCACCTCATCAAGGCGACGTGCAGAACCCGCGTCTCGACAATATAGGGTCAAGGTCAAGGTCACACTTGAAGGTCAAAGGTTTGAGGCTTTATTTCGTGTCCGCTCCATATCTCCGAGACGGCTTGAAGGATTTTCATGAAACTTGGGTCACATGTTCACCTCATCAAGGCGACGTGCAGAACCTGCGTCTCGACAATATAGGGTCAAGGTCAAGGTCACGCTTGAATGTCAAAGGTTTGAGGCTTTATTTCTTGTCCGCTCCATATCTCCCAGACGGCTTGAAGGATTTTCATGAAACTTGGGTCACATGTTTACCTCATCAAGGCGACGTGCAGAACCCGCGTCTCGACAATATAGGGTCAATGTCAAGGTCACGCTTGAAGGTCAAAGGTTTGAGGCTTTATTTCGTGTCCGCTCCATATCTGTCCCAAATTTATAGGTTGGAATGTTTTGAGAGATTTTGACAGATATTTGAGGGGAGACATCTGTTTTTTGCAAAAACAATTCTAGTTACTCATAGTTCTAAAAGGACTGCATAAAAATGATGATTTATTTTGAACTGCAATAGGTTAGTTAAAGTAGGAGCTGTCAATTCTATCCCGGTTCATCCATTTTGAAACCCATGCTCAGCCATTCTTTCTTTCTTGGAGTTGATAAGAACTATTTTGTGACCCGAGTGCAACCAATAGGCTATAATTATTTCTGTGTGGTAAGATAGCCAGGTTTTATACCAAAGACTTAAGCACAAATACAACAAAATTAATGTGCAACAGACAACTTTAAAAATGCTTGTGGTATATTTTTGAAATACTTATAAAAGTGTCCTGAAGTTCCATTCAAACAAACATTATTATTGGGCATATAACCTGTCATGTGACTGTAGACTGTTGAAAGAAGCCTTTAACACCATTCGATATCATAGAAGGAGAATTATTTTCTTCAGATTTTTCCAAAATATTCAACTTGAGAAAAGATCATACTATTCAACTCTGTCCCACATACAGACACCCCTGCAGCAGACGACTTCTGAAAACATTGTGGCTAAAGGATAAATTCCTCATAATGAGCAATTTGTCCTTTTGCCACAATGTTTATAACTCTATATATTAATTATGTCTCCTCCCTCCGGAGGAGACATATTGCTTTTGCCTGCGCCGTCTGTCTGTCTGTCTGTCTGTCTGTCTGTCCGTCCGTCTGTCTGTCCGTCTGTCTGTCTGTCTGTCTGCATGCCTGTCTGTCTGTCAGGGCGTCCACATTTCTTGTCCGGCCTTTATTTCACAACCCCTTGGCCACATTTCTATGAAACTTCACAGGAGTCATTGGTACAACGTCTAGTTGCGCATATTACGAGGGCGTTTAATTTGACCTACTTTTGGATGAGTTATTGCCCTTTCTTAAAATTGCCATTTCATTCTTGTCCGGCCTTCATCTCACAACCCCTTTGCCACATTTCTATGAAACTTCACAGGAGTCATCGGTACAACGTCTAGTTGTGCATATTACGAGGGCGTTTAATTTGACCTACTTTTGGATGAGTTATTGCCCTTTTTTTAAAATTGCCATTTCATTCTTGTCCAGGGCGTCCACATTTCTTGTCCGGCCTTTATCTCACAACCCCTTGGCCACATTTCTATGAAACTTCACAGGAGTCATCGGTACAACGTCTAGTTGCGCATATTACGAGGGCGTTTAATTTGACCTACTTTTGGATGAGTTATTGCCCTTTCTTAAAATTGCCATTTCATTTTTGTCCGGCCTTCATCTCACAACCCCTTTGCCACATTTCTATGAAACTTCACAGGAGTCATCGGTACAATGTGTTGTTGCGCATATTACGAGGGCGTTTAATTTGACCTACTTTTGGATGAGTTATTGCCCTTTATTTAAAATTGCCATTTCATTCTTGTCCGGCCTTCATCTCACAACCCCTTTGTCACATTTCTATGAAACTTCACAGGAGTCATCGGTACAACGTCTAGTTGCGCATATTACGAGGGCGTTTAATTTGACCTACTTTTGGATGAGTTATTGCCCTTTCTTAAAATTGCCATTTCATTCTTGTCCGGCCTTCATCTCACAACCCCTTTGCCACATTTCTATGAAACTTCACAGGAGTCATCGGTACAATGTGTTGTTGCGCATATTACGAGGGCGTTTAATTTGACCTACTTTTGGATGAGTTATTGCCCTTTATTTAAAATTGCCATTTCATTCTTGTCCGGCCTTCATCTCACAACCCCTTTGCCACATTTCTATGAAACTTCACAGGAGTCATCGGTACAATGTCTTGTTGCGCATATTACGAGGGCGTTTAATTTGACCTACTTTTGGATGAGTTATTGCCCTTTTTTAAAATAAATCACTAACTGACAAAATACAGTCAGCCAGACAAATACCCCTTGGGGGAGACATATGTTTTTCCCAAAAACAACCTCTAGTTAAAATCTGTTTATGGAGATTTTTCACAATTTTTAACGAATTATTTTTTCTCAAAAAATAATTCAGTTTACGATTTCAAAATCGCTCCCGGAAGTCACGGTTAAACTACACCTCCGCTTATACGGCTACGCCTTAGCTTCACCTAAATAGTCCTAGTATTTTTATGCCCCCCCGGAATCTCCGATTCGGGGGGCATATAGTTTTTGGTCTGTCTGTTGGTCTGCACGTCTGTCTGTCTGCTGTCTGTCTGCACAAAAAAACCTTTAACCTTGACCACTACTTTTGAACCATAACAGGTACGGCTACCATATTTCACATGTGTATTCCTTGTGACATGACCTTTCTGTCAGTACCAAAATGTTTCACCTTGCGACCTTGACCTTTGACCTAGATGTAGTTTTTGGCCTGTCTGCACGAAAAAAACTTTAACCTTGACCACTACTTTTGAACCATAACAGGTACGGCTACCATATTTCACATGTGTATTCCTTGTGACATTACCTTTCTGTCAGTACCAAAATGTTTGACCTTGCGACCTTGACCTTTGACCTAGATGTTGCCTTTCTCGAAAAAAACTTTAACCTTGGCCATTCCTTTTGAACTATAACAGGTATGGCTACCATATTTCACATGTGTATTCCTTGTGACATGACCTTTCTGTCAGTACCAACATTTTTGACCTTTGACCTAGATGTTGCCATTCTCGAAAAAAACTTTAACCTTGGCCATTACTTTTGAACCATAACAGATACGGCTACCATATTTCACATGTGTATTCCTTGTGACATGACCTTTCTGTCAGTACCAACATGTTTGACCTTGCGACCTTGACCTTTGACCTAGATGTTGCCATTCTCAATTTTTTTTTTAACCTTCCCCACTACTTTTGAACCATAACAGGTAAGGCTACCATATTTCACATGTGTATACCTTGTGACATGACCTTTCTGTCAGTACCAACATTTTTCACCTTGCGATCTTGACCTTTGACCTAGATGTTGCCATTCTCGAAAAAAAAATTATCCTTGACCACTACTTTTGAACCATAACAGGTACGGCTACCATATTTCACATGTGTATTCCTTGTGACATGACCTTTCTGTCAGTACCAACATTTTTGACCTGGCGACCTTGACCTTTGACCTAGATGTTGCCATTGGGGGGCATCAGTGTTTCACAAACACATCTTGTTTCAATATTAAAATTACTTCTACGTGTTATTTCAATACAGTGAAGTCATAATTATACTATCGAATCATCATAGATAATCAATTTTCTAGAAAATATCAAATTAACAGTACGCGCATATATATTTCATTTGTCGGCAGGTACGTATAAGGCACGAGTATGAATTTTAGTCGTATGCCCATTCACTAGATTCACTTGTTGTGAGGAAGTCGACCCCACGCTGTATAGAACAATGTTAATCTCACAAATATGCCACTACGCAGAGCTCAGTGAAATAGTCAGTGTGCATTTTAAACGCTCGCATCGCCGTTGTTTCTCCTTTTTCCATGATAACGATGATCAAAGGGGCTTTCTAATTATAGATCATGGTTTACATATGCGCGCATTCAGTTAGCTTAATATATATACGAAAGTAAGGCTCAAAAGTTGTATCAAAGTACCGTGGTGTAATGGAGAGCGTGTAGGACTTCTAATCATGGACTACTTATGGACTCGAGTTCGAGTCCCAGTAGAAATTCTTATTTTATGCGATTTGTTAAACATTATAGATTTATAATAATTAATTCACTCACATGAAACATAGTTATAATATAAGCCGAAATCCTGGATCCGCCCCTGGTGACGAAAACAAGTCGAACTAACGCTGTCGAACTAACGCTGTATAGAACAATGTAAATCTCACAAATATGCCATGGGTGTTTTGACAGACTTTACGCAGAGCTCAGTGAAAGAGTTAGTGTGCATGTTAAACGCTCGCATCGCCGTTGAAATGCTACATTTACTAAAACTGTCAACTGATAAAAAAAATCTCTGGACAAAAATATTAATAATAATAAAATAGACTAAATTGTGCAATAGCATGATCAATTGCATTCATAAATTAGATCTTACAATACATGTTCAAAATAATTCGTTACCAGTACTTTCAGTACTTTGATTCCAATATGATTTCAAAGTGGTCTGCTGCAGATTTGTTGTATGTGGGAAAGGGTTAAAGTTAACCAGAACTTGTTAACCATAATAGAATCATCTTATATCCACACCTTTTGCCACATCTGTACAGTTTTTTATACATTCCTACATAGTGACGCATCTGTAGCTGACAACGTTTGAAAACATTGTCTCAAAAGGACAAAATTACACATTATGAGCAATTTCTCATTTTGCCACTATGTTTTCAACTCTATTCAATGATTATACTTTCATTTTTTTGAGATTTTCAATATGTTCAGATAACCAAGTTATTTTCGTCATTGTCTGCTGCATTTTCTCAGAGACCAGCAATTAAATGTAATAAAAGACTTGATGGAACTCTGAGAGACTATTAATGTGCATTTAACCCTTCCCTGCATACAGACGCTTTCTGACACCTTTGCAGCAGACGACTTTTGAAAACATTGTAGCAAAAGGTGAAATTGCTCATAATTTCAATATTTTCAACTTAATTTCTTTTATAGATCTAGTTTCCATATTTGCAGCCGAGCCTCAGGAGCTCAGTCGGTAGCGACGCGGGCTGTCATTCCAGGGGTTGTGAGTTTGAATCCCGGCTCGGCCAACTTTCTTTCCGACGATTGACAAAAGCCAATGCGACATGCGTCATTCATCTTCCGCCAATGGGCCAAGTCTATATGGAAAAGCAGCCAGTTGCTCGAGAAGATTGTTGTGTGGAGTACAGGTTTGAGAAAACCAGGAAATGCATGAGTAGGTGAACTGATATAACTGAAAAATTGTTAAAAACGGCGTTAAACCCCAATCAATCAATCAAATCCATATTTCAGTTAGATGATTTCAAGGTCGTCTGCTGCAGAATTGATGTATGAGGGAAGGGGATAGGCTGTTTGAATGTTCCAAGTGGTTTCATAATAGATCGAGCCTACTGTCTAATAATCTCAAGCATGTGGGATCATGTTACATTGTGTAAGTCTATTAGAAAGTCAGACATTTCATTCATAAAGATTTGGCACTTACCTCATCTCTGATGCCATCGACTCGAAAATATTGAAGGAATCAGAGAAATTAAGTGTCTATTTAAAGACAATATATTGAGGTTTCGAGATATCCACATTAGTCTTCTTTAATAGGTTTGTTCTGAACATTTTGCATTTTGTCAACCTCATTTCAATCATGCCTTTTCAATCCAGAAGACTAGGTGTTTTTTCCTGCGGTCAATTTTTAGCTTGTGCAAGGTGAGCTATTGTGATCACATTTTGTCCGGCATTCGTCCGTCTTGCGTCGTCAACATTTGAGCTTGTTAACACTCTACAGGTTCGAAACTGGGCCATATGAGGTCAAAAACTAGGTCACTAGGTCAAATTGAAGGGAAATCTTGTTAACACTCGGGAGGCCACATTTTCAACTTTAGCATGTTGAGACTTTATCAGAATGTTCGTCTTGATGATATGTAGGTCAAGTACGAACATGGGTCATGTTGGGTCAAAAAGTAGGTCACTAGGTCAAAGTGAAGGAAAATCTTGTTAACACTCCAGAGGCCGCAATTTTTGCTTCAGCAGTTTGAAATTTTGTCAGAATGTTTGTCTTAAAAATATCTAGGTCAAGTTTGAATATGGGTCATATCGGGTCAGAAACTATGTCAATAGGCCAAATTGAAGGGTAATCTTGTTAACACTGTAGAGGCCATATTTTCAACTGGAGTATGTTGAAACTTTATCAGAATGTTTGTCTTGGTGATATGTAGGTCAACTTCGAACATGGGTTATGATGGGTAAAAAATAAGGTCACTAGGTCAAATTGAAGGAAAATCCTGTTAACACCCTAGAGGCCGCAATTTTAGCTTCAGAATGTTTATCTTAAAGATATCTAGGTCAAGTTCAAATATGGGTCATATCGGGTCAGAAACAATGTCACTAGGCCAAATTGAGGGAAAATCTTGTTAACTTGTAGAAGCCGCATGTTTTGCTTCAGCGGCTTGAAATTTGGTCAGAATGTTGAGCTGAATGATATCTAGGCCAAGAATATGGGCATGCTGGGTCAAAAACTAGGTCACTAGACCAAATTGAAAGGTAATCTTGTTAACACTATGGATACTGCATTTTTATCTTGAGCATGATGACACTTTATCAGAATGTTTTTCTTGATGATATGTCAGTCAAGTTCGATCATGGGTCATGTTGGGTAAAACAAATTGGTCACTTGGTCAAATTGAAGGAAAATCTTGTTAACTCTGTAGACGACACATTTTTTGCTACAGCAGCTTGACATTTAATGAGAATGTTTATCTAAATGATATCTAATATGGGTCATGTAGGGTCAAAAACTAGGTCACTAGGCCAAATTGAAGGAAAATCTTGTTAACACTTTGGATGCCACATTTTTTGCTTCAGCAGCTTGAAATTTTGTCAAAATGTTTGTCTGAATTATATCTAGGTCAAGTTCGAATATGGGTAATATTGGGTCAGAAACAAGGTCAATAAAGGAAAACATTGTTCAAACTCCCGAGGTTGCATTTTTACTTTGAGCAAGTTGAAACTTTGTCAGAATGTTGTCTTGATGATATCTAGTCCATGTTGGAATATGGGTCATATCAGGTAAAACAATATAGATTACTAGGCCAAATGAAGGAAAATCTTGTTAACACTTTGGAGGTTGCATTCAGAATAATTGTCTTGATGTGTTTTGCATTGCAGTACATTGTATAATTAAGGTGAGCGATCCAGGGCCATCATGGCCCTCTTGTATAATAATATTTTAGGGCTGAGACAAAACATGGAAGGAAAGTTTAGCCCTTCCCACCTGCATATGCATTTTGACGCAATACCAGCAGAAGACTTTTGAAAACATTGTGGCCAAAGGAGAAATTGCTGAATACAAGCAATTTCTTTTTTTGCCACAATGTTTTCAACTTTTTTCAGTAATTAATTATACCGACAATTAAGGAGATTTTCCATATTTTTAGTAGACATTTTCAAAGTCGTTTGCTTCAGAATTTCTGTATGTGGGAACGGGTTAAATCCCACATTCCAGAGATTCAGAGGCATTTACACAAATTTATTGTGAAAACATTGTGACAAGCAAAAGAAAAATTACCACAATGTTGTGCAATCTATCCTACAATCACATCTTCATTCAGAAATATTTTACATACCGGTATTCTTTTTTTTCCCCGAGACGATTTCGAGGTTGGTTCTAAATGGAAAATGGTCAAGTTTATATTTTATGCTGATTATGAAGCTCATTCTTGCAACTTATATTAACCTTTTCCCACATACAATAAATCTGCAGCAGACGACTTTGTAAACATTTTGGCAAACTGTTATACCAGTGTAATCAATTCATAAAGTAGATGATTGAGTGATTCATTGATTGGGATTTAATGCCGTTTTTAACAATTTCTCAGTCATATCACGGCGGCCAGTTCACCTACTCATGTGTTTTCTTGTTTCCCACACCAGTACTCCACACAACAATCTTCCCAAGCAACATAAAGTAGTTGAAAACATAGTGGAAAAAGATGAAAATGCTCATGCAATTTCTCCTAATTTATTCCGCTATGTTTTCAAAAGTTGTTTACTGTAGATGCGTCAAAATGCATCTGCAGGTGTAAATAGGGTTAATCGTTCTTAACCCTTTCCCTCATACGACAATACTGCAGCCGACGACTTTGAACGTATTTTGTCAAAAGATAGAAAATCTCCATAATTGAATGGATAACCTATGACAAAAAATGGAAAACATTGTCGCAAAATGAGAAATTGCACGTTTTGTGCAATTTCTTCTTTTGTCACTATGTTTTCAAAAAGCTGTGTGCTACAGAGGCGTCAGAAAGCGTCTATATGAGGGAAAGGGTTAATGTCTGATAAAGGTAAAAACAATTCATTACAAAAGAAAGTGTTGAAAGTTGATAGTCTATTGCAGTGTCAACTGTATAAATAATGAATATGCTGTCCAATTTGCCATCATGTTGAATCAGGTGAAGTGAAATAATACACGATCACCAACATTGTTAAAACTTTCATCATTTCCCTCTTGCAGGCACATATTTACACATCCACAGCAGAAGAGTTTTGAAAATATCCTAACAAAGGGAGAAATTTCTTATAATTAACAATTTCTTCTTTCGCCACAATGTTTTGCCCTCGATTCAATATTTAAGCCTTCATTAATTGAGATTTTCACTGCTGCAGATTTGTTATATGATGGATAGGGTAAATCCCTGACTTTAATAGGATAGTTTTCAGGTGTCTGCTTTTAAAATATCTCGGGATATAAATTAATGTCATGTAAGAAATTTATAAATCAATCAGTTATTATTGTTAAAACTATCATGGGGGGGATAGATCTTCAACATCTTCAGAAATTTCCTTAACCCTTTCCCACATACAGAGAGGAATCCGCTGTGGTCGAGTGGTTAGCGTCGGGGATTTTGAAACCGGGTGTTCCGGGTTCGATCCCCAGTCGCGGCACTACGGTCATGGTGGAGTGCCCTTGGGCAAGGCACATTTTCTAGCCTAGTACTGGTTTGTTTGTTTACCAGTTCAGGGATTCAGGGATCATGAATAATTAAATTTAATTGCGCGCTAAATGACCTTAGCTGTCGATGTGCCATAAAACAATATACATTCATTCATTCCCACATATTGAGACTTTCTGACACCTTTGAAGCAGACTACATTTGAAAACATTCATAGTGAGCAATTTCTCCACTTGTCACAATGTTTTCAACTTTTTTCAATGGTTATTGTAACTTCTGTATTTAGAGGTTTTTCACATTTTTGCTTAGGTATTTTCAAAGTTGTCTGCTGCATGTTTTTGGGTTATGTGGGAAAGGGTTAAAAGGTGTCAAGTATATTGAACTCTTTCCCACATGCAACAAATCTGCAGCAGACGACTTTGAAAATATCTCGGCAGATTTGACATAAATTAAAGTATAAAAAAAAACGGAAAGGAAAATATTGTGAGTTCTCCTTTTGCCACACTGTCTCCAAAAGTCGTCTGCTGCAGATATACATCAAAATGCGCCTACAAGTGGGAAAAAAGGTGAATAACTAAGGCTCTTTGCCCTAATGTTGTAGCCTCATTATGAAACATTGTGTAGTCAAAATGTTTAGTACCGTTTTGAAATTGACTAATATATATCATGACAGTTGCTCATTACAATATCAAACCGACTTTGGGACAATGTGTAAAGTGTACCAACTGTGCCACCTTTCAACGTTAAATCACTTTGCACTCTGTCAACGGGGTCCCCATTTTCTGCTCCCTTTTTTAACGAAATGAATGATCCTTCAATGGTGTCATTCCTGTCATAATTTCTTTGACATTTAACATGCCATATTGCATTATTTTAAGGATGCATTTCAGCTTTTAACCCTTTCCCATTTACAACAAATTTACAGCAGACTTCGTTGAAAACATTTAAACTTTGCCCACATGCAACAAATCTCCATGAGATGAATTTGAAAGATTTGAGCCAACATAAGGAAAACCTCTATAAATGAAAGTATACAGTTATTTATTAAATAACATTGAAAACATTATGGCAAAAGGAGAAATTGCTCATTATGAGCAGCATGCAGTTTCCAAAGTTTTTAGCTGCAGATGCACCAAAAGGCGTCTGAAAGTTGGAAAGGGTTAAGCCAAATTTGAATAAATCTCTATCAGTAATGTATGATTACAAAATTATTGTGGTAAAATGAGAATTTGCTTACTTTCAACAATATTACATTTTGTTATGTTGTTTTCAAAAGTCGTTTGCAGCCGACCATCAAGATGCGTCTGCATACACGGACATTGTGACAACCCCTTGACATACATCCTAACTTCAGCTAACTCAGAAACAACTTAAGTCACTCACTGTTGGCTTGCTGAGTTAACCTTTTCCCACATGGCGACACTTTCTGACGCCTCTGCAGCAGAAAACATTTGGAAAACATTGTTGCAAAAGAAGAAATTGCACGTTTTTTCATACAACAATTCTGCTTCAGACGACTTGGAACATATTTTGTCAAATAATGGAATATCTCTATAATTGAATGGATAACCTATGACTTAAAGTGGAAAACATTGTGGCAAAAGGAGAAATTGCACGTTTTGTGCAATTTCTTCTTTTGTCACTATGTTTTCAAAAAGCCGTCTGCAGAGGCGTCAGAAAGCGTCTATATGTGGGAAAGGGTTATAAGCATGTTTTGAGCAATTTCTCCTAATGTCACAATGTTATCAAAAGTCATCTACTGCAGAGGCATCAGAATGCATCTATATGTGGGAAAGGGTTAATACGGAGGAACCAAATGTAATATATGGCAAATTGGAAGTATATTTTTGATATAGGGTTGAAAACATTGTGGTGAAAGGAGAAATTACTCACTATGAACTCATACAACAATTCTGCAGCAGATGACTTTGAACATATTTTGTCAAATAATGGAAAATCTCTATAATTGAATGTATAAGTGGAAAACATTGTGACAAAAGGAGAAATTGCACGTTTTGTGCAATTTCTTCTTTTGTTACTATGTTTCAAAAAGCCATCTGCTGCAGAGGCGTTAGAAAGCGTCTATATGAGGGAAAGGGTTAAACAATATTTTCATAATCATATTCTACAGTGGTCTGCATAAGGGAAATTAAGCTATGTTAGAGAGGATTCTTGGAATAACCCATCAAAAGTAAACTTGTGTTTGTACTTAATTCATAATGAATTATTAAACAAGCACTTAATTAAAGACATTTAGATCAACCTAACTACCTGTTGTAAACAATTGGAAACATCCCATAACATGCTATGGGGATAATGAATAGGTTATCCCTCTCCCACATACAAGAATTGTACAGCAGATGACTTTGTAATTTTCAAGTCCAAAATATAGAAAATCTCTATAAATGAAAGCGTCTATATGAGGCAAAGGGTTAACCCTTTCCCAAATCCTAAATCTAGACACATATTTGCACTTCTGCAGTACTGTAGGAGATTTTTAAAAAGATTGTGGCAAAAGTAGAAATTGCACATGATGAGAATAAATTACTCCTTTTGCTCAAATATTTTCGTTGCTATTTAATAATTATACATTCTATTTTCCATCTATTTGCCAGAGTAGATGGTTTCGATGTCATCTGCTGAAGATTTATTAATTGTATGTAAGAAAGGGTTAACTAAAAGAATTTTCTGTCTATCCTGCATATAAGGTCACATAATCAGCATCATTATGATTACTGGTGATTTAATGTAAATGAAGAAAATGTTAACTCTTTCTATTTAATTGTATAGAAACTCAATATATTGAATTGAGTTCTTATATAATCTACACTGCATGCTTCCAAATTATTCTCATCTTTACATCTTTAGCAAACTAATATGGAAACTTATTCCAGATGATCGATGTTTACGTTGTGAATTTAGCTGCTCATCATTACTATCTAACCCTCCTCATCGTTACTATCTAACCCTCCTCCTCGTTACTATCTAACCCTCCTCCTCGTTACTATCTAACCCTCCTCCTCGTTACTATCTAACCCTCCTCCTCGTTACTATCTAACCCTCCTCCTCGTTTCCCACAATAGAATCTGCCGGTCGAGTGTTTAGTGTCGGGGTTTTAAAAACGGAGTGTCTGGGGTTTGATCCCTTAGAAGTCGCGCCTCGATGGTCATGGTGGAGTTCCCTTCGGCAAGGCACAGCTCCTATAGCCTGGTAGTGGTTTGTTCACCTAGGTAACATGAATGAGTGAAGTGCCGCCGTGATATAACTGAAATAATGTTGAAAGCGGCATAAAATTCCAAGGAAACATTCCCGTGACATTGATGACCAATCATTTTGAGTATGTCTAGGCATATATATAATTGAAACTATAATTATTGATTAGCATTGAAAAACTTGTTCCTAAAGGAGAAATTGCTCATTATGAGTAATTTCTACTTTTTTCATTTTCAAAATGTGTCTGTATGTGGGAAATGTCTATCATGTTTGCATGCTTGAGAAGGTTAATATCTATGAAATATGCGAAGGACCCTTTTTTATATGTCTCCTAAAAGTGACTGTTTACATTGCCATGGTATACATATTAAAGGACTTCCCTTCAAATCATTGTTCAGGGAATATGCAAGTCATTATTTAACAAAAAACTCCTGTTTAAACATAAACATGATGTAGTTCACACAATCAGGTGGTTCTAAAACAGATTTACTACAGGGTAAATAACTACAGAGGTCGAACCCTTTCCTCCAATGTCAACATCTTCAACCTGACAGAGCTCTAGTTTCCTCTAAAATCCTTAACCCTTTCCCTCATACGACAATTCTGCAGCAGATCTCGACTTTAAACATATTTTGTAAAAAAGTAGAAAATCTCTATAATTGAATGGATATAACTGGATTAAAAGTGGAAAACATTGTGGCAAAAGGAGAAATTGCACGTTTTGTGCAATTTCTTCTTTTGTCACTATGTTTTCAAATAGCCGTCTGCTGCAGAGGCGTTAGAAAGCGTCTATATGAGGGAAAGGGTTAACTGACTCCAAACCATCTAAAGAACAATCTCTCAGTAAGATAATTCTTTATCAAACCCTCAACACTAAGGATTAACGCTTTCCCTCATACAATAAATCTGCAGCACGACTTTTGAAAACATCTAGAATTTTTTTGGAAAATCTCTGAAAATGAAGGTATAAATACTGAAAAGAGTTGAAAACGTTGTGTCAAAAGGAGAAATTGCTTGTTTTGAGCAATTTTTCCGTTTATCACAATGTTTTCAAAAGTCATCTGCTGCAGATGTGTCAAAATACATCTATAGGTGGTTAAATGCCTTATTTCATGCTCTAAAATCCTAAACTGACCTTCAAACCGTCCAAAGAACAATCTCTGATAATAAGTAAGATAATTGTTTATCAAACCCCAACATAGGATAGAGAGATATTATGGAGTGATGCTCTGCTAGTTTTCCCCTCCCCCTCCTCAATATAGTAATTGATTAAATTGAATGATTGATTTTAGCTTAATGCTGTAATCAACAAATTTACAGTCATTTAAGGTGGCCAGTTTAACTGCTATCTATATGTTTCACCAGTATTCCACACATTCTCTCCAAGCAGCTGGCTGCTTTTCCACATAAACTGTTTGCCCATTGGTGGAAGGTGATTGATTCTCGTACTTTTGTCAAGTGTTGGAAAGAATGCTGGCTGAACTGGCGTTTGAATACTCACAAACCCTGGATTAACAGCCTTATAGCCAGTACTGGTTTTGCTGCTGAGGCTAGGATCCCCTAATATAGATGACTGTTGATGCCTCTTTGCCAGATCCATCATTAAAGCACATTTGGAAAAGGAGAAATTGCTCAATGTCAGCAATTTCTCCTTTTCCTGCAATGTTTAGTATCTTTTCTCTATTTCTGATGACTTATTTTCTTATGCACACCAAATGACATTGGCTGTACAGCATTCACTAATTCATTCCATTAGGAGCAGGAGGGTTCAAACCCCAGTCTGGTCATAGCAAAGACTTTAAAAATGGTAGTAACTGCTTAATCCCTCCTTCGTGCTTAGAGTTCCAGGAAAAGCATAAAGACTGAAACATCAGTATGGGGATAAATAATATCAGTTGAAGGAAACTGCAGTGATATGGCTAAAGTACTGTGGAAATTCTCAGCAATTTTTTTGAAAATTACGAATTAGTCAGGAATTAGTCCAATTGTGCCTTCAAGGGTCCTCTGATTGACCAAAGCATCACTATGAGTCAGTACAATTCATTGAACTGGGGAAAAGAGTTTTAAAAGTTTGATCGGGGTCAACATTTGAGCCGTCCCACGAGAAAACCAACATTATGGCCTCAGCGTGATGTATTGAACCAGATCAGCCTGCGCAGTCCACAGTGTTGGTTTTCTCGTGGGACGGCTCATTTGGTCAATTATGGATTGACCCTTGACCCCACATACAACAAGGCTGCAGCAGAAGACTTTCAAAACATATTGGAAAAACTCTGTTTAAATGAAAATATAGATATTGGAGTAAGTGGAAACAATAACAAGTCTACAGCAGACTGCTTTGAAAACATTGTGTTTAAAGGAGAAATTGCAGCAATCTTCAGCTTCAGACGTTTCAAAGTGCAGACTGCATTTCAGTGGACTCATGATAAAAAGTTATATATTATGGTATATTATTATAATCCTATATTCCTCGAGTAGAAAACTAGTAATTCCCATCCTTGGTTTCTCAATGACAAGGGTTGTTATAGTAATGTAAACATGGCCTTCTGAACAGTAAATATTTATGCCACACGATCAAGTGGTTGTTTCTTCAGGTCAGTTGGCCTATTGTATTCACAGAGTTAAGGGATATAAGTTTCATGATATTTTTTAAGTCATCTAGCTTGAACAATTGTAAGATAAATGGACAACACATCTGATAAATTGATTGTATAATTGTTAAGTTAATTTTAAAAATAATATTGGAAAAAAGAGAATTTGTTTGTTTTGAGAAATTTCTCATTTTACAATAGTGTTTTCAAAATTGCTATTAAATGAAGTATATAATTGTTTGCTAAGGGTTTATGAATAAAACGGATAAATCATGGACAGATTCTGCACAAAAAAGTTTTTGAACAAGGAAATATTATTGTAAGAGTGACACATACATTAACTAATGGATAAAGTCGGTCTTTCGGGTATTATCATTCATTCTGTTAAAAACATTTGATGTTAAAACATCAGATTTACTGACCTTATCTGTTGATCTTAAATTTGGATGTGAGCGACATCATCAACTTTTTGGGGTCATACCAAAGTCAGTTAAGGGTACAAATAGTTGGGCTACACTTATAGTTTATAACCTGAATATGTATTTCGGGCTATATAAGATAATTATAGACTAACAGTGAAGGCTCTCCTGGATCTTCACGAAGATGCATGAACTCTTTCCCTCTTGTAAACGCTTTCAGACGCCACTGAATCAGACAACTTTTGAAATCATAGTGGCAAATGGAGATATTGCTCATAATGAGCAATTTCTCCATTTGTCACAATGATTTCAACTGTATTTAAAAATCATACTATCATTTATAGAGATTTTCTATATTTTGGACTTGATCATTTTAAAGTCGTCTGCTGAAGATTTATTGTATGTGGGAAAGGGTTATGACCCAAAATCAGCAAACGTGGCTCAAATGCATGGTTAGGCATAAAGAATGGGATGAATAAAAGCTCTTTTGTGTTATTCTGAAATACTTGTACATTTGGGATGCATGGGATTTAATGGCATTTATTTCATAATCTGTTATCTTTTCGCTATTAACCCTTTCCTAAATGCAACAAATCCGCAGCAAACGACTTCGAAATCACCTAGAGAAAAATATGGGAAAACTCTTTATATAATAGTTTAGTTTTAGAATAGAGTTGTAAACATTGGGGCACTACACAAGAAATTGTTCATTATTTCCTTTTACCACAATGTTTGCCAAGGTTGTCTGCTGTTACTAAGAAGCGTCAGGATGCATCTACGTATTGGAAAGGGTTGCTAATTTAGCTGCTGCTATATATTATTGTTACTGTTTCTTGGAAGGATTTCTGTTCAAAACTCAAAAAGTAAATAGATGGTTGTAATTTCTGTTAAATTATTTTGTTTTTAAGTTATTCTATCATCATATTGTCACTGTAAATCCTTTGCCAATTGTAGACTCATTTTGAAGCATCTGCAGCAGACCACTTTTGAAAACAGTGTGGAAAAAGGAGAAATTGCTCATTCTGGACAAATCTTTCTTTTGTCACAATGTTTACATCTCTTTAAACCCTTTCGCTTTCTAACGCCTCTGCAGCAGATGGCTTTTTGAAAACATGGCGACAAAAGAAGTAATTGTTCAAAACAGACAATTTCTCCTTTTGTCGCCATGTTTTAAAACTCTATTCAAGTATAGTTGTTTCATTTAAAGGGATTTTCTGTGCTTTTGTCTAGAGCAGATTTGTTATATGTGGGAAAGGGTTAGATAATAATACTTTCATCTACATTGATTTTAAACATATTTGCCTAGATGTTTCTTAGTCATTAGCCAGCAGATTTGTTGTTTGTTGGAAAGGGAGGGTTAACTTTTTTTTTCATAACCAAAATTACTACATAATTGACAAATATATAAAACTTTTCTTTTCAGGAGGGATATTGGACAAGTGTTTAAAGATGACTATAGTTTAACAGAAGAGACATTGGGATTCTGCCAGTTTGTCTTAAATTATCATAGTTCAAGGTCATTCAGAAAGAAACAATTACCTTCAGGACACCATTAATTGTAATAATTGTATGCATGCATCAACAGAAGGACAGAAACAGATTGCTTATTTAACAGAAACCAAAATATCTCAGACTGTTACAGAAATAAACTTCTCAAAGTAGCTTGAAAAAACATCAAAGATTTAAAAATAACTTTGAACACAATGGACTATTGTCCATGGAATATGGAATACATTTCGGAACAGATTGTCCATCTATATTAAACTCATTAATGATAACAGGAAAGTGTATTTTACAGGGAACCAGTCAGAAGAGTTTTGTTTCCATGCACCCACAAGTGTTTCCTCTCAAGATGATCAATCATCGGGGACCAACAGGTGTGCAAACACCGTAAAACATTCTGCCCCCTACTCTAAGTGCAATGAAACTGTTTGTCATGGTTTATTAAATGTTTCTGAAAACACCGGCAATGTAAATGAAGGACATGATTTGAGCTATTGTCCAGAGGCAGGTGGTACTTGTGAGACAGAACCAGTACACTCAGGCCTGTCAAGTTTGGTTGCAGTTCATTTGTGTAGTGATGGGTACAAGTACAGGGGTACATCATGTACAACAAGGAGGTCATTAAGTGAGGAGGGGTCTGTAGGAATGATGGAGTTAAATACCGGGGATAACACAGACATGGATATATCCGTGTCAGAATGTCAGAAATCCAGGTCACCCAGCAGTGGGCTGTGCCAGGAAACACATGTTAATGAGCATGCTCAAAGTGTTTCTGACCCTTATAGATCACCTGTCATAGATCACCATGGCAATGACCTTTGTGATGAAATTGATGGATTTATCACAGAAATTACACAGTCTATAGATGACCTCTGGAATACTGATGAGGTCAACTCAAACCAGGAAGTGAAAGGTAACAGTTCAAAGTCATTATGTAATTCAAGTAAAGAGTTAGAAGAAAATGAAAATGAAGGAAACATGAAAGAAAAAATTGTAATAAGTCATGCGGGGCAAAAGTGTGCATGCAGATTTATCTCAAATGATAACATTATAAATTTGATTCATGAACAGCAATGTACATGCAGAGATGAGTATTTCAGTATGTGCGATTCACATAAATTGAAAAAGAATCCCATAATATCTGTTTCACAATCTATTCACACAGATTTGGCTGTATCTTGTATTGAAAATGGAGAGGGATATGTAAATGAGAAGATATGTGACAGGGTCATAAGTAAAGATGAGAAAGAGATTTCGATGGGGGAGAACACACCAATTAAAATGGAATTAACGGATTTCGATGACACAAATCTGACTCAGGAAGGTGTTATAGAGACGGATTTAGGGTATTATTGGCTCACTAGTACAATAGAGGAGAAATCAGAAGGAAGTGTTTATTCGCCATCCGATATAAGTATGGAGGATTCATCTTTTAAAAAAGGAAACATGCATAGTGAATTGGGATCAGAGAAATTATGTGAAAAGGTGGAGACAAGGAATAGCAGTTGGGATGAAGGAATAAGCACAGAAAATTCTGAGATTAATCCTGTAAGTCCATTAAATAGTGATTGTAACAGTTTAGAGCAGAATGCTGTATCTAGAAAAAGTAGAAAATCTGTGAGTGATATAAACTCTATGTCTAAAGCATCGGAGATTATGTGTTCATTTGAACCCAAGTTTCTGTCCCTGGACAGGGCAGTTCTTAGTAAGAAACGAATCAGTCGTGATGACTTCCAGTTAAAGTCTGTGTCAGATGAGAATCTGAAGGTAAAACCTTTACGAAGAAAGTACTCGGCACCACCATCTTTCTGTAAAGTGTACAAGGTTATAAGTATTGATATACCGAAAATGGACAGCTATGTCACACTAGATAAATCAGGTGGAAATACTCGGAGAAGAAATTCAAGTGATCTTAAAAAGAGGGGCAGCTTCAGTGGTGTGTCAAGAAATGGAAGTCTGAGTAGTGTTACAACAAATGACAGTTTGAGCAGCAAAAAGGATAAAGTAACAAGTGACAAGGATGATAGAAAGGATAAAGTTGTCAATGCCTTGAGTGATGGATTAGATAAACAAGCAGTTCCAAGTGCTACAGAGGGGAAAAGGGAGGAAATAGTTAATCATGACAATAAAGATATAAAAGTGAAAGTTCCGGTAGTAGATACTGGTAATACATATCAAATAAATCCAGCGGGAAATGGGAATGGGGATGATGTATGTAATGGCAGTGTTAAAAGTGGTGAACAAAGTCAGTCAAATGTTAAACAACTTGTACCAGGAAATGGGTACCAGGATACATGTACCATGTCCAAACTTCCAGCATTGGTAATGGATATTGAAGAAAAAATTGAGATTATGAATGGACCAATTCTAGAGCCACCACCTGAATTTGTTGGGGTAAGTTCTTCTGCCATTGACAATATATGAAATCATAGTAGGAAAAGGAGAAATAGCTTGTGGTATTCTCTATGTTTTCTCCCCTGTATGAAAGCTACCTGTCTACATGCAATCATCAAGATGTTTCCAATTGGGATAAAGGAAAGCATAATAATTGTTGAAAACTTTCGCTGTGATGTTTTAAAGAAGTTGTCTGCTGCAGATGTGTTAATGTTTGTCTGCATGATCTTGCATAATAAATCCAACTGCCTGTGAGACATTCAGACATTTTCTATGTTTTCCCTTTTAATGCTGAAGTTTTCCAAAGGTTCTTGTCCAGCTTTGCATTTGGAAGAGTTCACAGTCAATTCTGGGAATATCTAAACAATACAGAGTCTTGTCAGACAGAACGGATGCCGAGGCTGGCCTGACTCTTTACTGGTGGCACAGGCTCCACAAAGTGGGTCACAACAGTCAAGGCATTGCCCTTTCTTTTGTGTAGAGGTTAATCACTATGTTTAATTCAAATTCATCTTCAAATATGTGTCATTAGTTTGTTATGACACCTAATGTATTGCAATGAAGTATTTCTGAAATTTAAGGTATGGAGATGATTGACTATAGCTATAACATATCTATCTATATAGAGCACAAGAGAAAAATGATGCAACGCATCAATGTCACCGGAAATCCATATTGCAGTTATGCATAACACTAACATTATAGTAGTTGAATAAACAGTTATCAACTGAGGGGCATATTGGAACATCAGGGGTGGGGTCAAGTGAAAATGTATCATAACTTGCATTGTTTTGTCAACAAAGTGAATGATAATTGAAGCCTTTCATTGTTTATGATCAATCTCCATTCCAAAGTAGGTTGACCATACACACAACCAACTAATTATTGATCATAAACATTAATGGAAATGAGTAATCTTGCCAATCATTAGTCTAAGTATGTATACAGTGCTTTTATTACGGAATAATTGTAAGATTTGTGAATTCCACATACACTTTTCAAGATGTTTGTCAGAATATTTGAATTTTATTATTTTTCAATAAAACCACAAAACAGACAATTTAGGAGTTGCATGCAATAGCACGTCATTTTACCTTTCCTCTATTAAAGTCAACAGTGGACACCTTTGCAGCAATCTACTTTAAAACAATGAGATAAGGGTTAAATCGCTGAAGACATGAGTTTTCTCTTTTTCTCAAGATGATATTAGCTTGGCATCCTAATTATATCATACTTTAACAAATGTTGAAATGTAGTTCAATATTTATAAATTAGACCACCTTCGAAATATAATATCAACTAAACAGTTAAATCTCATTGAAATTGTTGTATAATTTAAACTTAATTTCGAACATAAACTGAGCCCTACAACATGTTAATTTATTTTAATTCTTTCCTTCCTTTTTCATAATGAAAATAACAAACTACTCATGTTTTAAAATTATATTATGATGAGCGCCCTTGTGTCAATGATGCATAACAATATGCAGATCGGAAGCAATATGCCTTTAGGGAATTAAATGACACATTTAAAATTGTCAAGGACGAAATAATTTTGTACAAAAGACCCGATTCTTTCTTATTTGCAGAGGTGTCGTTCTTGAAACTCTCTTTATAGGCAGAGAGAGTTCGTTCAAAGTAATTTTTCTATTAAAACCAGTTTTATCTCGGTTTGTTCTTTTCTTCATTTGTTTCGAACCAAATAAACATTTTAAATCGCATATGATTTACTATTTGTAAGTGAGTGTAACGAGCGGCTCTCTGCAAAGGAGATTGATCTACGCAGTTGGTATTCGCGAGACACGCGATCAACAGTTTTAGCTTAGAAACAGTTCATATTTTATATACATGGATAAACATTATAAAATGCCTTCTTCACAAATCAAGACATCTCTTTGAACATGAAAATAACATTCAGTAAGTTAAAATTGCCATTAGAAGGAGAATATTCGACGTCATTTTCATCAGCAGGTGCGCGTATGTAAACAACATTAGACTGTGCTACGTAAAGGTTTGTAGTTATAGCCTTTTGATTACATGTAGTATATAGTGTAAAATACAGTATTTCATTCTAGCAAATAGGGACTGTTTTGTCTTCGTAAATAAAACAAAAAAACATAAATGCGAGTCAAAATAAAGAAACTGAAAATACCTAAAACATCGGAATATTTATTTCATTTTAGATGTGTCATTACTTAGTGTTTTTAACAAACACAATTGTAATATGTTCAAGACATCTAAATGTGTTTCTTTCTAATAATAATCCCCCCTCCCATGTGATTTCAGAAAACCTATTAAAAATAGAAGTCGCAGGCTTCTGCCCGACGACTAATTATGACCTATACCATTGAACATAATATAGTTTAATGCTTAAAACATAAATGATTGAATTTTTTAATTCTCTTCCTGACATTTTAGGTATTCAGATTGAAATTGTTAGAGAAAAAAGAGAACATAGTGGCACGTTTTGATACAGAAAATGTTTTCAAAAGGTTTTTGAAGCACAATTATATATTAAAATTCAGAGATATATTACGGAAAGGATTTAAGATCTCAATTTTGATTTGAGATATTTCTTAACTGTTTTTTAATCTGATAAGAAAGATGGATGGGATGCGTTTTACGACTTGTGATAGTTCACTTGGGATAGTTCACACTTAAAAGTGATTAAAATGTTTATGGATTCAATTGTAATGGGTCCCTTCTATTGTGATATAAACCACAAGGGAAATGTTTGGAGTGCGGGAAGCTAAGGGGTACTTTTAAGGAAGAGGAATGATTTTGATCCTTTCCCACTTGTAGACACATTTTAAGCACCTGCAGCAGGGTTCTTTTGAAATAATTGTGGAAAAAGGAGAAATTGTCACAGTGTTTTCAAAAGTCGTCTGCTGCAGAGGTGTCAGAAAACGTTTATATGTGGGAAAGGGTTAAAAGGTTTTAATAGAATGTGCAATTACTCTTTCTCTCACATTGTTTTCAAAAGTAATGCAGAATTTCCAAAAGTTGTGCCTATCAGGAAAGAGTTTGAATACGGTAAATAAGACTACCAGATTGGGTTTGAAGTTGACATCACTTGTGAAGAATGTTTATTACAGTGGTGTAAGAGGGATCAGGTTTCTTATTGTACATTTTCACACCCAAAATGGTTAAGGTGACCCCAACCCCTTTTCCACATACAGCAAATCTGCAGCAGACGACTTTGAACATATTTTGTCAAAAAATAGAAAATCTCTATAAATTGAATGGATAACCTATGACTAAAAGTGGAAAACATTGTGGCAAATGGAGAAATTGCTCGTTTTGAGCAATTTCCTCTTTTGTCACTATGTTTTCAACAAGCCATCTGCTGCAGAGGTGACCCCAACCCTTTCCCCCCATACAGCAAATCTGCAGCAGCCGATTGTGTTAATTAACTGACTGATCCACATACAGCACTTAAATGGCTAAAGTCTTTTCAAAAGTCTTCTGCTGCAGGTCACAGTGTAAATATGTGTCTGTGTGTGTTTAACTCACATCTACCTGCAGACACATTGTGACGCATCTGCAGCAGATCAAATTTGAAAATATCATGAGCAATATCCTTTATTCCTTTACCATATACAGGAAATCGGCAGCAGACGACTTTAAAATCATCTGGGGGGAAATATGGAATATCTCTAAAAAAAAAAGTGGAAAACATTGTGGCAAAAGGAGAAATTGCACGTTTTGTGCAATTTCTTCTTTTGTCACTATGTTTCCAAAAAGTCGTCTGCTGCAGAGGCATCAGAAAGAATCTATATGTGGGAGAGGGTTAAAGTTTGCTGAATGATGGAAATGGTGTTTGGGACCTCACTGGTATTGTGTTTCACATACATAGTAGTTGATAGTCTTTTCGGAAACAAATAGATAAAACCTTTTTTGTAGTGTAGACTTTAATTAACATTCTTCTGCCAGCAAATATATATGTCCAAATACTTAAAATTTTGAAAAATTGAAATATGATCAGTGACATTGTTAAATATTTTTCATTAAACCCTTTCCCGCAAGCAGAAACCTTTAACCCTCTCCCACATAATTATGGACGCTTTCTGACGCCTCTCCAGCAGACGACTTTTTGAAAACATTGTGGCAAAACAAGAAATATCTGAAAACAAGCAATTTCTATTTCTGCCACAAGATTTTTCAACTCTTTTCAATTTTAAACTTTTATTTAAAGAGATTTTCCATATTTTTTCACCAGATGATTTCAAATTCGTCTGCTGCAGATTTGTTGTATGTGGGAAATTATTAAAACATTGTTTAAAAAAAAAAACAATTGAAGATGTTGGTCAACTCTTCTGACTGTGGAAGACAGTCACCAGGTGCAGTGGTAGAGTGTCGACCTCCCATACCAAACGTCCCAGGTTCCAATCCAGTGATAAGTGGGTTCTGTGAGACTTTGGGAGTTGTGGTCGAGTGGTTAGCATCGGGGATTTCGAAACCAGGTGTCCCGGGTTCGATCCCCAGTCGCGGCACTACAGTCATGGTGGAGTGCCCTCGGGCAAGGCACATTTTCTAGTCTAGTACTGGTTTGTTTACCCAGGGATCATGAATAAGTTAACTGTCGCCGTGATATAACTGAAATAATGTTGAAAGTGGCGTAAAATCCCAATAAATAAATAAGTACACAAACTGCACAAGTACTCTGGTTAAGTCTCCAGGAAGCAGACATCGAGCATGATTAATATAAGCAATCTCATAGATAGCAATTTTTCCTTTTGTCTCTAAGGAATGTTTTCTAAAGTCACCTTCTGCAGATATGTCCAAATGTGTCTGCAAGTTAAAAAGAGATAAGATCATGAAATACACTCCTTAGTTCTTGAGCTCTTTGTTATATTTGAAATAAAGAAGAAACATTTGTCATGGGGTAAAAATGTGTGTGATTTGAAATTCATTACTTTAGTATTCCATGAACCTCACAGATGTGCTAGCTAGTTATTGGCTTTTTCAAATTCAAGTCATTCAACATTTTTAGCAGACGACTTTGAAAATATCCTGATAAACGAAAGTATATAAATATAATAATTATAAAAAAAACTTGCTTATGATTAGCAATGTCTCCTTTTGCCGCAATGTTTTCAAAAGAGATGCTTCAACATGTGTCTGCAAGTGGGAAAGGGTAAAAGAAAAAGATTAAAAGTAGGAACAAATGAGTGAAATTTTAAGTCATTTTACAGAGGTCCATTTAAAGAGGAGTATACAGCTCTTTTACCCACAATATCTCTCATATCATCTGACCAAACACTATGATGTGGATACTCAAAAGAATCATCTCAATGAGACGATTCTTTTGAGTACACACAACATTGGGTTAGAAGGTAAAATAAGGATTTTAGAACATACATAATTCCCCTTATCTTAGAGCTCTTGGTCTTCACCTTTCATAAATATGTCAGAACTGATCCAAAATGAATGGTTATGATACCTGTTGCAGAAATTCAGCAGGATAGGGGTTGCTTCTAATGAGTACCCTTTCCCACATACAACAAATCTGCAGCAGACGACTTCGAAAACATAGTGACAAAAACCTGAAAGATAGCTTAATTGTTAAATAAAGTTGAATTTCACCTTTGGCCACAATGTTTTCAAAAGCCGTTTGCTACGGCAGCTCTAAATTAGGGACAGACACATTTTTATAAATTACATACAACATTTTTTTATCTTGTGCACACGAGATAGTATCTCGTTCGCACAACTTAGTATCTTGTGCATACAAGGTAGTATCTCGTTTGCACGACTAAGTACTTATCTTGTTCACACGACTTAGTATCTTAATTGTGCGCATGAGATACTAAGTAGTGCGAACGAGATACTTATCTCATGTGCACAAGATAAAATAAAATTGTATGTAATTTATAAAAATGCCTGTGTCCCTTTAGAGCTGCCTTAATTTGCTGCTATTGCGTCTAATTTTACGTTTTTAACTCTTCCAAATATTGAACTGCTGAAAAAAAGAGAAAAACATGTAGACTTAGTTAGTATTAAATGTTCATGATTAAGTGAAAGTATTGGGTGAGCAACTTCTCATTTTCCTGTAATGTTTTATGAAGGTTATGTACAAAATGGAAACTGCTAAAAAATGGTAAAATAATTAGCCTTCATGTCAGTAATTCTATAAAGGATTGCATTCAAGTGAGTTGGGGTTAATAGTTTTCCACTGCCTTAAGTTGACAAGTGTGAATAAGGGCATTTAATCAGGTGTAATTAATGTAATTCAGATTACAGTGTGAAATTTCCCATATAGGGTTTATCCCTTCCCACACTAACCTAGTGAATGTATACCAAGTAATTAATTGTCCACGTTATTCAACACGTCAGGGCAGGGCATGATACAAATCTCGGAATATTGTTTTTTGGGTTAGACAGGATTATTACAGAGGCAATCGTAATGGCCACTCGTAATCATATAAGTTTTCTGTAATCACTCAACTTGCATGTAAAATTACAAGTGCTGCAGATTTGCTGTATGTGGGAAAGAGTAAAGAGTAATAAATAACAAAATTAATTTTTAAAATTTTCTGCTGCTTAAATTGAGCAGTATACTATCACCAATTTTGTTGTTGAATTTCCATTTTTTTTTTTTTTTTTTTTATTGTAGAGCCTGAGAATACCTCATGAGTAATAAAGCACTTAACTTTACGGTTAAACATGGGAAGCCATTTCACAGAATAGTAGTGAAATATACTGGGGTTTTGTGTAACATGCTTTAGTTTCAGTGTCTATTGAACACCACTCTGATGTATGAGTTTCAAATTTCTACGGCCAATCTATTAGTTAAAATATTTTACAACAATAAATACACAGACAGAAATCATTTGTCAAAATTGGCCAGTTGTGTCTGCCCCTGCCTGTGAAAATTTGTAGAACTGTTCAAGAACACTTTAAGTACATGTTAAATGAGACTATTCTTGAACTGAAATTGAAATGTTTTAAAGATTTGTCTCATATAACATTTCTCAAAGTATTTAAGAGCAATTCAAGAATTACTGTGCATGAATTGTTCAAGAACATGCACATTACTGTTTGGATTGGTGGTCATTTGGTCGGCTGTCCCGGATAAGTCACCAAAAATTATCAAGTTTATCAAACCAAGTTGCAGTAATTTCTGAGTAGATCCTGTGTCTGTTTAGCTCCAATTAATGTGAATTTTATCTGGATTTATCTCTAGGGTGTGCAGAAAAGTTATTTGCATGTCACTATGAACACAATATTTGATGAAAATCCTTGATAACTATAGTTTTGTGAAAACATTGCCTAACCTCAAAATTGCCACATGGTAAGCATTCTTTTTAAAAACTGGCAGCTTCCTGTTGTTATAGTTGTTTTTGTTGTTGTTGTTATTCTATTAATAGTACATACTTGAGTAGTTGTTAGCTCTACTGGCCAAAGGCCAGAAGGGCTGATGTCGTGGCGATTTGTCCGTCGTCCGTGTTCGTCCGTCCGTCCGTAAACAATTTCTTGTTAACACGATACAGTCTTCTGATTGTATCTCAACCAAACTTATACAGTAGTTAGATATCCATGAGAGCTCGATTCCTTTCGAAAACCAGCCAGATCCGCCCATGCATGACTGGATTATGGCCCTTGAAATGGTCAAAATTGCTATAAAAGAGCTTGTTAACACGATACAGTCTTCACTTTTGATTGTATCTCAACCAAACTTATACAGCAGTTAGATATCCATGAGAGCTCGGTTCCTTTCGTAAACCGAATTATGGATTATGGCCCTTGAAATTGTTCAAATTGCTATAATTGAGCATGTGAACACAATAGAGGCTCTATTTACTATCTGATCTTCACCAAACTTAGATAGTAGTTAAATATTGATGAGAGCTTGGTTCCTTTTGAAAACCAGCCAGATCCGGCAAGACTGGATTATGGCCCATGAAATTGTAAAAATTGCTATAATACAGCTTGTGAACACAAAAGAGCCTCCATTTACTATCCGATCTTCACCATACATACATGCTCTGGATTGAAAATGAGCAAAGAACCATACCAGTAGAGCATAGGCCCTCATGGGCCTCTTGTTAATTTATATATAGCTTCATGAACAGTTCTATAAAGTCAAATGCTTAATTGATAAAAATCAATCAATGATTTTAAAGAACTATAACAGATTGTTAAAGGAACTTTACTGATTCTGAACAGTTCTTAATTATCAAGTGTTAAATGACTTCTATAACTTTTTTAGAACATTTTATGAACAAACTTTAACAGTTCCTAAACAGTTCTTCAGTTGTTCTTATCCTAATTTAAAAAACAATAGTTGAACATGTTTAAACAGTTCTTCAGTTGTTCTAATAATAAATTCAAGAACTCTTCTTAAACTTTGTTCTTGCACAGTTCAAGTACAAATGTTCTTGAACAGCCATTAAGAATAGTTCTAGAACTGTTCATAATGGTCTAGTACAATTCTTGAACAGGTCCTTAACACATAAGAACTGAAATTCGCATAGGTGGTTGTATTATCCTGTTAACTCTTTCCCACAATCAACAAATTTGTAGCAGACATGAGTTTGAAAATATGCAGGCACATAATTATATGGAACATCTCTTAAAATTAAAGTAAAACTATAAAACTATTGAAAAGAGTATGATTATGAGCAATTTCTCCATTTGCCACAATGTTTTCAATCATTGTCTGTTGCAAATGTCTGCATGTGGGAAAGGGTTACCCTTTTGTTAACCTGATAGGTTGATTGCATTGAATCTGAAGAAAAAAATTAAAAACAAATATTTAAATGAATGCATTTAAGGAACACAAATTTGGCCGTTTATTTCGGAAAATTCATTGCTATTATTTTTTATTTGAGAATAACATGACAAAATTTGGAATTCTGCATGATTTTAAAGACTTTTGCCATTGGGAATTGGTCAGACCCTCATGATGCCTAAACAAGGTCTGTTTCCCTACATTGTTTTCTAAAGTCGTCTGCTACCAATGCATTAAATGTCAACACTATAATAAATGCAATTAAGAGTTACACCAAAGATAAATGAGAGGATAGAGATCTGCCCTCCTGTCTCTCAGTTTGTCATGCATTGACCGTTTGCCTGACGTCAAAAATGTATTACTCTTGTGAGACATCTGCTTCAGAGATGACAGCCGTCAACTGTTCAGGGAAATGGTTGACTCTTTCCCACTTGCAGAAGCATCTGCAGCAGACAAGTTGTGAAAACATTGCCACAAAAGCAGTAAGGGCTCTCAAAATGAGCAATTTCTCCTTTTGCAACAATGTTTTCATCACTATCTGATAATTATATGGATACTTTATTAATTAGATGTTTTTCATATTTTTGACAAGATTCTATCAGATTTGTCTTCTGCAGATTTTCTGCATGTGGGAAAGTGGTTAAATAAGATAAGGATCACATTACATCAGGTGTCAAAACATGGGAAAAGCTTTTAGTTCAATCTTTGTGCCATTGATCCACATAACAGAAATCTAATACCTCTAAATCTGGATTACTGTATGAGGCCTTAACATAACATTTGTACAAGTGGTCTTAAAAAAACTTGAAAGGAGGATCATACGAAATGAGCAGTGTCCGGCAAAATGGGACCTTGATGCAGTTGGTGTGAACAGTGAATGTTTAATTGAGCCGTTTAATTGAGCATCTGCTCCGTCTCGCCTGAACTTTCAATGCCCGCCTAAAAAATTGTTATAGACCTTAATACATCTTTTGACTGAGTTAGAAGTGTAGCCCTTCTAATTTTAACCACAATTTTCCAAACATTTTTTTTTCTTCATAAGTCTGAAAGTTGACAACCCCTAAAAATCGCCAGACATGTGTAATGTGTAGTTGTAAGAGGATTTTCTACCGATAAAGCCCTCATCAAGGGTTTAACCCTTTCTTTCCGACGCCACGGCTTTTTGAAAACATGGCGACAAAAGAAGAAATTGCTCAAAACGAGCAATTTTTCCTTTTGTCACCATGAGGAATCCGCTGTGGTCGAGTGGTTAGCGTCGGGGATTTCGAAACCGGGTGTCCCGGGTTCGATCCCCAGTCGCGGCACTACGGTCATGGTGGAGTGCCCTTGGGCAAGGCACATTTTCTAGCCTAGTACTGGTTTGTTTACCCAGGGATCATGAATAATTAAATTTAATTGCGCGCTAAATGACCTTAGCTGTCGATGCGTCATAAAACAATATACATTCATTCATTCTTTTGTCACCATGTTTTCAACTCTATTCAATTATTGTACTTTCATTTAAAAGGGAGTTTCCAAACAATTTCGGGTATGTTTTCAAAGTCGGCTGCTGCAGATTTGTTGTATGTGTGAAAGGGTTAAATGCTCCTGTTGACAAGTTGATGAGATATTGAAATAACAATGCAACAGACTTATATTCCATATTTTACTATATATATCAGATGTTTCTTAGGCATGTAGATATGACAATTTTCTTTAACCCTTTCTCACATACAACAAGTCTGCAGACGACTTTGAAAACAAACACGACCAAAATTGGAAACTCCCTTTAAATGAAAGTCCAATAATTGAGTTTAAAACATGGTGACAAAAGGGGAAATTGCTCATTTTGAGCAATTTCTTCTTTATTCAACATATTTCAAAAAGGCGTGTGCTGCAGAGGCATCAGAAAGCGTCTATATGAGGGAAAGGGTTAACTTAACAGACTGTTTGTTGTGTGGAGTATTGGAATGAGAAATTAAAGCCAGGAAATACATATAAGTAGGTAAACTGGCTGCTGTGATATGACTGAACAATTGTTGAAACAGAGTTAAAACCCAATCAATTGGTAACTGGCTTCCTTTCAACACAGAATTTTTTAGCACTGGTGGAATTAGAATTAATGATTGTAGTCACAGTGACTTTAGTCAATCATCGGGAAGAATACATGGCGGAACTGGGATTCAAACTCAGGCAACCCTAGATTAATAACGTCCATTGCCACTGACTGAGCTGTCAGGACTTGATAAAAGTGTTGCAGGTTACCTGACTAAAATCTAGAAAGGAAAATATAACAGATGTTTCCTGTTTTAAATCCTGTTTATTTTCACTATAGGTTTAAGACCAAAATAATCAACATTGAATGTGTTTTATATGGGGTGGCTTAAATTGGTCGGAAAAAGTCGGGTATGACCTTGTTTTCACTCCTTGGCTGTAAGGGTCATTGATAACACAAGGAGAGGGCTCATTAGGTAGATAAGCATATTTTAAACTCTTATAAATGTTCTCAATAAATTTCAACTTATAACAGATATATAGCTGTAGAAAACAGTGTATAAGAAAGGAGAAACTGAATACAATGAGAGTCTCTCTCCATTTTTCCATACTTTTTTTTTTACTCTTTTAGAATTTAACTTCCTTTTGTTTTAATTGTCTTTGGTTTTAACTTATAAAATCCTAAAACTGGGGTATAAGGTAGATTTGTAATGGGTTAAATAGATAAGTATATTTAACCCTTTCTGTTACATACAATTCATCCGTCAAATTTGTAAACATATGGAAAATCTATTAACGTGTTGAACCCTTTCCCTCATATAGACGCTTTCTGACGCCTCTGCAGCAGACAGCTTTTTGAAAACATAGTGACAAAAGAAGAAATTGCACAAAACGTGCAATTTCTCCTTTTGACACAATGTTTTCCACTTTTTGTTATAGGTTATCCATTCAATTATGGAGATTTTCTATTTTTTGGCAAAATACGTTCAAGGTCGTCTGCTGCAGACTTGCCGGTTGAGGGAAAGGGTTAAATGAAGTATAATTATAGTATATAGTTGAAAACATTATGGCAAATGGAGAAATTGCACTCACAACCCCTGGATGGTAAAGGTTTAAGAGCCCTGTCATGAAAAATTGACATGATACTGTATTTGTAGTCGTCTGATTTGAAATTACACAAGTTGCCATATATGAATTATATTTTTAGTTAGGATTGAATATTTTTGATACAGATTGAAAACATTGTGAGAAAAGAATAAAGTGCTCATTATGAGCAAATTTCCTTTTGCCATATCATTTTGAATGCATCAAAGTGCGCTTGCATGTGGGAATTTTGTCAAAAGTTAATTGGTTTGTTTATATTCAATAGCATGAAAGAAACTTGCTCACGTCTGTACTATTTCACTGTTTAACTTCAATGACCATTTACCCATGACATGGTCCTTAAGTGCTACATCCCTTTTCTTTCTTTACCTTTTCCCCAGATACAGATGCATTGTGACTCCTCTGTGGCAGAACACTTTTGAAAGCATTGTGGCAAATGGAGTAATTGCTTGTGATAATCAATTTCATTATTGCCACAATAATTTCAACTTTTATTTAAAAATATAATCCTTCATTTATAGGATACGAGTTTCCATATTTTTGACTAAATGTTTTCAGTGATGAAGTCTGGAAATATCATATCAGATAAATGGCTAATTTTGCCCACAGCATGAGATAATTAGCACTTTTAACCCTTTCCCACATACAACAATTCTGCAGCAGACGACGCTGAAAACATACCCGAAATATTTTGGAAACTCCCTATAAATAAAAGTACAATAGTTGACAACATGGTGCCAAAAGGAGAAATTGCTCGTCTTGAATAAATTTCTTTTATTGTTGCCATATTTTCAAAAAGTCGTCTGCTGCAGAGGCGTCAGAAAGCGTCTATATGAGGGAAAGGGTTAATGGATTTCATTAGGGGTGTTGTCTGTCCTTGAACTCTTCAGTGCTTATGGCAATATCAAGTTTGTGAGTTGAGTCAGCTCGTAACGAGCTGTCTCACCTGAAATCAGCATTGTATGCCTTTCAATTATCAAATTAATCCCAAACTCTTATAACATGAACAATAAAGTTGCCTGATTTTGAATATGGAAGAGTCTGCTTTAAACAACTCGGGCTGAAAGAGTTATTCAAAGGATGAATTTAAGGTTTTTGATAATTCTCCAATTTTAAAGTCATAAAGATAACCCAAAATGTGTAAATCTTTGAGTGACTTTCACCCCTATTCTTGTTTGTTTATGCAATGTTTCATTTTGTATGTAATTTCAATATTTTCGTTGTTTTGATCTGGGCTTATTATATCCTCGGCTAACGAAGTTTGCGAGGGATATAGTAACGGGGCTGTCCGTTAGTTTGTTTGTTAGTTCGTCTGTACGTCCGTCCGTAACAACCTTGTGACCACTCTTCACTGTACATCCTTCGACCGATCTTAATCAAACTTGGTATACAGTTAGTATATGGCAAGGTCTAGAAGCCTATTTATTTTCAAGGTCATAGGTTAAAGGTCAGGGTCAAAATTGGACTTTGACTATTTTCCTATATCAACAACCTGGTGACCACTACACTGAATATCCTTTGACCGATCTCAACTGAACTTTGTATACCGTTAGTATATGACAAGGTCTAGAAGCCTATTTATTTTCAAGGTTAAAGGTCAAGCTCAAAATTGGACTTTGACTACTCCATATCAACAACCTTGTGACCACTCTACACTGATCATCTCTTGGCAGATCATAACCAAACTTGCCATACAGTTAGTATATGGCAAGGTCTAGACGCCTATTTATTTAAAAGGTCATAGGTTAAAGGTCAAGGTCAAAATTGGACTGACTATTTTCCCATATCAACACTCTACACTGATCATCTCATGGCAGATCATAACCAAATTTGCCATACATTTAGTATATATGGTAATTAAGATCTAAAAGCCTATTGATTGTAAATGTCAACGTGCAAAGGCGTGGTCATTTGTCAAAGGCCAAAGGCAGAGACAAGGACAAATTACAATTAAAACGAGCAATTTCTACTTTCGCCACAATGTTTTCAACCCTTTTCAGTAATTATACCTATATTTATAGGTTTTTATGTGTATTTGCCTAGATATTTTCAAAGACGTCTGCTGCAGCTTTATTGTATGTCGGAAAGGGTATATAAGCCTTTCAAGCAAATAGCGAATATACAACAGAATACTATGAAAGCATCTAGGCAAACATATTGAATCTCCTCTGCAGATGTGGTAAAATGTATCTACATGTGGGGAAGGATAAATATTTTGTTCTGCAAGATAGTAGGCAAACATGAGAAAAGAATTCTAAAATTCAATCTCAAGTACACTTACATTGGTATAAAATTGGGCATGTGGAGAAGGGTTAATATGTTGTTCATAAAGATAGTAGGCAAACATGAGAAAAGAATTCTAAATTTCAATCACAAGTACACTTTTATTGGTATAAAATTGGGGAAAGAGACACAATTCTTGTTGATTTAGTAAAGGATTAAATTAAAATCTAAATTTCAGTGTCAACATTTTATTTTACATTGGTTTAATAAAGCATTAGTATCTTGACCTAATAATTTGCCCAATTTGTTATGTTATGACAACATCAAGTTTTTATTTCAATATTTGGAATTAATGTTGATTTCAACAGTATTTAGGTCAAATGATGGTGGCCAGCTAATCAAGCCATGTGTTTCCTTGCTAAGCTCTCACCTGTACTCCTCACAACTCTCCCAGGAAACTGGCTGCCCTTCCCCTTATAGATTGTTAAAGCCATTTGTTCAAAGTTTTCCCACTTCAAGTTGCATCCTCTGAATCATCTGCAGCAGCCGTCTTTTGAAAATATTGTGGCAATTACGTCTTCAAACAGAATGAAAATAATTGAACACTTATAATTGCTGTCATCTCTCTAACTTTCCAATCTTTACCAAACTTAATGTTAATGGCCATATCCTGCTTCAAGTTTGATATCCATTCAGATTGTCAAAAAGACAATATTCTGCCGTCATTATTGCCCCTATTTTCTAAAACTCCTAAGAACTGCCTTGTGCTCTGTTTGACCCTTTCCCAGTGAGTTGGAGATGCATTTTGAGGCATCTGCAGCAGAGGACTGTTAACCCTTTCCCTCATACGATAATTCTGCAGCAGACCACTTTGAACATATTTTGTAAACAAATGGAAAATATCTATAATTGAATGGATAACCTAATGGCTAAAAGTGGAAAACATTGTTGCAAAAGGAGAAATTGCTCGTCTTGAGCAATTTTTCTTTTGTCACTATGTTTTCAAACGGCCGTCTGCTACAGAGGCGCCAGAATGCGTCTATATGAGAGAAAGGGTTAAAAAACAATCTGGCAAAAAAAAAAGATGTGCTCACAATGAAATATTTCTCCTTTTGCCACCAGGTTTTCAACTCTATTCAATAATTTCACTTTAATTTATAGAGATTTCAATTAATTTGTCTAGATGATTTATAAGTTGCAGATTTATTGCATGTGGGAAAATGGGTAACTTGAGCAATATGCTGCACCATACTTTGTCACATAATATTATTATGTTTTATGGAAATACCTTGGCCAAGTTCAATTAAAAGCCAGATCTAATAATTCTGTAATTTGTAATTATGGGTTTGTGATGTGCGTATATTTCGACAGTTTGGCATTTTTGTTCCACCATGTTTTCAGAAATCGGCTGCATTTGGAATATGGTGTCATTCTTCCCCTGTCTCTCTTTTTAGAACACCTGAGCTGATTAATTTAGGCTTCTCATCACTCTCTGTCCATCTTCCATCCATCTTTAACCTTTAGTTTATATGAAATCTCCTAGACCAATGGAACTTCACAGGTTCTCTTTTAAATGCTTATTAAATAATGTCCTTTACTGATTAGCTGTTTCATTTACAGTGTCTACTCCTTGCAAAAGTTTAGTCATTGCATCGAGTTGGAAACAATGTGAAACAAGGAGAAATTCTAATTTTGCCACAATGTTTTCAAAAGTTGTCTGCTGAAGAGGTGTCAGAAAAGCGTCTATATGTGGGAAAGTGTTAAAGGGTTTGTAAAACATGACCTTTTATTTTGACAGGCTGCTCACATACCTTCACGGATACTTCATTGAAAAGCAGATTCATTTGTTGATATTTATAAAGGATAACACTTGTCAAACATTCTCTAGTCAGGATGATTTTATCATCTCACACTTAACACAGAAAAACTTTGTTGGAAAAGGATGCCATACATTACTAATGATGTTGATCTATTTCAGTAACAAATACTTTTTGTGTCACTTGCGTAGCATGGTAGGCACTTAGGGATTACTTTTTTTTTTGTCCGGCGTCCGTCCGTCCGTCTGTCTGTCCGTCAGACTTTTTCGTCACACTTTTTCGTCACGTTTTCAAATAACTTTTTTTATGCCCCCGGAATCATAGATTCGGTGGGCATATAGTTTTTGGCCTGTCTGCACGTCTGCATGTCTGTCTGTCTGTCTGCACGAAAAAAACTTTAACCTTGACCACTACTTTTGAACCATAACAGGTACGGCTACCATATTTCACATGTGTATTTCTTGTGACATGACCTTTCTGTCAGTACCAACATTTTTGACCTTGCGACCTTGACCTTTGACCTAGATGTTGCCATTCTCGAAAAAAACTTTAACCTTGGCCATTACTTTTGAACCATAACAGGTACGGCTACCATATTTCACATGTGTATTCCTTGTGACATGACCTTTCTGTCAGTACCAACATTTTTGACCTTGCGACCTTGACCTTTGACCTAGATGTTGCCATTCTCGAAAAAAACCTTTAACCTTGGCCATTACTTTTGAACCATAACAGGTACGGCTACCATATTTCACATGTGTATTCCTTGTGACATGACCTTTCTGTCAGTACCAACATTTTTGACCTTGCGACCTTGACCTTTGACCTAGATGTTGCCATTCTCGAAAAAAAACTTTAACCTTGACCATTTCTTTTGAACCATAACAGGTACAGCTACCATATTTCACATGTGTATTCCTTGTGACATGACCTTTCTGTCAGTACCAAACATTTTTGACCTTGCGACCTTGACCTTTGATCTAGATGTTGCCATTCTCAAAAAAAACTTTAACCTTGACCACTACTTTTGAACCATAACAGGTACGGCTACCATATTTCTCATGCGTATACCTTGTGACATGACCTTTCTGTCAATACCAACAATTTTCAACTTGCGACCTTGACCTTTGACCTAGATGTTGCCATTCTCGAAAAAAACTTTAACCTTGACCACTACTTTTGAACCATAACAGATACGGCTACCATATTTCACATGTGTATTCCTTGTGACATGACCTTTCTGTTAGTACCAACATTTTTTACCTTGCGACCTTGACCTTTGACCTAGATGTTGCCATTCTCGAAAAAAACTTTAACCTTGGCCATTACTTTTAAACCATAACAGGTACGGCTACCATATTTCACATGTGTATTCCTTGTGACATGACCTTTCTGTCAGTACCAACATTTTTGACCTTGCGACCTTGACCTTTGTTCTAGATGTTGCCATTCTCAAAAAAACCTTTAACCTTGACCACTACTTTTGAACCATAACAGGTACGGCTACCATATTTCACATGCGTATACCTTGTGACATGACCTTTCTGTCAATACCAAAATTGTTCACCTTGCGACCTTGACCTTTGACCTAGATGTTGCCATTCTCGAAAAAAACTTTAACCACTACTTTTGAACCATAACAGGTATGGCTACCATATTTCACATGTGTATTCCTTGTGACATGACCTTTCTGTCAGTACCAACATTTTTGACCTGGCGACCTTGACCTTTGACCTAGATGTTGCCATTCGGGGGCATCAGTGTTTCACAAACACATCTTGTTCTACTCAAAGGATTACATTGAAACTTCTGACAAATGTTTATATTAATCGTTGTGATGGGTTCACAAAAGGGGGATAATCCAAATATTTTGATATCAGAGTTATTGCCCCTTTTCTGTCAAAAATTAAAATTTTCTGACAAGGCCCCGGCAGGTGACACACATGCTCCTGGGAGCAATCCATTCTAGTGTTTAAATTTCTTTCTTTTTTATATGCTTTTACTTCTGAAGGCTATGGAAAATGGTACTTGTTATTACTCTTCCATATGTGACAACTCTGCAGACAACTCTGCAGACAACTCTGCAGACAACTCTGCAGTGGAATTTTAATGTATTGAACATATCTCTTTTTCTCATAATGCTCTAGATATCTATTTATTTTAATGTTTGCTTAAATGAATGATGTTTATCGCAACATACTGCAGTATATTAGTTATTTAGTTTAAATTTATTTATTTTACATCTATTGAAAAACAAGCTTATCATGGTAAATTATCGGTATTACTGGTGAGCTTAACCTATAGGTACATACTGCAGTATGTGGGATTAACCTATCACCACATACTGCAGTATGTCAGCTATTGCAAGGCAGTTCCTGGGTAATTACCAGTATTACTGGGGAGTTTAACCTATCACCACATGCTGCAGTATGTTGGCTATTTCAAGGCAGTTCCGACCCGGCTGGGTAGCTCAATTGGTAGCGTATCTGACTCGTGATCTGGAGGTCACGGGTTCGATACCCGGTTGGGGCGACATTCTTTCGGGCGATGTTTTCCATTGCCTCTCACCTCTGATCTATGTGAGAAAGTAGTCAGTGGCTTCGAAAGAATGTTGTGTAAGTACTGGTGTGGGAAAGCCAGGAAAACATGGGTAGGTGCACTGACCGCCGTGATATGACCAAAGCTGTTGAAAGCGGCGTTAAACTCCAAACAAACAAAATCAAGTCAGTTCCTGGGTAATTACCAGTATTACTGGTGAGTTTAACCTATCACCACATGCTGCAGTATGTCAGCTATTTCAAGGCAGTTCCTAGGTAATTACCAGTATTACTGGTGAGTTGAACCTATCACCACATGCTGCAGTATGTCAGCTATTTCAAGGCAGTTCCTAGGTAAATTACCAGTATTACTGGTGAGTTTAACCTTTTGCCACATGCCACAGTATGTCAGCTATTTCAAGACAGTTCCTAAGTTAATTACCAGTACTACTGGTGAGTTTAAGCTAATGCCACATGCTGCAGTATGTCAGCTATTTCAAGGCAGTTCCTAGGTAAATTACCAGTACTACTGGTGAGTTTAAGCTATCACCACATGCTGCAGTATGTCAGCTATTTCAAGGCAGTTCCTGGGTAAATTACCAGTATTACTGGTGAGTTTAACCTTTTGCCACATGCTGCAGTATGTCAGCTATTTCAAGGCAGTTCCTAAGTTAATTACCAGTACTACTGGTGAGTTTAAGCTAACGCCACATGCTGCAGTATGTCAGCTATTTCAAGGCAGTTCCTGGGTAATTACCAGTACTACTTGTGAGTTTAACCCATCACCACATGCTGCAGTATGTCAGCTATATCAAGGCAGTTCCTGGGTAATTACCAGTACTACTTGTGAGTTTAACCTATCGCCACATACTGCAGTATGTCAGCTATTTCAAGGCAGTTCCTGGGTAAATTACCAGTACTTACTGGTGAGTTTAACCCATCATCACATACTGCAGTATGTCAACTATTTCAAGGCAGTTCCTGGGTAATTACCAGTACTACTTGTGAGTCTATCGCCACATACTGCAGTATGTCAGCTATTTCAAGGCAGTTCCTGGTTAAATTACCGTTATTACTGGTGAGTTTGATCTATCGCCAAATACTGCAGTATGTCAGCTATTTCAAGGCAGTTACTAGGTAAATTACCAGTATATTACTGGTGAGTTAAACCTATCGCCACATACTGCAATATATCAGCCACTTTAACCACTTCACCAGTTGTATTGCTTTACCAACAACCCTGAGGGCCAAAGATACAATTTTTAAATTCTTTGGTTTTACCTGATTGGGGATCAAACTGTTTTCTTGAGGCAGACACTCTAACCACCCCATGAATCAAATGGTTGTCAAGTTTTCATGAGCTTTAGATCATAGTCTGAATATTCTAATCTTAGCCCACATGTGCGCGTAGTACTGAAGGTGAGCTATTGTGATCGCATTTTGTCTGTTGTCCGCCAGGTGTATGTCACACAGTGTACATCGTGTGCCATCGACAATTGCCTTGTTTTCAAATCTTAACGCTTTCCCACATATGGATATGCAGCGATGACTTTGTTAACCGTTTCCCTCATATAAATATGTTTGGACGCCTCTGCAGCAGACGCCTTTTTGAAAACATAGTGACAAAAGAAGAAATTGCACAAAACGTGCAATTTCTCCTTTTGCCACAATGTTTTCCACTTTTAGTCATAGGTTATCCATTCAATTATGGAGATTTTCTATGTTTTGACAAAATACGTTCAAAGTCGGGGGGAGAAAAGGGTTTAGTGAACTGTTTTGTTTGGGGTAAATGGTAATCCTAGGGCTTAGTTTTCTTTTTTTTTATCTACATTCTTATTTTTTCCTTTTTTCACCTGACGTTTTAACACTTTAACACTTTCATGACTTGTGGTTGGCGTTGGTATAATAGGATTATATATGCCGAAAATTGGATTATTTTTCAATAGTTTCATGTATGAATTATAATAATTTTCTCAGGGCCTATTGTATTGATATACTGTCTTGCTTTTAAATCGTGAAAATAACAAGCAAGTTCATGATACTTCACTGAATGAGTGTGAACTATACTGAAACTATGTGGATTGTGTGATGTAGTCGCTTGAATTCATTTTAATCTTTATACATTACAATTTATGCATTTCTTAGCCTTAATTAACTCTTTCCCTCATTTAGAATCTTTCTGACACCTCTGCAGCAGACAGCTTTTTGAAAACATAGTGACCAAAGAAGAAAGAAGCAATTTCTCCTTTTGCCACAATGTTTTTCACTTTTAGTCATAGCCCCTGTGAAATGAACGCGGTCAAAACATGGTCGACCATGTTTTAAACAAGGTCGACCATGTTTTAAAAACATGGTTGACCACGAAATGACCATGTATAATCCATGGTCGACCATGTTTCATGCCGTGGTATATGGCCACCCTGGGGACCATGGTCAACCATGTTCTTTTAAAGACCATGGTTAACCTTGGTCCATGGTCATACAAAAATACCATGGTAAAACATGATTCATAGGCCACGTGGTATATGGCCGCCCTAGTACCATGGTCAACCATGGTTTGACCATGATCTTAAGACCAGGATAAATCAGGTTTCGTGGTCCTTTATATTACCATGGTCAAACATGTTTCATAGTCCACTTCAATGCAGCCTTGTGGCAAGTTCAACCATGGTTTGACCATGTTCTTTAAAAGATCATGATAAATCATGTTTCATTGCATTTCAAAATAACATTGCCTAAGACTGACATGTTTTATAGAATTAGTCATCTGTTGCTGCCCTGATTACCACGATTCATGTTTCATAATACCAAATTAATTCAGTAGCCCTTTTACAGGTCTTTATTGAACAAAACATGGTATTTTGTTTCATTAAATAACATGTACACAAAATTAAAACCTTGTTCATGGCAATTAAATCTTTTTTTTTTAAGTCGTAAAAAGGGTTATCCGAGACTTTGTAGTAAATTACAAAATTATTTGAAAATGCCAGGGCCTGGAACTGCCTAGGTCTAAAAGTGTTCTAGAAAATAATCATATTACAAGAGTAAAATATCACTAAAGATGATAACACTGAATAAACATTCATTAATATAAGTTTTACCTGTCAAGTGTTTCCAAATCAAATTGAATACATTGCCATTTCTGAATCCATTCTGTGCTTGTAAATCTTCATTTTATGTTTTTTCTATCTGCTTCTATCATTAGAATGAGAACAAAAGTTATTTACAAATCACTATGTACATAATATTTGATGAAAATCCATTATAACAGAGTGTTTTGTGAAAACATTGCCAGAATTTTAACATGTCACATTGTCATCCATTTTGAAAATTTAAAATCTCAACTTCCTGTTGTTGTTGTTGCAATTATTAAAAAAAATGGTTCTAGAAGTGTTCTATAAGTGTCCTTAATAAATGTTGTAGTGATATATTTGTTTAACTTGGCAATTTATCAAAACTTTGTTTAGTCCAAATAAAACCATTAATATTTAAAACAAATTGTTATAAAGTTCTTGCAGTGTAACAGCAGATACAGAACACATTAAGAATATTAAATGTCGTTCTGACATCTCTTTATTCTTTGCAATGCACATTAAGTATGTGAAATATTTATGCTTGACTGTGATTCAGGGTCTAGTAATTACTGTTGACCATGAATCATATTCAAACAAAGACTCTTGATCATGAATCATAGTCAGTCATGGACAATACATAAGGTGTACACCGTACTCACGGTGTTGCATGCTAAACTGCTTAGAGTTTCAAATTGTTGTATTTTAAGTAAGAAACAGACACTATTTGTGCAATGCAACATTTATTACCAAATGTGTTTTTACTGTTTAAGATTGACCTTGTTTCATGGTCTGGAAAACATGGTCATTTACCACAGTCAGACCATAGTCAAATCATGGTCAATCATGGTTATAATCGACCAGAGTCAAAGTCTGAACGAACAACATAGACAACCATGTTTTGACCATGTTTAACCATGGTCAAACTTGATTCAAGGTTCACATTTCACAGGGGAGGTTATCCATTCAATTATAGAGATTTTCTATTTTTGACAAAATATGTTCAAAGTCGTCTGCTGCAAAATTGTTGTATGAGGGAATGGGTTTAAATCCTGTGCATAATCAACTGGAAATTTTATTTGGAAATTAAATTGATTCTTTTCACGTAAAAACGACATTAAAGGGAGTAGTTTTTAGTATGAATTGGAATATAACTGACAGATCAGGTAAGTCACGTCACTATGGTACTTTCAAAGTACTAAATCTTTGAATTTATTAACATTTACCTGATACAGATGTCAGTCGACACCTTTGGTGCAGACAACATACATTGTCGAAAATACTGTGACTTAACCCTTTCCCTCATAGGACATTCTGCAGCAGACGACTTTGAATGTATTTTGACAAAAATTAGAAAATCTCAATAATTGAATGAATGAATGAATGTATATTGTTTTATGGCGCATCGACAGCTAAGGTCATTTAGCGCGCAATTAAATTTAATTATTCATGATCCCTGGGTAAACAAACCAGTACTAGGCTAGAAAATGTGCCTTGCCCAAGGGCACTCCACCATGACCGTAGTGCTGCGACTGGGGATCGAACCCGGGACACCCGGTTTCGAAATCCCCTACGCTAACCACTCGACCACAGCGGATTCCCTCCATAATTGAATGGATAACCTATGACAAAAAGTGGAAAACATTGTGGCAAAAGGAGAAATTGCACGTTTTGTGCAATTTCTTCTTTTGTCACTATGTTTTCAAAAAGCTGTCTGCTGCAGAGGCGTCAGAAAGCGTCTATATGAGGGAAAGGGTTAACTTTGCAAATTAGCTAGATCTACAGATAGTTAGATGATAAAATTGGTAATTGACAATTAATTATGCAAATTAACTAATGGATCGGTTGATAATTTATTGTAACTTCAATTTTGTTAATTTAGGAATGCAATCTTGACTGTTATCCGAAATGAAATGCAATCTTGGCTGTTATCCGAAATGAAATGTAATTAATCTACACAAACTGTACAGCCTTCAACAAATTATTGCAATATTTCTAATGGAACATCAGATTAACCTTAATTCCCACATGCAAACACATTTTAAGGCATCTGCAGCCGACAACATTTGAGAATAACAGTATGGTAAAAGGAGAACTTGCTCATAATTGGTATTTCCTACCCATCCAATCCAGTTTTAAACAGTGCTCATTAATTATTTTCTCTTTTAAAGAAAGTTTTCAAAGTTGTTGGCTACAGATTTGTTGTATCATTGTGGAAAAGGGTTATTAACAGAATATGAGTAATAGTTTGGAATTTAATCAAAAATATTTAATTTCTGATAATGCTTCTATAATTGTTCCCACATTTACATGCTCAAAAACTAAAAGAATGACATTATTTTGAAGAAATAAATATTATTTCAATGCTACAGAATAAATTTAAACTGTTTTACCCTTATAAAATGAATAATACTTTTGCACTGATCAGAATTTTTTCCTCTTCAAAAATGTTAATAAAATGTAACTAAAGTCTAGAAAGATCAAGATGTAAGAATTAAAAATAAATTATAATTAATTCTGTAAAATATACTTGAATTTTGTTTTGAAGGTGTATAAGTATTAAATGCCCCTTTCAACAGAATTTGACCCTTTCCCACATATAGACGCTTCTTGACGCCTTTGCAGCAGACAACTTTTGAAAACAATGTGACAAAAGAAGAAATTGCTCAAAACGAGCAATTTCTCCTTTTGCCACAATGTTTTCAACTTTTTTCCGTATTTAATTTACCTTCGTCTATGGGGAATTTCCATGCTTTTGCCTAGATGTTTTCAAAGTTGTCTGCTGCAGATTAGTTGTATGAGGAAAAGGATTAAGTCATATAACAGGGTTTCCTTGGTAAAAAACCAGTACTGCTGGTAAGCTTATCCTGACACCAGTATATCTGTTGTAATGCTACCAGCAGATCAGCACCAAGGAAAGACGCTACTACTACCAGTTTTAAACCTTTCGCATTTTGACGCAATATAGCAGCAGACGACTTTTGAAAACATTGTGGTCAAAGGCGAAATTGCTATAAATGATGAGCAATTTCCCCTTTGGCAACTATGTTTTCAATTTTATTTAACAATTAAGCTATCTTTTATGGACATTTTTCAGGTTTTTGTCACAATGTTTTCAAAGTCGTCTGCTGCAGATTTGTTGTATGTGGGAAATGGTTAAAATCATTGGTATAACTCATCAACAAACCAGGATCAAACCCTGCATGGTCTCCTGCGGTGTGAAAAAGTAAAAATAAGTAATTCTTTAGAAAAGGTTAAAAGAAAAGCATTGACCCTAAGTTACTAACCCTTTCCCACATGCAGACACATTCTGATGCATCTACAGCAGATGACTGTTTTAACCACTGTGACAGAAGGAAAAAAAATGCTCTTTGTGAGTTAAATTTTTCCCTTTGCCACGGTGTTTTCAAATCCTTTCAATAGTTACAATTTCATTTTCGAGATTTACCATTTTGTGTTTCAATATGTTTTCAAAGTCATCTGCTGATTTTGTTGTTTGTGGAAAAGGGTTTCCATTCCAGTGTGACAAATATTTAAGTTTTTTTTTAAAAGGAATTTTAAGCCTCATAACCGACCTCAAGTTCAAGTGCGGTGAATTACCTCATATCAATATAGGATTGATAAGCACAAACAGTCATATTGAACAAATATTTTTGGTTTATACAGCTTGTTTTGAATGCAATTTTTACAATAATTTGTCCTTTAAGTCCCTTTTACAGACACGGAGATCGTTGTGCAACCATTGAGCGATCCACAATTGACCAAAGTTGGCCTGATCTCTCAACGATCTCTCAAAGCCCCGTTTCTGTGTAAATGCTTGGGAGATCCTTGTGCGCTTGTTGTACGATCAAAATGCAATTTTTTGGCCAACTTCCATGCCATTCTATAGAGAACTTGGAGAGACCTATAATAATGGCTCTCATTGATCGCTTATCGAGCGCTCATTGAAAGACCCTTGAGAGATCACGGTGAGATCTATGGAGATTGCTGAGAGATCGGGTGCGACAAAGAGAGACCAATGAGAGAATGAAAAATTTGCAGACCATTGAAAAGGTTCTGAGAGATCATTGGGAGATCGATAAGACTGTTGAGTGCTCATTGGGCGCTCCTTGAGACTGTTGAGCGCTCATTGGGCGCTCCTTGAGACTGTTGAGAGATTGCTTTAGACCGAGTTAAAACTTTGAGGAGACCGTGGTGACTGTGGAGATCACAGAAAGTTCATTGAGATGGCAATTGCTGGGCGCTCTTTAAAATGCTCGTTGAGAGATCTGGCCATTTTTTCATCGTTCAACGGTCTCTCAACGGACGCTACCTCTGTGTGAAGGGGGTATTACTGATTTGCTGTTTCATTTACAGTGTTCACTCCTTACAGTTCTTTTCCCACTTAGATGATCGATTTGCATCCATGTTGGCCCTCTTGTGACAGTTAAACATTACATAACAACATAATGCTGTGTTAAACATTACATGACAACATAATGTTGTGTCATATATATAGCTATATACTTCTCAATATGAAACATCTGAAAAGTGATTATATCATCCTGTTATTTGACACACCATGCAGGCTGGAGCTTGATATGGATCAGTGGGACTGAGTCAGTGCATATATTTTTTTTACTTTGGCAAGTTTAACACTTTCCCACATACACCCAAACTACAGCAGGCGACTTTAAAAAACATCTGGTAAAAATGACGGTTAACCTCTATAAATGAAACATGTAATCATTAAATAGAGGTTAACCCTTTCCCTCATAC